>JACCIC010000281.1:0-559843 GCA_018907035.1 Sycobia sp. Sy_11
CCAAAAAAACCCCCCTAGCCAGTTCATCTGCAGCTAAATCGAAAGGAAGAATTCCGGCAAGTACCTCAGCTGCGTCGGTGGATACCGTCCTGTAACCACTAATAATACGTATACAGGAGCGACGACGGGTCGCAATGGCCAACTCACAATACGATTTAATTCCGCATGCATGATGCCAGATTGGTGCTGCATACATGCTGACAGAATTAACAACATAAGCTAATAGTTTCCTCTGGGGTGGACGTGGGCCACCAATGTTAGGCATGAGCCGACACAAGGCAGCTGAAACTCGTTGCGCTTTTTCGCCAGATATCTTTAGATGCTCTTTGAAGTTTAACCTGGCATCAAGCTGTACACCCAAGTATCGTAAAGATGGCGCAGAACTAATGCGGCAGCTACCAACTTTAAGAGTAATACTATCTACCTTCTTACGACTGCTGACAAGAACTACTTCTGTCTTGTGCTCCGCTAATTGTAGACCAGCCGACTTAATCCATCTACTGATGTTGCTGATTGCCTCATTGGCATTTTCAGTAAGTTCATCAAGGGTCTTAGCCGTCACCACTAGAGCGATATCGTCGGCGTACCCTACTGTTATTGAACCAGGCGGTTGTGGAATCCTCAACACGCCATCGTACATAATATTCCACAATACAGGTCCCATAACTAATCTCTGGGGGACTCCCGCAGTAACCTTATGCGACACTATGCCTTCATCCGTTCGGTATAATATTATCCTATTCTCAAAGTAGCTGGCCACGACATTCTGTAAATAACCAGGTACTCCGAACTCTTTAAGAGAACTCATAATAGAAGACCAGCGCGCTGAATTAAAGGCATTCTTGACATCTAGAGCGACAATGGCACAATACTGTTTAGTGCCACCTTTCCATCTCTTACCACTGATTGCATTTTCTTGCGGTACACACTACCAGTTTAATGGCATCGACTGTTGATTTTGATTTCCGAAATCCAAATTGGCGTGAGGATAAGCCGTGCAATCCTTCAGTGAATGCTTCCAGTCGGCTACATATTATTTTTTCAAATATTTTACCTACCGTGTCGAGCATACACAATGGCCTGTATGATGAAGGATCATCAAGTGGCTTATTGCCCTTAGGTAACAGGACTAACCTTTGAGTTTTCCAGCAATCAGGAAAAATACCCTCAATAAGACAAGCATTATATACTTTTAGAAATATAGATGGATTCTTCTGTGTCGCCAACTTAACTGCCGCATTAGGGATACCATCAGGGCCAGGGGCTGCATTGTCTCTAGTCTTAGCGTAAGCATTATGTAGCTCCATTTCTGTTATAGGAGGTATATCGTCCGAGTGTTGCGTGCGCAGTACAGTCCCATGGGTGTCATTGGGAAAGAGAGGGGAAACAATCTTATCAATCAATACCGTGCTAGTGGGTTGTATTGGTGCCCTACTCAATCGTGCCATGACTGTTTTGTATGGTCGTCCCCATAAGTCATTGTTGGCCTCTGCACACAGTTCAAGCCAGCATCGACGCTTGCTTGCCTTAATGGCCTTGACAAGCGCTCTTTGTGCTTCTTTAAATAAACTATTAAACGTATCACGATGGGTGCGGGCTCTTTGGGCAAGTCTACGTGCGCGATGACATTGTTTGCGCAATTCTGCAATTTCATTTGTCCACCAGTAGACAGATTGACGATGTTTAAATCCGCTCTTAGTCCTAGTCATCGATGCATCACATGCTTCAGAGATATGCTTCATGAGTGCATTTGCCAGATGGCCTGGTGCACCATATTCTAAACGCTCTTCTGATATTATAGTGGCGAACACTTCACAGTCTAGCGATCTGATGTTCCATTTCCGTGTGGGCATCCACTCATTGCACTTGTTCTTTACTTTCTTCTCTGCAATCTCATACAAGATCGCCCTGTGATCACTGTGGGTGTAAAGGTCGCTTACTCTCCAATTAAGGATCCGCTGAATGAAGTCATCACTGGCGAATGTTACATCAATGACTGATTGTTTATCACCCCTAATGAAAGTGGATTCAAATCCCTTATTCACCACGCGGAGTTGAAGAGAATTAAGGCTATCAAGCAGCATACTACCTCTGTTATTTGTTGAGGCGCTTCCCCAGGCTGTGGACCACGCGTTAAAATCGCCAGCCGTTAATAATGGTTTCTTGTCCATGGCTTCATCAACTAATTTAGCTACGAGGATTTCAAACTGCTTGTCCGTCAAGCTTGGAGGAGCATATACACTAAAGACATATATTTCTTGTATTTTAGCCCAGGATATCAATTCGCTCCGATGACTCGACTGCTTTAGTACCTGCCTATTTTGACCAATCCAGAGGGCAGCTCTATTGCTTGTGTCACTTATCCAGCGCTCTGGTCTGACCCTGTCACAATATGGTTCGGAGATTACAGCAATGTCTATTCTTAGCTCCTTTATTGTCTGTTTCAGCAGGTCATGAGCTGCTACGCAATGGTTGGTATTCAGTTGGAGTATTCTCATGTTTTATGTCTGTTTAAAAACTCCACAGTAATCGGGCACTTATAGCTGTATGCTGCATGGTTAATCTCCTTTTTTCCCTCACATTTACAGAGTAAACAGCAGGGCTCGTTTACAAACAGCTTGGATAGATGGTCTTTTCCACCGCAGTGCCTGCAAAATTTAGTTCTGTCAGGGCCCGAGCACACGGACGCTAAATGGCCAATCTGCCAACACCTGTAGCAGCGCTTTATTTCTGTTTTTTTTCGAACTCTGCAGCTGATCCATCCGATTCGAACACGCCCTGCTCCTAGTAACTCAGCTGCGTGGCTATATGGTACAGACACCACCGCCGTCTGAGTACCCCCATAAGCTTGCCGCAAGGAACGAGCGATTAGTAGGTTAGTCTCCTTTAGCTCGAGGTGTGTTCTCAGAGCCTCTAATACTTCATCCTTTGAAGTGACCTCATCTATATCTTTAATCTCCATTGTAATAAGATTAGTCAGGACCGAAGTGGATGCGCTATGGCCAACCTTAGTTTCAACAATGCGTGCCAACTCATGTGCATCTTTGGCTGTCCGTTCCAACTGAAGTACAAGGGCACCGCTTGCATTTCTGCGTATCCTGTTAACCTCATTCTTCACATGGGATAACTCCGGGTTATTCTTTATTTGACGCAGTACCTCCGCATATGTAACTTCTTCATTGGCCTTAATCAAAATGGAATTAGGTCTATTTCGTCCATTAAGCCTGCGTGTATTTGATAATTCTTTATCTTTGCCTTTGGGCTTCTTACGCTTGATGGTCTGCCATTGATTTTCTTTGGCTTCAGACTTCCCTGTAGGTGCTCCAACCGAATCTAGTGGTCTCCTTAAGCCCAATGATGGTTCGTTCGTCCTTTTGCCACCTATGTTTTTAGGAGTGGAATCCATCGCTTCTACTGCGCTTCGTTTGGTGTCAGAGCGTAGACTCGGCGTAGTCTGAGTCACCACTTCATGTATACCAGGACGTTGATACTGTAATAGATCATCCTCTGCCATACTGATGCATTTGTATGAGGCATTAATAGAACGAGCAAGATCCTTAATGGTCTTGTGCACGTTATGCCTATCTTTAAAAAAGTCCAACAATTGGCTGATCTTCTTACCAAGTCGCTCCAGATGATTGTTTCTGCGCGTGATGGAGATTTCTCGATACGTCGTTTCTTGATCCATCATGACATCTCCTTTAGTACCCAGTGTACTATCTATGATTATGTTTGATTTGCCCTCCCCAGAATCGGAGGGGCTACCACCGACCATAGAGGCTTGCACTCTATCGGAATCGGTGAGGAGATTGACTGATTGATCATCCATCATCTTGTTTATACAATATTATACGATTTAATTTAATTTAATATATTATTAATTTAATAATAATTATTAATGGAATGCATTATGTTTTCAATAATTGTAATAAATAAAATATCCTCTAAAATATCAAAACTTGATATTTATATTATTTCCTTATTTTTAATACTTCTAAAGATATTTTGCTGATTATAATTGTTATTTCTTTGCTAATTTTTGTACAAACATCGTTTCACACCTATAAATCGAATGCCATTGACAATGCCGAATAAATGCAATTCACTTATTCTCAAAATTAAGATTGAGAGTCAAGTTCTCAAAAAGTTCTCTTTCGGTTCTCGCCGAGCTCTCTTGCTTCAGTAAACAGTACATCAAAGTTCATCTATAAGATTGTGTGGGCTATAAGAACGAGAGTTGAAGAGAACTGGAGAGAGCTAAAGAAAACCAGAGAACGTCCAATCTCAAATTTTTAGATATTCACGATATAATATCTAATTGTTTTTTCTTGAGATAAATATTTTTTAATAAATTCTATTGCTGCAGGTGAGGACTGCGGAAAGTTTGATTAAAATTTACTTTTTCATAAAAATTTAATTTTTTAATTTAAATTCTATATTATCTTGAAAAATAATCTTCAGATTAAAAAATGAAAAGAGTAACTTTCGATTTATAATTTAATTTTTCATAAGAATTACATATTTGAGACATCAAAAAGTTATGTGCTTTTTGGCTCTCATTGGCCGATTCTTTTTGGCACTCACAGAGCTTTTCCGTCTCTCTTCTACAGTCAAAGTGGTTCTCTTCTTCCCTTTACAAATAAGTAGTACGTTGTTTATAGATGATAGCAAGGAAAGAACAATTACTTTTTTAATTTTCTATTTCATTCAATTTCTAGTCATTTTTTATGCTATAATGGACAGTTCAATTACAATCTATGTTTCACTATAAAAATGACACATGTTTGGTTTAAAAACAGATTTTTGGAGTTTCTTCATAAAATGTTAAAAAGCTGTTTGAATCGGTTTTTCATCACAGACTAAGCAATAAACAATAGTCATTGATACTTTCTACCACTTACACAATAATAATCGGTTCAAACAAGACAATGTGGTGCATTCCCACCAGGGACAATATTTATCTATTCATTTATATTATAATTTTGATTTTATCATCTATAAACAACTTACCATTTATTTGTAAAAGGAAGAAGAGGACCACTTTGAATGTAGAAGAGACATGGGGAAAGCTCTGTGAGAACCAAAAAGAACCGGCCAGTGAGAGCCAAAAAGCACATAACTTTTTGGTGTCTCAAATATGTAATTCTTATGAAAAATTAAATTATAAATCGAAAATTACTCTTTTCATTTTTTAATCTGAAGAATATTTTTCAAGATAATATAGAACTTAAATAAAAAAAATTAAATCATTATAAAAAAGTAAATTTTAATCAAACTTCCCGCGGTCCTCACCTGCGCGCAATAGAATTTATTAAAAAATATTTATTTGAAGAAAAAACAATTAGATATTATATCGCGAATATCTAAAAATTACCTAAAAATATATAATGTGATTGGGCGTTCTCTGGTTTTCTTTAGCTCTCTCCAGTTCCCTTTGACTCTCGTTCTTATAGCCCACACAATCTTATAGATGAACTTTGATGTACTGTTTACTTGGTGTTTTATTACAGAAGAGAAGCAAGAGATCTCGGCGAGAGCAAAAAGAGAACTTGACTCTCAATCGGAGTAGCCCCTCATATAATCACCATTGTCAGCAATTGATCTATGTTTATGATTTGAATAGATGTAGAAAAAGTAGATAATTATAAAAAAAAATTGTTTCCAAAAATTATTTGATAGATTTTCATATATATATAAATAATATTTATGCTTCATGCTTCTGTATAACAACATTTAGCAATATTCAATCTTTGCATCATCACGCGCGCATGTGTGTATATTAGTAATATGTATCAGTTAAAAGTTACTCTATGAATATTAACATTTATTATCAGAAAATTTACCAAAAATGGCGAAAATGCCGTATGCCCGTAAAGGTAACGTATGCTTGATCTTTCGCTACATTTTACTCGCAACTACTCGCGACAAAGCAGGGCAATGAAATTCGAGCCTGTAATAAGAAACCACGATACGAACGAACTTTCGTTCAATACATCGACCGCTAATAGATGCAGTATGCATATATGATCGTTTGAAAATGTAAAATAATATAGCTTTGTTTCTAAAACTTATACTAAAACATATAAAGTAAATGAGTATACATACATATATTTATTCATAATAGTTTTTAATCCTGTATATACATAAAATATAGTTAAAATCATAGTAAAAATTTAAAGCACAGGGCCCCTTTACTCGAATGAATTCGTACGATATTGAGCGTGGTTTGCTGCTCCATCTCTTTCAAAGCGCAGCAACTATATTTCTGTCTGTTTTGCCGACAACTATAGTTATTTATTGGATTTATGGTTACATTGTGAAAGCAATTTACTTTTTCTGTTTTCTCAAAATATGCGGCATGTAGAGCGATAAAACAAATTTTATTTGATTTATTATTTTATTCTACAAGTGAGAAAACTCGAATTAGATGCTCAACACGTACATAGAATTCACAATAAATGTTTTCTTTGTAAGATCTGAAACACACTATATTGCGTGCAGCAGACGATTCATAAGACAAAACTGTTTGTACTGTTTTTTCCTAATTTAGAAAAATAGATTATTACATATCTCTTTTTTCCCACTTGTAGAATAATCTGAAGAATTTTTTAAAACGTTTTATCTCTCAAAATAATGCCAAATGACGACAAAAACTGAAAAAGTAAAGTTGTTTCCGTTTTAGTTGTTAATCCTGGTTTAATCACCAGAACTTTCAAAGATAGTAAGAAAACTGAATCAAGGAGGCTCGCTCCTGAGAGATCTAATGATTTTTAGATTTTAACTAATAGACTAGTATATTAAAATAATTATAAATAATATATCTAATATAAGAAACTGTTCATAAAACTAAATAATAATAAAATAGATCATATAAATAATAACAACTATCATAACATTGGCAAGATGTAACAGTATGACTGAATTTGGAATTGATAAGTAAACAAAATCCTCAATTTTAATAATTGGGAATAATAGGAAAACATAATATAAAGGTATAAATAATTTTGCACTCATTGGTAAACATCTCATATAAACAACAACAAGAGTGTTAAGGAAACATCCAAGTAATCGGTGGCATGATAAGTTGACAGCAGAGCAACGAAAAGAAAATAGATAACACAATTAATAACGAATTAGAAAATAATAAAGCAAAAACATCAATAATTATAATAATGACGATATAATAAATTAAACCTAAATAAAGATAAATTATTAATAATAAACCAATTTTGCTTAATTTATGAAATACTGCCTGGCAATAAAAATTTATATTACATGTTTATTTATGTCACTAGAGAACCCTAAGTGACTGTTACAATAAATCATTATTATAATTATTAAAACAATTACCGAACGTGAATAAGCTTCATGGTAATCCAACAAGAGGATAATCAGTGAACGATTTCCAACAAAACTAACATAATCACGTCACCGGAATAAATAAATTATTATAATTAATTATAAATAATGTTAAGTCATTTTACTATCAGTTAACTTAGTGCTATGAGTATAGAGGAAACAGACTTAGACGAGTGACATAGTATAAACAAATCTGGATGATAACCATAATTATAATTTAACAAATAAACAACGATTTAACATAAAACCACAATTTTGTTTACGCATACAAGTAATCGCGTAAATATTACAAATAATCATACTATAAATCATTTTTTAAAATTAAATAACTTTAATTAGGTTAACTATTAACTAAGTCGAAGTAGCATCCGTGCCTGTCAAAGACGATATAGTGGCGAGTGAAAAAAGAGGGTTGAACAATATGTTCGCCGAAATGAGTAAAGAGGAACTGCTAAGAAAAGCTCAACACCAGAACATAAAATTAGATGCGTCACTAGAGGTTCTTCGTGACAGACTTACTCGACGTGAATTACGAGGTCTTTTCGGAAAAGACATAGCAGAATGGAAAGATTCCGATGAAGTCGGCAAAACAGGCGGATTCACACGAGTTATCCGATATAACGAACATCCTCAACTCAATGGAAATGGACATCAAGCTAGTAGTAGCGACGAACACAGTCCCTGATAAACACAATCCTGAATAGGAATTAATAGAGAACAGACAGACGACAAGCACGCAACAGATCTGTAGCAATATGCCGCCACCATGATAAATGTTTCCATACCTTTCTTTCCCGCAAGGTAACCCCTCAACAGGAATGGCACTACCGGTGCATAGCACCAGTATAAATAATGGCAACAACTTCCCCATGGATGCATCAATGCTTAGCCTTAATAAACATGCTGGCGCAGCACACGCCACAAGACACACTTCCATCGTATGCAAGCAGCAGGACTCACACGTCGCGTCGACTACGCGAAACAGAGGCAGCACATGCGACAGCACGTATAGGAGAGAAACGCGAGCGAATCAGAGGCTCCGACAATGGCAAGTGCGCTGCTCTGGAGAGCTACGAGAAGATTTCGATGAATTCATAGAAAGACTCGAATAAAGCATAGGAAGCTTAGAACTTCCAATCGAAGACGTATTAAAACTCATACCAGGAGTCTTGTGCGAAGTAGCACGTATATGGGCAAGGCTAATTTACAAAATTGATGGAAGATATAAAGTCGGCATTAAGACGCCAATTCCGGCCAATAGACTTTGCACTGCGCTTAGAGGAGAAAATTAGAGACCGAACACAAGGACGAAACTAGTCCATCGGTGCCTATTTAATAGGCACGAGAGTGCTGCTAGAAAAAACAGCATCACCATATGCCCTCGCACGCAGTTGGGTAAAATATATCACAATCTGTACCACGATAGACAAAATCGCAGCGACTTCAGCTCGTTTGATGAATTGCAGCTAATAGAACTCAACAGCTTGCGCACCAAGCGGTATAAAGCACCGCCACCTGCTGACAAATGTATGGTCACTACAGCTGCATACTTCTCAGCTGGCCGAATAAGCCCAGGCGGTCGATCGAGAGTAGCTGCTCTGCATGAGGATAAACCGAAAGAGGCAACAAAGCACGTTACGCTTCCGAACCAATAGCCTCAATATTGACGAACAAAGAAAAGAGACAGCGAGATACCACGCCAGATGCGAGGAAGCGGAACACTTCACCGCCGGTGAATAGAAGGCGATCACCAGAGAGGCAGTTCGAAAGAACTAGACGCTTCAGAAGCCCCTCGCCTGAATACCGTCCACCATCACCATTCCGATCCACACACTCACCCTACCATCATCAAGCCGAAACAGAAGTTCATCACCCCAATACGGTCGATCATATTGACGACAGAGCCCCGAACGAGGATACTCTTCGTACCGTGATACTAGCGATCAATACAGACATTCTCGACCATGTTCGGAGGATAGACAAGATAGGATTACTACTCATGAAAGATCAGCCAGCCCTGACAGACTGCGCCGAGAAAGGCATCGGACACCACCGAATAGAGAGCCTAGGAGAAACAGCGCTAGGCCAGACAACCGACCGTGCTGGATTTTTAGCAGACCAGGTCACTGGGTAGATGATCGATGCCCTGATAAACGCAGGCTACACTGCTTTAATTGCGAACAAAGCGATGTGACCACCACTAACTGCACTCGTTGCGGCCCCAACAAGCATGTGTCTAAAAACTAAGAAGGGGACCGGAGAATGGAGTCAAATACAACCCTCAGTCATATGTCTCGAACGACTAATGACACGTATGGCAACCACGTGTACCAAACATCGCGATAGGGAAGATACCCGTTCACACCTCCTCGCAATAATACGGTAAAAATCGATTTTTCTTGAATTTGGAAATAGCACCAAAAATATTGCGAGCACTGGTAGATCCGGTGGCACATAAATCTTACGTTGGCCCACAACTGTGAAAATTAGTTCAGTTAGCGATTATACCAGTTGTCTCGTACATGCAACTGACGTAATGCGCCAATGACGGAGAAGTCGATCTCACTATCAACATGGACGATCAAGAAAGAACAGCACGCTCGATCTCACTGAAGTACGACGTCATTCAAAGATTGGATGTCCAAGTATTACAGCGCCTCAAGGAAGTAGCATTTCGAATAAACAGCAAGAAGTCCGAACTTTGCTGCCCAGAGGTAAAATACTTGTACGGGTATATCGTCGATGTGAAGGGCCTGCGAACAGACCCCAACAAAGTTAAGCCCGCGAGCGAATATTCAGCTACAAGAAACATAAAGTAGCTCCGAGCATTCCTCGGAATGGTTGGATGGTACGCACGCATCATTGAACATCTATCAGAAGTCAAGCTGCCCCTATCGAAACTGCTTAAGAAAAACGTACCAGGGACGTGGAAAAGCGAACATGAGAATGCTTTTAATAGGCTGAAAATCTTGTTAAAACAAGCGCGAGTATTGGCAAGGCTCGTGCCAAACACTCCGTACACCTTACAAACGGATGCCATTGCGGATGCCATGCCACATAAGCGTCACACACCGCTTCTCTCACGCTGATAGGGAAAGACGAATGGTACAACCATAAGCTAAAACAGCTACTTCTTCAACCCGAAAGACTAGCAGATTGGAAAGTCGTAAATTGTCTACTATACAAACATCGACCAGATACGACAACCGAGAGACTTGCAACAAGCACAAGAACTGGAAGTTGGTAATCTCATCGAAAGATAGAGAGAGAATAATGTACTAATGCCATAAGACCACAACATTAGGGCATTTCGTAGTAGAGAAGACTCCAGAAAGTGAGCCCAAATTACTATTGGCCCACAATGAAAGCAGAACGTATCAATACGTGCAAAACTGTCCTGAGTGTCAAATCCATAAAGTGTCGTACCGAGCACCCGTAAGATTACTGGGAAAAAGGAATTCAGAAGGCCCATGGTCAAAGGTTGCTACGGATATTATGGGACCGGTTCCCCCCAGCAAAGGCCAACATAAATATTTGCTGGTGATCGAGGATCTCTTTACGAAATATGTAGGGATAAGGCCATTGCGAAAAGCCACCGGGCAACCGGTGATAAAAGCTCTGAAAGAGCTAATTATTTTCAAGTGGGGTTGCCCAAAGTATTTACTCACCGATAACGACACGGAGTTCGCAAATAAATTCGTAAAGGCGAAGCCCGATGAGTTCGGCATTATCCAGCAATTTATTGCACCATACCACGCACAGGCCGACCCCGTCGAAATGGTGAATAGGACCATCAAATCAATGATTTCGATCTTCGTCCAAAATGTTCATAAGGACTGGAACTTGCATCTACAAGAATTCGCATTCGCGATTAATACGACGGTACACAAGCGTCGGCAGTGCTCTTTCATTTTGGACGTAACCCGCGTGAAATACCAATATATCATAATTTACACGAGGCACCAACAAACATAACGTCCCTAACAACAAGAGACTGGCTCGAAAGAATGAAACGCACGCCAGCAATCTACCAATTAGTAAGGAAAAATCTGCACATGGCTAACGAGAAGCAGGCGCATCAATATAACAAGAAAAGAAGAAAAACTTCGATATTAACGACATGGTATATCGAAGAAACCATGTACTGTCATCAGAATCAGACCATTTTTTAGCCAAATTAGCGCCAAAATGTATAGCACCGTGCAGCGTAATAAAAAAAATTTCACCCGTCATTTTCGAATTAGAAGATGTGGCCAATAGGAAAAGAACAAAAGTTCATACATCTGATATGAAGAAGTTCCACTCCCTTAACGTTCCACATTCTTCTCCTTTACATTTACTTAGTCACGAGCAACAAGATGCATAGAGGCAGAGGAAGTGGTCGCGGCTTACGCCGTGCGGACCCCACCGAAAAGGTTCAGGGTCCTGGGGACGCTCTTTCCCCCAGGGATGCACCGCCCATTCAAGTATGTGCACCAAAGGTGAGGATTCACCACCTACAGGTAGATGCACCTCGGGACGTACTTTTCCCCAGGGGTTCACCGACGGATGAGGATGTGCACCCGAGGTGATGAGACACCACCCGCAGACAGACTTGCCCGAGGACACTATTTTCCCCGGAAGTGTACGGTCCACGCAAGGACGTACAGCAGAGGTAAATATACACCACGTTGATGTGTAGGAAATGGTAGAGGTTCTCCTGGTGCGAGACCAAGGAACGCAGATCCATTTGATTTCGTTCAGTCCGGATGCGACTAAGGAGCTAGGAATCGACAAGGAACAACCACAGATAGGTCGATTGACGAACGATACGTCATTCCAGCGTACTTTACTAGTATTCCGCTTACCGGCCCAGATGTCCTGGACCCATCCCACCTGAACCCTACCGAACCACGAACGATTATGCAGCATGAAGAATTAAGGCACCCATCGATGAAAGATGGCAAGGTTAGGAAGGCGAAGGAAACTCGCGTAATTTACAACCCGTTCGCTGGACGCTATGAGGACCTAGAGGATAAAATTAGCGTGGACACCGTGTCAGACATCGACGATTCACGCAAAACAGGAGCTTTGAAAGCCTCTCGATGCAAGACAGTAGTCCACCGCAACCCCCAAGATGTGATATCGTAAACGTCAGGGAGATAGATACTGTCCATCAGCCCCCTACCCTATTTGCAAGAAGGGGGGCACCGACCTACATCGAATCGCATTGTTTTCGATTGAAATTGCATTGATTTTCTCAGGGTCTATTTGTATACCTTGGGCATCTACATGTCCAAGATACGTTAGTTGTGATTGAAAAAATTGACATTTATCCGGGATAGGTATTAATTTAGCAGCTTTCAACTTTTCGAATACTGTTTCCAGAACTTGTGTATGTTTTTTATTTGTGTCAGTTTCTCTCTAGGGGTTGCATGATCATGACGGGGTGAGAGGGCTTAAGTCGGGGGAGCAAGAAGGAGCGCTTGGTGGATGTACTAGATCCTTTTTGGATCTGTAAAACACTGAGAGTTCCGCATCCTTCCCTGGCTATAGGGAGATCCCTATAAACGGGCTCTCCGAACTACTTGATGGGAGGATCCCTATAAACGATTATTCTGAGAATGGCTGTGAGAGTATGGATGATATGTGTATGGATGTCAGAGTCAGGGAAAAGGGTAAGGCTCCTCAGGTAACTAAGAAGCAGCCTGTGACTGAGAAACTGCGACTCTCAGTCTGCTAATTCGCCCCTAATCCAAAGTGTTAGATACCGTGCTGAAGGATGAATAGCACAAAAGTGATTGTCTCGCAAACGTTTCCTTTGGGAAACCAGGCCGAATCCCGTCGTATTGCAGGCCTTACCCGGTATTGCGGCCCATGCCGGGTGGACTCTATATATCCGCAATACTTGTGGGAACAGAAATGGAAAAAACTGTAAACATGGAGATGGAAGTAGGGGGAGCACGAGGTGGAAGAAAGTCGGGCTTTGTTACCGACAGAAACCATCTCGGAGGTAATGAGACCTGTTCAGGCCACTGAATAAAATGGGCGATTCACTCCTTTAAACCGTATAAGACACCAGAACCTGATGGCATCTTCCCTAAATTGTACAGGTCGGATGTGAAAGTATTTTGGAACTTATTACGGGAATTTTTAGAGGTAATATCGCAACTGGGTATATACCAGAGGTATAGAAGTGTCTTTCATTCCCAAACCTGGGAGAGGTAATTACTCGTCGGTGAACGACTTCAGACCAATTTTCCTGACGTCAGTCGTGCCAAAAACGATGGAGAGGGTAGTAGATTTACATATAAGGCAAATAGTGTTGATCAATAGCCCAATCTCAAGTAGGCAACATGCCTACACGACGGGTAAGCCCACTGAAACAGCTCTTCACTCAGTGGTCAAACACATTGAGAAGGTTTAGAGCTCGAAAGAAACTGTAATAGGTGCCTTCGTAGATAGAAGAAGGTACTTTCAATAGCACCACTAGGATTGCCATTGACAATGCTCTATATGCTAAGGGAATAACACCCCCTATTAGAAGGTGGATTATGAGTTCCTTAAGTAATACAGAGGTATATAGTGAATGGAAAGGTAAACTCGTAAGAGGTAAATTCAACGAAGGATGTCCACAAGGAGGGGTACTTTCACCTCTCTTGTGGAATCTTGTAGCTGATGGCTTACTGCGTATGCTTGAAGAGGAAAGTATTTTCGCAGTCGCATACGCAGACGATTTCGCAATACATGTCAGGGGCAAGTACGAAGAGATATTACCTGAAATTCTTCAGAAGGTTCTGGTAAAGGTCAATGACTGATGTCAAGATAGATCTCTGATCCAATACAAGAGCAAAATAAAATCGTGCGTCAACTTCCGCGGGCAATATTAAGGTATACCATATATGGAAGGAGTTAAATATCTAGGTGTATACCTAGATAAGAAACTATCGTGGGGACAACACCTGCGAATGCAGAGTAAAAAGATCATCAACATACTGATACAGTGTAGGTCAGCTGTTGGCACGGTCTGGGGGCTTGAACCGCAGAAAGTTTTATGGATCTTTAAAACAATACTGATCCTGGGGCTGACTTATGCTGCCTTCGTGTCGTGGAAAGTGATCGAGAATAAATCCTCTGCGAGGGTCCTGGATCACATACAGGCAATCTCGCTACGAGGAGCATTTGGATTAAAAACGAGTACCCCTACTGCTGCTGTCTTAGATTATGCTAGGTCTGGACATCCTGGACTTGAAGATAATAAGAACGGCTGCCAGATCGGCTTATAGAATGATATGTATAACTGGACACGCTACCATTTGTAGGAAAATACTGCGAGACCCAACTTTTGATCTCCCTTATTATCGTATTAACAAAATTCTCTGCTTCGGGCGACGATATAAGATCAGGATACCGAGCAGAGAGGATTGGAATAATGACCTTAATTTCGGAGGTGATATCTGGTTCATAGTAGGACCCAGAACAAATGTTGATACTGGATTCGGTATATATGGACCTGAACGCAGCTTAAATTCAGCCTTTAGACTGAATAAATATAACACAGTGTTTCAGGCAGAAATAGCTGCCATTGAAACCTGTGAAAACGGCTTAATGCAGAGGAGAATTAAGGGCAGATGCATAAATATATGCACAAACAGCATAGCAACGGTGAAGGCCCTCGATCAATCCTGCACTACGTCACTACTAGTCAAAAAGGCTAACATTGCTCTATACAATCTGGCCAGGGGCAAATAAGGTCTGTGCTACATGGATACCGAGACAATCGGCGCGTAAGGGAAACATCAAAGCAGACATTATGGCAAAACAAGGATGCTCATCGGAGTGCCATCGGAGACGGGATATCGCTGTACCTTACCAAGAGGGAAGCACTGTGATAGAGAGAAGCCTTGAGAAAGTAAAACTAACAACGTGAAAAAACTCACGTACATACAGATGGTCCAAAGACGTTCTTGGCAGTAAGATCTGTGGATGGGGTCAAAGGATCATCAAACTAAATAAACGTGAAGCAAAGCTATTCCTGGAACTTACAACAGGACACAGCAACTTACGGTATTATACACACAAGATCAGAGGACACAGTAACCTCTGCAGATGGTGTGGAAAGGAGGAGGAAACTCTGAGGCATTTCTTCTGCACGTTGCTTCGCAACTTCGCTCTAGTCTATTTACACGGAGTTTCTTTGGCAATATCGGAATAAATCTTTATTCTCTCTTTTATATCACGCTAAGGTGCGCCTTAGCTAGTGATATATAAGAGTTCGGTGTTTTACTCAGGAATAAGCATTTCTTTTTCCTTAGTAAGACTCCGTTTTCCTTTTGATTTATTTTACAGCATTTACTTCTTATATCTATAATATTAGTCGATCAACGTTATGATGACTTGCAGATTTTCGGTCGTCGGTCGGTCTGGCATTAATCCGAGGTGCGCCTCGTGATTAATAGCCGTCTGGTAATTTAATTCGACGAAAAGGAGCGCCTTTTCCCCGAATTAAATTAGGTCGAGTTTAATTTTGTCTCCCGGCGGCTTTTCTGGATTATTTCCTATGTGAAAAAGAATTACTTTATCAGATGTCGGAAGCGCCCGTTCTTCTGAGTCGGTAATTTTTAACTCTTTTCTTACGAGTAAAAGGGTTTTTGCTTTGGCCTCGTGAAAGAGTTTTTTTATCTAAGAAAATACAGAATGTTACCGATCGGTACATGACAGTTCTCTTCGTCACTCGGGAGGTATCCTTCCTCGACGAGTGCCGAAAACGAACCGCGCTCTTTGCAAAATTTAGCGTACTTTTATACACGGAAAAAGACGTTAACAAAAATCTGATTGGTTATTATTTATTTAAAAATACGGTAATATTGTTCCTATTGGTTAAATTACTTTATTCTACCTATTCTACTCTATGTTGTGTTTGTTTGTTTATTTATAGCAATCATTTCGTGTATATGTCTGCCTGTTTATTATGATCTTAAATTTATAATAATTCTTGTTACGGTATTAAGTTAATTTATCCTACTCTTTTTCCCGTTACATTTCCCGCTGTTTTCGGGAGCGGAAATTTATCTATTATATCTAACGTAAATTTTTGCTACGGATGATCGAAAGTATTGTTACTTTTTACTTACGTTTTTTAAGACGGTAGCTCGTCGCACCTGTCCCGTTTCTCTTATAATTCTCAGCAGGTACCGGGTATCCCCGATACGCGCCCAGTAGCGTACATATCCCTGTGGATATAGCAGGACTTGCCCATCAGGAAGTTGAAATTTATTCATCGCTCTGCTGGGTGTGGGCGTGTCACCGTCGGGTGTCTCTGTTGCCCTTCGGCGTCCGTAATTTCTTTTCTTAATTCCATCGGAATTATTTCGGGTGACCACGGCCGCTTTCTAGCGTTCTTATATGGCCCCCTGAATTCGTCTTTTCTTAGTCTCGGCGTGACTGGCCGTTTTTTATTTCTCTCGTTGTATTCTCTCGAATCCTCTGATGTAGACGAGGATTCTGTCGATGAAGACGACGAGGATGACGACGACGATGATGATGACGAGGTCGACGAAGGTGATGGGCAAATATCAATCACCTCCGGGGTGGTTGACACGGGGTGTTGACTCTTCCCCGTCATCCTCGGTTAGGTCGATGATTTCCACGGCTGGTAAGTGTGGACGGGGTGCTTCGAGGACTATGCTTTGGTTACCTCTTAGTATCTCGTCCCGTATTATTTTTGGCAGTTGATTCTTCTTTTTGGATGTAATTATTCGTGGCCTTGTCGGTTTTCTCGCTGTCACGTCGTTCATTGCGGCGAGGGTTGATTTGACAATCTCGTCGAAGGTCTCGTCGGCAACTATTTCGATACTACGGTCGAAGGCTTGACGAGTTCCTTTATTTATACTAACTTTTATAAACAAAACGCGACTTTCGATCGTCCTCGCTAGCTGTCCCTTTTATTTATATTGCGATACATTTTCGTTCGTTACACTAATTTAATATAATAATTCGGATTTCGCTCTATTTATCTTAATTATTATTCGTGATTTTAAATTTTAAATTTGACCAAAAATTAAGTTTACTAAAAAAAATTTTACCTTTAATCGGTCTCACTGATGGCGTCCGATTCAGATGGGTCATTTAATCCTTCGTCCTGTAGACGCCATCTTATTCGTCATCTTTCTTGATGAACAATTCGTCTTCTTTCTTGCCTCCTACGTTGTGCTGCTGGTGTCCTTCTGCGGAATAGTATTCTATACACTATGAGGGTAATTGCTTCCATTCCAAATACTATTTCCGCATCTGTCTGTTCATCCACTACTGCGAAGTGGCTGTTGAATTCACGGCCGTGACATGTGAAGGTTACTTGCAGTGTATAGGGTGATCTCACATTTTGATGTACCGATGGATACGTCGGTACATAATATTGTTGTATTTCGTGCAATCTATGGGTGATGGAAGCACCTCTTCGTTGTAATATTTCACCGACTCTCGGTGAGATTGTTTTTATTAGTCAAGCTGTATTTATGAATGCCCTTGTATGCCATCCATAGCACTCAATGGCCACGCTTGATTCTAAGAATCGGTGATATAGCTCCAACTCGACTGGATGGCGTTCCATGGTTGACTGTGTGCCTTTAGATGATTTACCGTGTTTATATTCGTTTTCAGGATGGAAAATCATCTGATATTTCATCTAATTCTTGTTTTATTGCTTTTAAATCGCTCACATGTATGTGCTTGATTTCCCCTTCTTCTTCGTCTTTTAAGTCGTAGATAACAGGAGAAATTTTACTTATCACGGTATATGGTCCCTCGTATTTAGGCGCTAATTTTGCGTTGAATACTGCCTGTTTCTTGAATAGTTCGTGTGTTGTTTTTTAATACTTTTTCTCCAATCCTGGGCGTCCATATTCGGCGTCTCAGGTCGTAGTAGTGTTTCTGTCTCTGAAAGTTTCGCGCCAATTGTATTCGTGCGAGGTCTAAAGCTTTCTGTATTTGTTTGAACCGGTTTTTACTATCGATCTGTGCTGGGTGTTTGTTCGTTGTAATTTTTATTCCCCGTGGGCATAATTTAAATAGGTGGGTGTATAACCGGTAGATTCGCAATGAGGTGTATTGTATGCGAACACTATATCGGGTAGGAATCGATCCCATGTTCTCTGGTTTTCGCCTACATATTGTGCAATCATCGTTTTTATCACTCGGTTTGCCCGTTCTACAGGGTTACACTGCGGTGTATACGGAGGTGAGCGTCGGTGTATGATTTTTGACTGTTTTAATAACGTTAAAAAATTCTTACTTATGAACTGTCGTCCATTATCCGATATTATCGTATTAGGGCACCCATGTCGTAGAATTATTTGTTCTCGAACTGCATTTGCCACGGCTTCTCCTGTAGCTTTACGCAGTGGTCGTAGTTTAATCCATTTTGTCATTTTGTCTTCCATGACTAAGAGCCAAGTATTTAATTTTGTCGAACGAGGTAATGGTCGGACTAAGTCGACAGATACTATTTCCCAAGGTCGTTTGACTTGGGTTGCGTGCATCATTCCCGCAGGTGCTTGCTGTGATGTTTTGTATTGTTGGCATATATTACAATTTCTTACATATTTAGTGGCCATTCTGAGCATGCCTGGCCAATAAAATAATTTTACTAGGCGTGCAAGTGTCTTTGCAATACCCAGATGTCCTGCAGTCGGATCATTATACATTTTTTCTAGTACGTCATTTTGTTCACTTTTTGGAACACATTTTTTTCATTGTGTCGATTCGTCTATCTCATTAAAATCAGGTGTATGTAATATATGTTTGTATAGTTTATTATTCTCTATACAGTAGTCTGGAATATTTTCCGGGTTGGCTTTGACTGTTGTTAAACATTTCATATACCAGTCTTCCTCGGGTGTGTTTATATTACAAATTTCTACGGGCTGTCGAGACAGTGTGTCGGCGAGCAGATTATCGTTGCCTGGCCGATATTTGATTTCAAAATCGTATTGACTGAGTTCGAGGGCCAATCTGGCTAAACGCCCTGACGGATTTTCTATCTTGTTTAACCATTTTAAAGACTGGTGATCGGTCAGTACAATAAAATGGTATTCTTCTAGATAGTCCCTGAATTTCCAGATGCCCCATTTTATGGCCAAACACTCAAGCTCAGTTGCAGAATAATTTTTTTCTGCTGGCGTGAGAGTGCGACTAGCATAAGCAATAATACGTTCCGCTTTTTCGTACGGTTGAGTAAGGGCGGCTCCTAGTCCTTCTGTGCTTACATTAGTCTGGAGAACGAACGGTTTTTCCCAGTCTGGGCAGGCAAGGATCGGTGCTTTTGTTAATAATGTTTTAATTTCATCAAATGCCTTTTGCTGCGTTTTTCCCCATTCCCATTTCGTTTTTTTCTTTATTAGTTTATGTAGAGGAGCAGCAACATTGGAAACGTCTTTTAGAAATCGTCGGTACCATGAAATTAGTCCCATAAATCTTTGAATTTTTTTTGAATTTCTAGGCGGAGATAAATTAGCGACAGCTGCAGTTTTTTCTGGATCGGTGTGCAGGGCCATCTTTATCTACAATGTGACCTAGATATTTAAGTTGTGACGGACAAAATTGCATTTTTCGAAATTCGGTTTTAGCTTTGCGTTTCTTAGACGTTTGAAACACTTCTTTTAGTATTTTTAAATGGTCTTCAAAGGTTTTTGAAATGATGACAATGTCATCCAGGTATGCAAAAACATTTGGGGCCATTTCGCCGGTAATCACCTGATCCAATAATCGCTGGAATGTTTGCAGGTGCGGAGTGTAAGCCAAAGGGCATGACGGTGAATTCAAATAATCCCTTGCCAGGGACGGTAAATGCGGTAATCGGTCGACTTTATGGTGTAAGTGCTACCTGCCAGTAGCCACTTTTCAAATCAATGGTGGATAGATATCTGGCTTCGGTTAATTTATCTAAAATGGCGTTGATTTGCGGGTAATGGGTATGCATCTTTTTTCGTGACTTTATTAATTTTTCGAAAGTCTACGCAAAAAACGATCCTCGCCATTTTTCTTTTTTACCATCACGATAGGCGAGCTCCATGGACTGCTGGACGGTTGGATTACACCTTCTTGCAGCATTTATCGACTTCCGAATTTATGATATTTTGCATAATCGGATTCTTTGGTCGATATTTTTGTTTAATTGGAGTAGTTTCTTCCAATATAATTTTGTGTTGCAAACAATGGTGTTGGCCCTTTTGTATTTTCTAATTTTTGTTTTTCTTCAGCAATAAATTTGTCCATTATTATTTTTTCGTGTGGCTTTAAGTATGTTAAACCACTGTCTTCTATTTCACAAATATGTTCGGTTGGTGCATTTTTTATATGAAAAATAATTCGATTATTTATTCGAATTTCCGTATTTAATTTTCTTAGTGCATCCATTCCGAGAATCATTGGTTGATTTAACGTGTTCAATACCAGGAAATCTTGAAAAAAGCCGTAAATCCTTTTGTATATATATGCCCCGAAATTAAATCACCTAATTTCGTTTCGGAGCCGTCGGCTAATACAGCTATTCTATTACTTTCTTTATTTTGAAAGCCATAACGTAAACAGACTTCGGCGATTTGTTTACTTACGTACGAGCTGGCGGATCCCGTATCGATAAGTGCATTTATTTTATAGTCACCTATCATTATTTCGGTGATAATCTATTGTCTAGTTCGTAGTTTTGTTTTCGGGCCGGGCCTGTTGCATTACAGGGCCGGCCCCTTTTGCATTTCCCTGTGCATGGCAACTGCAGTCACGAGTAAATATTCCGTCCTTACCGCAGTATGAACAGAATAGTTTTCTCGCGTTTGTGCATTTAAATCGGTCATGTCCCCGTTCCTTGCATTTCCAACAGCATAGCGTTCTATCGTATATAACTGATATATTACATTTTGCTGTCGCGTTCGATTTATTTACATTTGTTTGTTTGGGTGTATAAATTTACTGGGTGAGTTGGCATTTAATTTTGCCTCGATTTCGGACTCCTCTTTACTTTTCAGGTACTCTTCTATTTTCTGGATTATATGTACCGTTTTAGTAATTGCGCTTCTCGGGACATGTATACGATATTCGGCTCGCATATTATAATAGATCGTCTCTATTTGTTTAGCTTCATCGTATCCTCCTCGGCGTCGCATAAGCGTCATAACAGTGTTTACGAATGATCGTATTGTTTCTGTTATTGCTTGTTTCTATTACTAATTTGTAGATCGAGATTTCTTAATTCTCCTGGTGATAAGTAGAAATTCCGCAGTTCCGTTTCAAGTTCCTCCAATGTATTTATGCTTGCTGCATAGTTTCGATACCACAATTGTGCATCACCTCGGAGTAACTCGGGATATCCTTGTAAAATTTGTTCATCTGTATATCTATATGCCTTTTGTAATTCTCTTACACGTTCGAGAAAATGCATATAAATCTTTTCCGTCAAAATGACAATTCCATTTTCTCATTTGATCGAGAACTCTCGTAGTTGGATTTGTCGTTTCGCCGGTATGAATTGCTGTGTTAAAAATTTGGTGATTTTCCTCTGCCATCCTTTTTATTGGCGATAATGTATCAGTTGTAGGGGATGAGGTACTTGGTCTATTTTTTTCATTTCGCAGTCGATGTAATTCTGCTTTCAATTTTTCTAATTCTTCGGTTCTATCTAAATCTTCTTTGTATTCTGGAGCATCAGCTGGTTTATCGATATATCCTTCCGGATGTGTTCGTACGTACGATACCAACCGTGATTCTAATAAAGGTACACTGCCTTCACTATCTACATTTATTTTTGTCAACTCTTCTATCAACTCATCTTTAGTGAGACGGTATATCCAGGATACGCGCGGGGTAGACATTTTTCTTTAAGCAAAAAATTTTAATTTATAAAAGAAATTTAATTTTTGGCCTTACACTTTTAATTCTAATATTGTAGTTCAAATCATTCACCGGACTTTTTTATCAGGTCCCTGTTCGGGCGCCATGTAACGTTCCTTCTCCTTCCGCTTTATTTTTATTGGAATTCTCTGGGGTTTTCAGGATATGTGATTCGGATGGAGGAACGTATCAGGACAAGTTTTCGGGTGAATGATTTGATACTCGTTATGTTTAAAAAAAAATAACAATATATATATTTTTCTATAAATTATACAATAAAAATAATTCAAATAATAATAAATTGATAAAAAAAAATAAGAAATAACTTCTACTTTATTGGCATCTCGGTGTAGATACCCTGCAACATAAAAGAATAACGATTTATAAATTAATTATTAGCGCTGGCAATTTTATTTTATTTTCTGTCTACTTATTAATTGGATTATCTAGGTTTCTACGAATTCAGACGGCCTTGACCCAGTGCTTGCTCGCTTTGTTTACGCTATTTACTTAAACGGTTTATAGAAGCGGTCCGTCTGTTTACACGGAGTTTCTTTCGCAATATCTGAATAAATCTTTATTCTCTCTTTTATATCACGCTAAGGTGCGCCTTAGCTAGTGATATATAAGAGTTCAGTATTTTACTCAGGAATAAGTATTTCTTTTTCCTTAGTAAAACTCCGTTTTCCTTTTGATTTATTTTACAGCATTTACTTCTTATATTTACAATATTAGTCGATCAACGTTATGATGACTTAATCTGTTAATTATGATGACTATTAATCCGAGGTGCGCCTCGTGATTAATAGCCGTCTGGTAATTTAATTTGACGAAAAGGAGCGCCTTTTCCCCGAATTAAATTAGGTCGATTTTAATTTTGTCTCCCGGCGGTCTTTCTGGATTATTTCCTATGTGAAAAAGAATTACTTTATCAGAAGTCGGGAGCGCCCGTTCTTCTGAGTCGGTAATTTTTAACTCTTTTCTTACGAGTAAAGGGGTTTTTCCTTTGGCCTCGAGAAAGAGTTTTTTTTCATCTAGGAAAAAACACAGAATATTATCGGTCGGTAGATGATAGTTCTCTTCGTCACTCGGGAGGTATCCTTCCTCGACGAGTGCCGAAAACGAACCGTGCTCTTTGCAAAATTTAGCGTACTTTTATACACGGAAAAAGTACGTTACAAAAATCTGATTGGTTATTATTTAAAAATACGGTGATACTGTTTCTATTGGTTAAATTATTTTATTCTATTTATTCTATTCTCTGTTGTGTTTGTTTGTTTATTTATAGTAATCATTTCGTGTATATGTGTGCCTATTTATTATGATCTTACATTTATAATAACTGTTATCACGGTAATAAGTTAATTTATCCTACCTATTTTCCCGTTACAGATTTATCCTTTGCTTCAAAATAGGCTTCAGTTTCGGGAATAACCACCTCATTCGAGCCAAATTTTCATCCCTGGAGCATTTTTTTAGATCAGCAAAGAGTTAGTAGTCATTGGCAGCTAAATCTAGCTAAATATGGGGTATAGAGAAGCAAATCAAAGCAGAATTTGTTCAATTTTGCCATTGTTTTCATGGACTTGTGACATGGTGCATTTTCTTGGTGAAAAAGGATTTTTTTCTTCTTCATGTGCGGTCGTTTTTGTGCGATCTCCTCCTTCAAATGTACCAACAAGTCAAACAATAAAGTCAATCAAGTCAACATAATAAACACTGTTGATCGATTTATCTTTTTTCAGATAGTCAATGAAAATCACGCCATGTGTATCCCAAAAAACTGATGCCATGACTTTGCCAACAGACTGATGCATTTTCGGACGCTTTGGGCGGCTTTTACGAGCCACGAGCCACTCAGTTTATTGCCGATTCGCTTCCGGAGTGAAATCATGTTTCCATTTTTCATTCATAGTCACGTATTAACGCAGCAAATCTTTTTATGTTCCAGACGATATCTGTGTCATTTCTGCAATTTCATACACCTTTACTTTGTGATATTTTATTATGATTTTTAACATTTCACTCACATTTTGTAGTGTAATGTCTTCTAATGGCCTACCGGAACGTTCTGCATCGTTTGTGTCCGAATGACCACGTTTAAATTCAGCATACCATCGACAAATCATTAGTTTGGATGGATAGGAGTCCGGGCTTCTACGGTGTTTTTACCCATTAAGAAACAATGTTTTATCAACACGCGAAACTCGCTTTTTTCCATTTTTCAAACAAATTACAAAGTGACTTAACTTTAACCTTGATAACTTTGTGTTTGTGATCAAATCGACGTGAAATTTTTACACATTTCATGTAAAGGTTCGTACTCTACGCAAACTTGGCCAGTTTGATTCTACTAGCACCCTGTAATGCACCATGCACCATTGAACGACGTGTGATATATATATATATATATATATATATATATATATATATATAAAGATATATATTACGTAATGCCGTACTCACTGAGAGATGCAAGAGTACTTTGTAAGGTCAAGCTTTTTTTCTTATTCATTGTATTTTCAACTCGCCTTATTAATTGATTTATTTATCTTCCAAATACTTGCCTAAATTGTAATTTTTACGTTATTAATACTAGCCGATTAACTAGGAGCTGTATATTTAAGTTTAAGTTTTTTGTATTATTTTGTATTCTTATCGATACCTATTATATCTATTGATGTTTCATTTTTATCAATGGAAATTTATAATTTCTTATTGAATTGTGTAGCAAATCATAAAAAAAACATCATACCTCCATATATAATTTGCAATAGGGCTTACTATACACTTGACATTTTCGCTGAAAAGCGAATATAATTATGAATATCATGTAAATTGAGAAAGAAGTAGAAGAGAGAGAGAACACCATAAATATCGCAAAGTAAGAAATGACAAATCACGCAGGTAGAGAATATGGCAAAACGACAGAACAGAGAGGAAAAGGAAAACAAAGGTAGGCGTGTGAGAGAGAAAGAAGATAGCCTCCTGTATGACTGCCTAGGAATTGCACACAGTGAAACGTGCGCACAAAACATATCGAAGACGACAGATAAGAAATGAAGAAGGAAATGATACCTAATTGCACCAACATTGTTCTACTCTGCAATATAATATCAATTAAGATCACGTAAAATACGTGATTTACGTAAATTACTTAAATCTTAGAAGGAAAATTTAAAAAAATCATTTTATTACAAATTACAATACTTTAATTGTGCTTATGTCGACTGTATTAAGATAAATTAATAAATATATATATATTCATCTTACAGTCCAATTAAATAAATTAAAATTAATACATAATAATATCAATATATATTTATATCAACACTAATACATATAATTACTTAAAAATTATAATGACAGTCAGACTATCCTTGTTTAAAATTATGAATAATTTTTTCAGCTAACATATTCTTATTTCAGAGTAGTCTACGGCGGTGATTTTAAAGGACAGTCTGATCATAATTATAATTTTCAATTAATTGTATGGTGATATGTATTAGTATGATATTAAATATATATTGATATTATTATGTATTAATTTTAATTTATTTAATTGGGCTGTAAAACCAGTATAAATATTTATTAATTTATTACAAATTACGCAATATCAAACGATACGAATAGGAATAAAATATGAAAATTCAAAAATAATATAAGAAAATATATTTTGAGAACGGTTACAGACTAATATCGCATTACAAAAATTATAAAATAAATGGTCGATGAATATTATATTTAATAAAACATTTCCCAGAATTAGAACCAAGAATATAACTATAAAATATAAAAACAAAGTAAAATTGAGAAAATAAAGTTATAGTATTTCGCTCGAGTTGTAAAATTAGTTTGAACTGAGAATCATTCTCATATAAAATTTAAATACTCATATTTCATTTCTTCTCAACTTATCATAATTTCATGTCAAGTGCATACTCATTTTAATATCTATTATTAGTCTACATATTATACTTTTATTAACAGTTTTAAAAATCAACAAGATATGTCATTTATCCCGGATGTAGAAAATGATCTGATAATAAACTTGGAGATTTGGAAATGATCTTATTACTTTATTAAGTGTTAATGTGACCGCTTTGCCTTTCTCCAGATAGTCATTAAAAATCACACCTGCAGAATCAGAAAACAGTGGCTATCATCTTGCCCGCCAATGGGACCATCTTCGCCTTCTTCGGAACAAGTTCACCGGGTAAAATCGACTGTTTTGACTGTTTCTTGGTTTCTAGAGTGTAGTAGTGAAACCATGTTTCATCGACAATCACGTATCGCTAAAAAAATTCTTTTGGGTTTTGATTAAAGAGCTCCAAACGCTTCTCTGAACTGGTTACACGTATGCGCTTCTTGTCTGTAGTCAGCAAATGCAGCATCCACGTTGCTAATACTTGCTTTCACACGCTCTAGAAACTACAACTACGATCCGGCTACAATTTCGTCTGTAACCGTTCACAGGAAAATACTGGACTGTAATGTATTTCTGGTCCGTGTGTAGATATTATATACGGCATCTACAGAGAAAATTGTACTTTCATGTTGGGTAGATAAAATAAAATGCCCAAGTGCCACGGAACAACTTTTATGGAAAGCTTGATATTCCTATTAATTAAATACGAACCTCCACGTACAAGTCGTTATGTTACACCTGAACATCGCCTTCTGCCTCCCAAAGTCAATTCTTTCCGTATAGGTCGTTCCGATACACTTAGACGCTGTATTGTAGCATCCAACTACGATACTCTCTAGAGAAGTCGTCCAGAGACACCTGGGCATGGTCTTCTACATTCCGAACATACAACTACTCGTAGGTCTTGCTAAGGTGCCTGACGATCGTATTCTACTAATTAAATAGAAAAATTATCCGTAGAAGTCGTTCCGACACATCTGGACATGGTTTACTAACGATTTCACACGATACAAGAACAGTCTGACTGGCATTATTTTAATATAATATATTTTAGTATAAAGACTATAAGACGGACAACAAATTTATTAATATCATTCAAAGCATTCGATATAAGTACCATTTGTAATTTTTAATTTCATAGGATACTCCTCCTAAATGTTATTCCGAGACACCTGCAATGTTATTGTACCATCTAAACTCGAAACTATCCCAGAGATTGTGCCGATACACCGTGATATCAAATCCAGTCGCTCGTATTCTTTTGTTCAATCTTAAAAACACATACCTTCCGTTTAGTTTGATTTTGCATTTAACCATCTTATAAGAGAATATTAAGCGACAGAAAGAGGAATAGAGAGAGAAAGAGAGTGAAAGAGTTTCTCTAACAAGAAAAAATAAGATGTACAAATCATATTCAAGGTGTAGGTAATGTCAGATAAATCTGAAGACCAATAAGGGTAATATAGTTGGTTATTATAGTTGGACATGACCATTCAATTCAGGTGGTCTGATATTAATAATTCAAGATTTCTACTTTGAATTCATATTGAGTTGATTGAGACATTATTGAAGATGTCATCTATTGGCCGCTAGTGGAACTGACTACTAAAACCGATAACTGAACACGAGCACGATACTAATTTACTGTGCGCATGACACGTGGAGTCAATGTTGAACTCAGCTTATTATCCCCATCAAATTATAACATGCCGCTTACAGTGAATGCCCTCATAATATATAGATGAAAGTTAAATGATTTTCAATAACAACATAGCTAATGTAATTCCGAATATAATACAGAATATGAATTTCCAATTTCAGAACTGCTATGATATGATATGATAATAATCATATGAAATATATTGTGACGGTCATGGCGACGGCGCTTGTGTTCGCTATCCCGTGAATATAGTCTCTCTTTCCAGTAGTGGTTTGTATATATATATATATATATATATATATATATATATATATATATTATAACCGCGTACTTATGCGCGGTTACGTGGTACTTACTTGGTCGTTGTGCATTGCTTGCCGGCTGCACTGGACCTGAAAAGGGGAATGATGGAATGCGAAATAACGCGAAATAGGCGTGTAGATTCTATGCACATTTAATTATCACGCATTCTCTATATTACAATTTCAGCAACGGAATATATATACAAACTCAGCGCGCGCGACGACGACCTTTTAGTACGGGAGCGGATTCCGCGGGCGCGGGCAAATATCGAACGGCAAGGAGTGGTATGGGGGGGCTGCCGCGGTGCGTACCGTCTAGCTGGCAGGGACGCGGAGCGGCCGTACAACCATGGCGCGCCTAGTCTCGGGCACGCGCACTCTTTCACATATAATAAAACAGAGGATACTTGCGGGACGACGCTCCGCCGTTGCTTCCACTCGTTCCTGGTGGTCTTCTCTTTCGTCCTTCCTTCCTTCCTTCCTTCCTTCTCTCTCTTTTATTCGAGCTCTCTTTATCTTTCAGATCGTAATTGCTTCCTTCCTTCCTTCCTTCTTTCTCACTTCGTTCTAGCACGGGCGATCGCGCAACGATCGGGCAGCTATGAAATCAGCACGCGAATATATATATTTATTTTGCACGAGTCGAATCATCGGGAGCTGGTGATCACCGCCGGGAAAGGTGCTGAAGATGGAGGTATTAGTTTGGCTGGAGCTCTCTCTCTAGATTTTTCCATGCTCTCACTTCGGTAGCTGGGCGGTGAAGGTATTTTTCTCCTCGTACTTCCTCCTTCTTCGCGACGGTCGTGCACTCTCGCGGCTCGCACTTCGCGCGTTTTCGCTGTTGCGCGAACACTCGGTTTTCACCAAGAACGTGGGGAAACGCGAGAACCGGCAAATTTATTATGTTTAAATTTAAATCTATTATGCAGGCAATTGACAAGCTGAGCTTTGACGATCAACTCAGGTGGCTCAAGTACATTTTGCGGTGAATTTCCGATAGGGAGAACTGTAAATTTGAACTCGAAAAGGTACGATTTCTGAAACCTGAAACAGCTGAACTGCAGAACTTGAAACAGCTCTGTAGATTTCTAGGCATCGGGTTCTGGTATCCGCATCAGTTCTCTCTCGACCTTCGTTTGGATAAACGCTCGCCATACAAACAGATGCCAGCGACTCGGGATTAGGCGCCAAGCTGACGTAGACAGTTGATAGAGTGTTACGCATGCTGTGCCTCACAGGGCTGTGGTCTGTACCTACATTTCGCCTGCTGGTCGAGCACTACCACTTTTATGTGATAACGGATCACAGTAGCCTTCATTGGCTATACTCATTGCGCAACTCCACGGTCAGACTCACCAGTGCGGCCTTGTAAATACAGGGATATGACTATATAGTTTCAGCGTCAGCAATATGCAAGATCCATGGTATTTGCGCCTTCATAAGAAAGTGGTGAGCGATCCAATAAAACATCTGTGTTGGAAAGATGTAGGGCAAAGACTATACTAATAACCTTCCGATCCGGCCATCGAAAATCTAGTAGATGACAAGGATGCCTGGAAGCTATTCGTGCTTAACGAAGATCGCCGTACCTTTGTTTATTAATGCCATGAAGAGTTAACAGCTGAGCACTTTAGACGCTATAAGACGTATGACCGTATTGCACAATCATACTAGAGGCCCGCGTTACAAAAAGATGTGACACAATTTGTCCGAGATTGCACCGCGTGCCAACAATGTAAGGTATAGTAGAATTCAGCTGATCGGGCTGAATGGGATAGCCTAAATGCAATGGCCAGAATGGGCCATCAACTGCTTCTAACAAGTAGTAGCTGGAAACGTAACGGGCTTGTTTCCTCAATCTACCCAAGGGTACGAGTACTTACTCGTCTTCAGGGGTTTGTTTACTCATAGGGTAGAATGTTTTCTCATACGGAAGGTATTAATTAAAAGATCAGGTAATTTTACGTTTTGGTACGCCCGAGGTGTTTCTATTGGATAATGGCACCGAATTCCGAAAGAAGATCATCGAGAGATTTCTTTTGAGGGATCCACTTCTCATTGAATTGCACAAACCCACCCAGTATTCGTCCTCAATTTGAGCCTGCTGTTGCCTGGACCATTGTTCTTCCAACCTGATTTGTTCCTTGAGAATGTCCTGGAGAATATCCGGACGAGTCTCGGTCACCAGAATGTAATCGTTGAGAGACCAGGGTGGTCAGAGGATGGTTCATTATGACAATTCCACATGACTTGGTCTCGATAGTTCAGTGGGACTACTAACCTCCAAGCTACGTTTCTACTGCATAATGGTTCTAGTAAATTATCTTTCGTATATTTATAAACCATACCATCGGCAATCATCCATTCCTCATATTTCTTCGGGCGAGCACGTAACTCGTTCATTTTACGAATGTAAAATTGGTCTTTAAATTCCACAAAAACAGCAATTTCCGTCTCCTGAAACAATACGTTGCGAGAAAGCGTATCTAGCACAATACGAAGAGTGCCTTTTTTACAACGTATTTCATAGTTGTATTGCTGCAGTTCGAGCATGCAACGTTCTAAAACCCCAGAAGGTTTCTTAACTGTTTGCAGAAATTTGAACGTAGCATGATCCGTTTCAAGGATAAAATGGTATCCTTCTATATATAGGCGGAATTTGCATACCGCGAATATTATTACTAACAGTTCCCGATTGATCACTGTATACTTTCTCTCTGCTGGGAAAAGGACTTTACTTATGTAAACAATTGGATGTTCTCCATCCTTCTGTTCCTGAGTAAGTATCGCTCCGATGACTAAGTCAGACGCATCAGTTTGAATTTTAAACATTTTTAAAAAGTCAGGCCTTCCCAAAATAGGAGCTTCGATACGTGTTTTCTTTAATCCTTGGAAAACTTCTTCTTGTTCTTTTCCCCACTGCCAGGGAGAATCTTTTCTTAATAATTTCGCTAAGGCAATTTTAATTTCTGCTTCATTTTTCAAAAATCTCAAGTACCATCCAGAACATCCTAAAACTCTGCTTAATTCTTTTACGTTTGAGGGGCTAGGTTTTGTCAGCACTAGTTTAACCTTCTCCTCATCTGGCCTTAGGCCGTGGCTATCGAGTACATATCCTAGATATGTCACACTCTTACATCCGAACTCACACTTCTCTGTATTTATTTTAAATCCGGCTTCTCTTATTCTAATTAAAACTTTCTCCAGCCACTTCAGATGATCTTCGAAGGTTTAAATAACTACAATTATATCATCAAGATAACCGAAAACAAAAGCTTCAAATTCTGGTCTGAAAAGCATAGCCACCAATCGACTAAACGTTTTTGGAGAATTAACTAATCCAAAGGGCATTCTCTTAAATTGTTAGAGGCCAGAACCGGTAGTAGTAAATCCTGTATATTTGTGGCTTTCTTTCTCAACCATTACTTGCATAAATGCCATTTGTAAATCGATTTTAGTGATTACTCTAGCTAGACGAAGTTTATCATGTACTGAATCTATACTTTTCATGGAATATGCATCCACATGTGTGTATTTATTCCAACCACCATAGTCCACACAAAAAAGATAATCACCATTGCCTTTTTTGCTATTACAGGGCGGCTACACTATTCACTAGTCGATGGCTCAATAATATCCTCTGCTAATATTCTCTTAACTTCTTCTTGAGCAAATTCTTCGACTTTCGGCGATAATGGCCTCGGTGGCTATCAAATCGGCCTAGCACCAGGCAAAAGGACTATCTTATGTTTTATTAAGGTGGTTGCCCCTCCCTTGTCTTGAGAATCTCCGAGAAGTTTCCGTACTAAACCTTGTAATTGTTGTTTTTCAGTGAAATCAAGCTCACATATTCCCGTACATTCAGCAAAAACATTCACTCTATTATTATTGCCCACATTAAAATCATGCCATTTGCCATTTCTTATCACTCTTTTTCCTACTTTCCACTTAGTCATTCTGTCTTTTATGTCTATATTCCACTGTCTCATAAAATCTATCCCCAAAATAAATTGGTGTCTAATATTGTTAACAACCTTGAACGTCAGCCCATCTACTTTGCCATTTATATCGATCTTAGTATTCAATTTACCTAAGCATTTTTGAGCTTGTCCGAAAGCTCCTTCAATATCAGTATCGCCTGGTTGTTGCATTAATCAGGGAAGTTTTTGCACCGGGATCAAATAGACCACGATATATGCTGTTAGCTAATTTTATAACGATAAAGTTTCTATTATCTCCACTTACAAATGTGACCTGATTTATTATTAACTCTTTTTCACTATCTCTAATATCCTCTTCTCGCGGTTTCTCTGTCTTTATCTCTTCCTCTCTCTCTCTCTCTCTCTCTCTCTCTCTCTATTCTCTAACTTTACTCTTCCATTCTCTCTAATCTTACTCTGATTTTTCTCTGTCATTAGATTATTGTTTTCCCTTCTCTCATGCTCATTATAAAAGTTATTTAACCCGTCATTTAAATTGAAATGGTCTCTCATTCTTCTTCTTAATCTCTTGTAGGGGATGTAGTAATCGTATGTTCAATCTGATTACATTTACGACTACGGTGGTTTTATTTCCCCCTAATTTTCAGAGCATTGCAATTCGAACATGAACTATGTTGAATAGGCCGCGCATTTTTTTTCCTTGCACGTTTTAGATGAGTTGCGTTTTCCTTGCCTCGCAAACACAAGCTACTCACACTTGACTCCTCTGAATCCTCATTGTATCGTGTATTTGTATTTTCTCTTACTCGATTTCTCTGATTTTCATACTCTTTCTCTCCACTCTTGTCCTCATATTCTTTCTCTCTACGGATCTCCCCATACTTTTTCTCTCTCTCTTTCTCTTTGACATACTTTCTCTGAATTAATGTTAAAGCCTGTATTTCTTCTTTGTTTTCCTCTATACTTAAGTTATCTTCGTCACTATTACTCTCTATGTCCTCCGCCATAGTTGGGAAAACGTTTAGGCCTGGGGGGACAAGCGGGCTTTTTGCCCCTCCCCAGTATCTCGTTTTCCGAAGTCTCTTGAACTGGGTTACACTTCGGACAATTCCTATATACTACATCTTGTTGTCCACAATCATTACAATAATATTTTTTTGTGTTTTTATCTGTGGATAAGCTGTAGCCATATGTCCACATAAATTAACATGAAAAACATAATGTTTGTGGGCACGTCACCACTTTATGTCCCGGATTTTTACATTTATAACAAACTATTTGCATTGCTTGCGTTAAATCCTGAACGCCGTGAAGCCAAAGGCACTACAAGTTGCTGTGACTGTATTTGCCTATTTTGTGATTGATGGTATTGTAGGTCGGGCCACGAGAGCCTTTCCAGCCTTCTTGTGTAGAGGAACGCGGATTTTTCTATTGCTACTGCGACTGTTCGTATTGACTGTTTTTCGTTTGCAGAAAGGGTCCGCGAGTAGGACGATTATTATTAATAATAGCCACTTCTTCATTATTTATAGAATCTTTTGCTCTCTTCTCTTTTATCATGGCGTCTAAAGCTCGTTTTCTGTCTCTTTGCTTTGTATCTTCCTTGACTTCCAATATTTGCACTCCTCTTCTATTGTTTAGATTAAATTGGCGTTCATTTATTTTAATCTCTTTTTCATACTCTATTCCATATTCCACTAATTGCCCAAATGAATTTATTTGTCGACCATTTATCTGTTGCCTGTACCGAGGTAGCAAATTCTTATAAATCATGACTAATTGTAACTGAAAGTCAGGCTGTCTTATTAACCTACTCATAGTATATCTGAATGAATCTATAAAATCTTGAATCGACCCATTCTCACACTGTACTTTACAGTGTAACTCCTCTAGTATATCATCATCGTCAAGATGGTCAATAAAAAGTTCTTTAAAGACTTTTTGGAATCTTGCCCATGATCTAAAATCTCCTTTATTATTCTTGAACCAATCATGAGCTTTTCATTTGAACACTCTGTTCAGAGCCTTTAACCAGAATTCATCGGGAGCTTCACATCATCAGCATCATCAAGTTAGTTCGTTTAAATGAGAGCTTGAAATCATTTATCTGATTCGCTCCACATGTTTTCACGTGGATCGCGGTGATGACTGCTAGGCATGTCCCTTCGACTTAGGTCTACCTGATTACGACGGTCCTCTATAATAACTCGTGTATATCTTTCTAAATCATTACTCATTCTTCTTCTTTCTTGATCTATATAATTTATTCTATGATAATGATGAGGTTCATCTCTCTGTACTCGTTTATCCTCCCTATTATCTCTGATCTCGTCCAATTCATCAAAATTTGGTTTATTATTAATATTAATTTTTCCATTATTTTCAGAATGATTATAATTGCTTGAATTTCCTCTGTTTGTATTTTGTTTATACAATACTCCTCTAGATTTCTCTGATTCTCTCTCGAAAAATCTTTCCCTCTCTCTCCACGTTTCTTCTGCGTTGAACACCGGTTCTGGTGTATCGCTACTAAAGGTTAAGTTCCGAGAATTATCAAAGCGTTTTATGCTACAGCTTTCAGAAACAGTAGGCTGTGTTGTCCTGTACACGCTTGAATCAGCTATCTGATCCGACTTTACATTGTTTGATGTTCTCGGTTCTTCAGGCTTTGGAGAGTACGAAACTTCCTTTATATTATACAAATTCAGTGTATTTCTTGTTACCGGCCTGTTACGCGACATCTGGTACTGTGCTACGAGGTTCGGATTTTTAAACACATAATCAGAAGCATGGTGTAGCCTCCGTATTTCCCGATTTACACCGCCTCTATCTTGAAGCATTAGCAACTCATGATATACAAAAAATTGTCCTTGGCGTTCTGTTTGGGATAACGGGATATTTATCGGCACCATATCTACCAGATGTGAATCTAACAGACCTTTTTTTGAGCTCCTTGGCGTATACCAGATTACCACCAGAGTTTGACATTCAAATTGATTCAATACGTCCAACGGTGCTTGATGTATTTGTGCCTTATCCATTTTCTGCTTTCTACATTGAGCGTCTTCAAAAGTTACCCTTTGCTCTTTATTCTCTTGTACCAATCTGTTAAAATTTCTCGTATATACATCTACTTCATCTTCTTCAAAATCCGACTCTTTGCTCATTTTGATTTCATCAATCTCTCTATCCCATTTTATCGATGCTTAGGGTATGAGTTCAACTAGTTTAAGACGAATTAAACTTCGAACACTTCGGTCGAGTTACCACAGTCGTTTAATTTATTAATTCCTCAATAATTGTATGATTTGTTGTTGAGAGAGAGTATTTACTTCATTCCTTAATTTCTCTTGTTCTTTTAAATTTATTATATACAGTTTGTAGTCTAGGCGTCATTTTACTTTAGAATTATATTTATAATTAGGACAAATTAAATAAATTAATAAAATAAATAAGTGAGTTACGAGTACAAAATCACTCATTAAATATAAGAATAACTAATCAAATACGACTCCGTTGCTAATATTCTAATTAAAATAATAAAATTACATCAGCATTAGTAAAAAACAATAATAAATTTCGTCTTTTATTCTTTTACTTCCGATTCGTTATATCTCACTCTTTCACGCTCTCTCTCTCTCTTTAATCTTCCTCTTTCTCATTCTCGGTACTCTTTGTTTCCCTATCTCTCTATACTTTTTGCTCTTATGGTTATTTATGATCAATAAAAAAGATCTTTTCCTAAAATAATTGTAAGAAGATATCTGGACTTCTATTTATAATTTCAGTTATATTAGTTCTTTTAATTTCCGGAAAAAATATCTAAAACCATTTATAATTAATATTGTTGTTAAACAATATAATTAAATATTATTAGTTAAAATTTTAATAAAAGAAAACAAAAAAAAATCGGCTTACTCTTTGGACCATTTATTTATTTATACCATAACGAATAACAACAAATTAAAATTTGCCATTCTATTCAATTTATGAAAAGTCGAAATAAATAAAATACACAAAAAAAATTATGAAATTAAGAAATTATAGAAGAGATGGAGTCAACACTGGAGACATCCTCCCCATCATATTCAACCGTTAAGCAGTGGATTTCCGAGTTTAAAAAGGGTCGTGTGAGCACCTCTGATGAGCCTCGCTTAGGACGCCCCATTGAGGTCACAACTCCAGATATGATCGAAAAAATCCATCAAATAGTGCTGAAATACCGCAGATTAAAAGTGCGTGAGATAACTGAGACCCGTAAGATGTCATATGAACGTGCACAAAATATTTTGCACCAACATTTGTATATGGAAAAGCTGTGTGCAAGATGGGTGTCGCGTTTACTAACAATCGGCCAAAAATTGATTTGAAAGAACATTTCTACCGCCAATTTGGTGTTGTATAAACGTAATCGAAGCGAATTTTTGTGTCGATTCGTAGCCGTTGACGAAACTTGGGTCCACAACTACACTCTTGAAACCAAACAACAGTCTAAACAGTGGATTGGACCAGGGGAACCAACTCCAAAGAAGGCAAAAACAATTTTTTCGGCAAACAAGGTTATGGCTACTGGTTTTTGGCATGCAAGACATATTATATACATTGATTACCTTGATAAGGCTAAAACTATCACTGGTCAATACTACGCAGACTTATTGCAACGTTTGAGCCACGAAGTTTTTTTTGATCAGGCTAAGAACTTCGCTATCCACCGTCGTATATTATTGAAACATAGCTTTTTTAATTATATATTTCGACAATATTCCTCTCTTTCTTTCAGGAAATTTAAAAGCTCATTACCCATGAAAATTAAATGGCCTGATCTGGCGAATAAAAAAATCTTGTTTCATTAGGATAACACACACCGCACACGTCAATCGTTGCAATGGCTAAAATCAATGATCTGAAGTTTGAATTGATGCCTTACCATCCATACTCTCCAGACCTAGCCCCGAGTGACTATTATCTGTTTTATAACCTCAAAAAATGGCTTGGCGGTAAGAGATTTGCTGACAATGAAGAAGTAATCGAAGCTGTAAATGGGTATTTTGAGGAGCTTGACGAATCAGTCTATAAAGATGGCATTACTAGACTAGAACACCACTATGAGAAATGTATTAGCCTTGGAGGAGATTATGTTGAGAAATAAAAAAAATTCAGAAAAACGTTGTATTTCTTGTTCAAGCCGGAAACTTATAAATCCACCCTCGTAATTCATTTCACTATACTAGACATTCTTCTGTGTTAAAAATATATATGATTTGACTTTTAAAATAAATATTTCATAAGTGCTTTAATTTATTACAGAGTCTTTGCCTATTATAGCCATTAATAGGTTTTCATAAAACTATTTATGCACCGGAGCCCCTTTTGATACAACCCTGCAGCGCACAAATTAATATATGAGTCACTTACCACGCGTATATATATCCACGCGTATACTACTATACCTTTCTCTCGTTCTCTCTCACTCTTTCTCTCTCACTCACTTGCACACGCTTACTCTCTCTACTCTTTCTCACTTGTCAAAGAAAAGTTTTCTAGTTGCATATAACACACACACTATTTTGCTCTCTTCTTCGTTTCACGCGCACGTTTATATTTTCCTTGTATTACTTATCTTTCTCTCTCTCGCCCGTTGGTGCTAACGTGTTAGTAGCCGTTCGCGACTTTGTTTACATGACCGACCCTGCTACTTCTCAATTTCGAATTACGGCTTTGTCTTATTAAATAAAATTTTATTTTCAGAAATTTTATATTTAACTACGACATCACTTAAAACTTAATAAACTTTACCATTTGAAATATAAATTTCGACCAAATTATATTATTATGTTTTCGATTTATAAAGTTAATAGTATTTTAATGAAAATTAATTTTTATTTTTATTTATTTACTTATTTATATATATATATATATATATATATATACATATATATATATATATATATATATATATATATATTGTAACCGCCCGAACGGTGGTGGTAGGTTCGAGCGCTCGCGTGAAACCGCGAGTGTTCGCATGAGTTCGCGAAATAGTACGTGCGAGCCGCGAAGGCGCTGGAAGCGCAACGATAGGTATGAAGTTCGAAATGAGCTTCACTTCCATCTCTGATCTTCAGGTAGACCGACGAAGTTTACCCGTCTCGCTTCTATCTCGTTTTTCTCGTTTCGTTTTATATCGTTTCGAATCGCACAATTTTAAGGTCACCCTAGTAGCGTCCTTCGCGGTTGACATGTTGAAAGTTTACATCTGTGTAAACTATGTGCGAGCCTTGCGGGGCGATATCCTTGCAGCAGCCCCGGACCGTGAGCGTTGTATATCTCGAGGAAGCGCACACGCGCTGCCGTCGTGTAACGTCGCGAATGGCGACGCCATCAGCAGCTAAGAGCCGCAGCCACGCGCAACCGAGCGAGCGAGAAGCGAGAGACAGAAGCCAATCTTATTAGCTTATCTGCATGTGTGTGCGTGGACTCTTCCACGCACACACATGCAGATAACCGTAAGTAATAGCCCGAATCTGGGGTTATAAAATGGCGCCGCGAACGTGGAGCCCGCGACGAGGATAATTAAGAATTCCCGTAGAAGAGATTTTAACAATCAAAAGTCTTTTTTCTGTCTCCATTTTTCGTCAGATTTATGTATTATTGTATTAATTAATAATTCATGATTAATTGATTTATCGGGCTGAAGTTAATCCACGTAAATCCCTTTTCGTTACCCCTTTTATATACATTTTGTAGAAGCTAGTAAGGTGATATATAGACAATATTTTCTCTCAATGTCATATTCACAAAAATTTTTCTCGTATGTATTTATATTGCATGTTACATGAATATATATATATATATATATATATATATATATATATATATACATATATGTATTTCTAATGATGGAATTATAAGTAATAGTATATTTACAATTTTACTTAGAATTTCGCATACTAACAATATACGCTATTTTCTGCCTGAAGTGTAAACACACAAGAAAGAACAACTTTCTCTTTTTTAGTGAAATATGCTGCTATTTCAAACTGAAATAACAGCCAAATAACTGATAAATGTAATAATTACGTAAATAAAGGTAGAAGGTCGAGGTCAAGTACCTCTTAGACTTAGTGTGCTTACATATAAGGTAAATAGCCTTTTCTTAAAACTTTTATATATATATTACCAGTTATTCAAATATTTTTCCATCTACAAATTATTTATATCATATTCATATATTATTCTAAATTATTGATATCATATTTAAATTTATACGTATATTTTTTTATGCTCCATATATATATATATATATATATATATATATTATACATTTCACTAATATTGCTATGTTGTCAGTCCTTTCTCGTTACTCATGTCCCTAAATATTTATTAAAGTATTATATAAAATATTTTATCGTTTCCTCTCTTATTATGGGTAAAAGCACATAAATACATAATACTGAGCAGCCTATAAAAGATAGTTTTCCTTGACACATACTTTGTTACAAGAAAACCATCGGATATTCAGAAAGAACAAAATACAGCAAGTTGGAAATTAGAAGAGATTAATGAAACTTATCATCAGTGGAAAGCTTAGCATCGAAAAAGATATATAGATACAATCAATAAAATAATACACTCAGTGTATGTAAGATACTTCTCCCCTTGTTATCCTCACATTGTCTTCACCATTACACGTAAGTAAAGTATGAAAAAAAAGACAACACCAGCTCATAAAGAGAAATAATAAGAGGTTGGCTCAAGTAGCAGACGAACTTCTCTCTCTTTCTCCTGTTGGGCATAACCTATACGCTTGAGGTATAGGTACACAGTACAAGAAATTTGAAAGAGAGCAATTTGCAGGAAGGAGCTGGAATTTTTGAACTTTCTAAAGCAGAGGTAGTTGAGAATATCCACTACAATGGTGGAAATCAATTTCAACTAACTTTATTAAAAATTAAACATTTTTGCTAATAAAAGTTTGTGGTGGTTTAACTGTGGCCAAATACAGTTAAAATTTTGATAACTTGGAAACACAAAAAAAAAATGCCGCTAATTACTTTTTGCCTTTTGAAAACAATCAGTTCAATTTAATTATTTGTTTTATATGTTAATGAGTATTCATAATTAAGATATTAATTTCAACTAATAGCTGCTGGGAGCAACATAACAAAAATTATTTACAATTACTCGCTTAAGTATAATAACATTCTAATATTGTAATTATTCTTTCTATTTTTAGCTATTATATATTAAACTATTAAATACTAAATAATCATAAATAACATTAAACAAAAATAAATGATAGCAAGCAGTTATATGAAATTTTTATAGAAGTGATATCGACACCACTATATCATAGTGACCATTATAATAAACTACGTAGTAATACGACCTGTATATAATAATCCAATTTAGTGATTATTCCTACAAATTACTATAAATAATAACTTAACAATAACGTAACCTAAAAACAAGATAACCTAGTAGGTATAATAGCTGAAATTATTAATAGTAAGGCAAGGAACCACATAGCGAGAGGACCTATATATATATATAAAAACAAAAACTAATAGGAACATAACAACGAACAAGTGATCACATCTTTAAAGAACCAGAACAAATAAGCGAGCGCATATACCTAAACAATAGTTAAAAAAAATTAGACGTGTAACATAGCAAAGTGACATTAATATAATAATAATTAAATAAACATAAACAAAACAAAAAGAAAAGAGGGAAAATATAATTTTTATATTTTTAGTGTTGCATTACATTTTAATTATTAATAAATAAATCAACAGGAGAAAACCATATAAAAAGGAAAATCTGCCTCAATAAATTATAGAAGTGTTTTCTTTTACTATTTAACTCAGCATACAAAAGGAAAAAATTTTTATCTTTTCTCTGTCTCTCCAATAAGCCGTATTGGGATTATTACTGCCAGTCAGGAACACTATACTCAAAAATAAGTGGTAGTAAAGAACAATTGCAATGACGGATAAATAATAATCATAGTGAAGATACCTTGGATAAAAACCATACTTCAACGCAGAATAAAATAGTAACATAACAATAATAATAATAATTAACAATAAATAATAAATAGTTTTTTTATAAATAAAATTTTTATCAACGAATTTGGAATTGATGCTCAAGTTAAAATAAACTCATAAAATTTTTTTTTTCTCTCTTTTTGAAAAATTTTTACTTCACACATAGAAAAAATAAATAAATACATCAGCATCCATAGTACACAGTATAATAATTTTTTTTATACGATCGAATTAATCATTCATAAACAATTTTATAAATAATCACGTTTGTAAAAAGATTATAGCTTAACAATATTTTCTGTTATTACCTATCTATATTAAAAATTAAATTCAGTCGTTACACTTGACATTTTTTTTTTACTCAAGACAATTCTACTACGGTAAATACTTCATCCGTTACTACGCATAACAAATAATTATTCTACAAGTATAGACGAGTACCAAATCTACTGGAAGAAGAAAAATTTTCTACGGTTTTGTTGGAAATAGCTGGGAAATAAGTCCCAGAAAGAAAAGAGAATACTATTTTATCTCCCTCTAGAAAAATACGCTTCTTGGTTTTATTCTGAGTAGACCTAAATAAGAACACGTAGAGTAGCTGTTCTTACGCTTTTATTGTATATATATCGTTATCGTTTTTTACACTTGTATCGTTGTGTCGTCCCCCTTTTGAGAACCCCACCAAGGAACAATGGAACTCCCTCAAGAAACTAGGAGTGATATAGATGAGGAGAGATCAAGACTTAGCAGTGTCTACGAGAAACTACAAAAAGACGCGCTGAAGCCAAACGGCTACATATTCAAATAGACGAAGATCTAGCTATGCTGAAAGATAGACTACTGCGCTTCTAAATACGGCGGCTTTTCGGACGAAGAGCAGTAGAATGACACGCCAAAGATGACGAAGCAAAAGAGACAAACCGAGACATTGTGGAATTGTCAAAATTTTTGCGTTCCACCGCACTCGAGCACATTCAACACGACGCAGATAACAGCGATAATGCAGAAAATAAAAACCCCACGGAACCCCATGTCGCTACCATGGCACCGATCTGGCCGAATACAGCTCCATACATGGGATACCCGTACGGACCATGGCCATCGCCACCAGCGCAGAGCACGAACACCACCGAGGTACCCCTCACCTGTATCGGTATCACGTCACAGCAACCCCTCTCCATCCCCGCCATTCCGACAGCGATACCCCTTTCGAAGCCCACCACGTATCCAAGACCGTGAATCACAGAGAAGAAGGCAACCTGATAGTCAATACCGATCACCTAGCAGAGATGATCATAGATACCGTTCGTATAGATCGCGGTACGAGATCGGGAGTATCGTTCCTCGGTACGAGAGAACGTACGGCGTTCCAGGAATGGACCACAGCGGGAGGATGACAGACCCTGCTGGACCTGTAAGAAAACAGGACATTGGGCAGACAGATGCCCCGATAGACGAGAAATCTATTGCTACAACTGTGGCGAAAACAATATCACTACACGGAATTGTCCTCGCTACAGCCCACGAAAGAGCTCGGGAAACGAGTAAAGGACTAGAACGCTGGAGTCGAACTCGATAAGCCCTTGAATATCCACTTAACATCAACGATGAAGATGACTGCCCCAGAGCTAGGGATGTGACAAACACATACCCCAACATCAAGGCACCCGAGGAAGAAAATAGATTCTTCCTCAACATAGAGCTGATAGGGAAAATCTTTCCAGCGCTTATCGACCCTGGCGCTCGAAAATCCTGCGTAGGTCCTGGTTCAGGCAAACTGGTGAAATTGGCAATAATACCAGTACGCTCATTTATGCAGATGTCGGACGGCAAAGTAGGTCCTGCTGAAGGCGAGATTGATTTTTTATTAACAAAAGACAACCACCATCTAAAAGCCTGCTTCGAGGTATCAGCCTCCTGAAATACGCCATGATACTTGGCATGGACATAATTACGTCAATAAAAATAACTATCAATTTCGTGGACACTACGTGGCACGCGCCGAAGAATATCATCAGGCACTTCGTCACACAACATCGTGACTCACCAGAAACTATTACGGATGTCGCAGCCGTCAACGGGATACTCCAATTGAAAGAAAAGGACAAAAGAGAATTGGACCGAGTGCTACGGCACTTAATACCGGAAAATACAGGAACACTGAGGTTGGCACGCATGCAGCCCCATTTCATTGACACCCAAGGGCACTGTTCCATAAAGCAGCGTCTCCGACAAATACCTGACAAACTCCTTCAGCAGGAACATGCGGAAATCGATCAACTGCTGGAGGAGGGTATCATAGAGCCACCAGAGAGCTCGTAGAGCAGCTGCCCGGTAATAATCCCTAAAAAGGGCGGAAAAATAAGATTTTGCATTGACTACCGAACAGTCAAAGCCATCACTAAAAAGGACGCATACCCTCTTCCACATATCGATGTCCTGCTCGATAATTTACGTGACGCGCGGTACCTGACTAAAATAGATCTCAGTCCGGCTTACCATCAGATACCGCTTGAAGAGAGCAGCAAAGAGGTCACGGCCTTTGCGGTCCCGCAGAAAGGCCTCTTCCAATACACGAGATTACCTTATGGGCTAAATAATGCCCCGGCCACCTTCCAGCGAGGTATGGATCTTGTTTTCGGGCCAGCGTGGCAACCAAACGTCTTCGTATATATGGATGATATTATCGTCGCTATGAGGACCTTCGAGCAGCACCTTCGCGAGGTGATAGCGGTATTAACCCGTCTGAACGAAATTGGGTTACAGATAAACATTGAGAAATCCGAGTTTTCCTGCCCTGAGGTCAAGTACCTTGGATACATCGTAGATGCGGACGGTCTACACAGGAAGCTTTGGATAAGCTCAGAATCCTGTTGACGTAGGCGCCTGTGCTAGCGCGCCCCGTGCAGAACAAACCATACGTCTTGCAAACCGATGCGATCAGTTACGCCCTAGGCGCGGTGCTAAGCCAAGAGCACCACGGCGAAGAGCGCCCGATTGCGTACGCAAGCAGGACGTTGACACCAGCTGAGGTGAATTACACCGTTACCGAAAAAGAGTGCTTAGCCATCCTATGGACAGTAGAAAAATTCCGCGGATACCTACTCGGCGAGAAGTTCACTGTGATAACGGACCACAGCAGCCTCAAGTGGTTGTACACATTGAAGGACCCAACAGGACGCCTAGCTAGGTGGGCAGGCACTCCAGGCTTACAACACGGAAATCGTTCACACAAAGGGAGCACATCACCGCGTGCCAGACGCCCAATCAAGACCCCCTCAACACCCCGAGTCCTCTACCGCCACCCTCACAACCCTTGAAATGGACGACTGGTACCGGCAAAAAAGTGCCGAAATCCAAAAGCACCCTGAATTATATCCCGATTGGTCGATTAGAGATGGACGCTTATATAAATGAAATTGCTAAAGCGCTAGGCCACGACCAGGATGACTGGAAGCTCGTGGTACCCTCTAACGAAAGAGAACGCGTCCTCCACGAATGTCATAACACTCTCATCTCAGGGCACTTTGGAGTGGATAAAACCACTCACAAAGTCGGCCAGCAATACTACTGGCCAGGTATGAAAAGGGACATACATAAACATGCCAAGCACTGCCCTGAGTGTCAAATACACAAAGTGTCGAAGAGAGTACGCGCGCAGAGAACGTAAGCAACCTACGCGTACACAAAACCTCATATAAGGAAACGACCGTACAAATAAACTATTCAAATTCAATAATAGAGTTTAAGAGATTTTCCTCATTTAAAAAAAAAATTGCATAAAGCCTTAGCATATGCTATTCGATTCGTGGGTAAATGTAGGTCAAGAAGAACTTCGAAATATAGTAATTTAATTGATAAAGTGACTAAAAATAAAATACTTAGATTAACCGTTGAAGAACTTGATCGAGATAATCTTAAAGTGCGCGCAGAACAATTCTTTTTCCGACGAAATAGCGTGTCTTAAAGCAAATAAAACTATCGCAAAAAACAGCAAACTGAAAATGCTATCACTATTTATAAAAGAAAAGCAATTATTGCGAGTAGGGGGGAGACTAAAAGACGTAAATACTTCCTACGATCAGAAAGACCAAATCATATTAGATACTGCGCACACACTAAGACACCTGCTCATAAAAAACACATTCGTCTATCCATGCTGGATCTCAAGCAGTAATTTATTCCTTGCGACAGCAATTTGGTTAATCGCGATTAGAAATACCGTAAAAAAAATACTTCGAGAATATATTCCATGCTTTCGTGCGCGTCCCGTTGAAACGTTTCAACTTATGGAAAGCTTGTCCACACCGCGCGTCAATCCTATGCGCGTTTTCAATACTTATGGTGTAGATTATGCTGGACCATTCTATCTTAAGGAAAACACTCGATCACGCGTTATTATGTATTTTTATATGCTTCTCGAGAAAGGCAGTGCATATTAAATTGGCTCAAGATCTAAGTACCGAAGCATTTTTTAACTGCTTGAAAAGATTCATTTCTCGCCGGGGTATTTGTCAACATATTTATTCGGACAATCGCACGAGCTTTATTGGCGCAAAAAATGATTTAACGGAACTCAAACGAACACTAGCCGACAGGAACTTTCAAAATGAAATTACTAATTTCTTAGCAAATCGACATATAAATTGCCATGTAATTCCTCCACGAGCACCTCACTTTGGTGGTCTTTGGGAGAGTGCCGTAAAATCGGCTAAGTACCACCTCAAGCGCATAATAGGCGAAACAAAACTTGTTTACGAAGAATTTTACACACTATTAACGGAAGTTGAAGCCTACTTAAATTCCCGTCCTTTATCTCCTCTATCCAATGACCCAAACGATCTCACACCCTTGACACCCGGACATTTTTTGATTGGAGACGCTCTTAAGGTTCTGCCGCAACAAGATTTACGCCAAATTAATGAACATAGACTTAAAAGATACCATCACATTCAGTATATGTTACAATATTGGTGGCACCGCTGACAGCGAGAATATATGCCTCAACTTCAAAAAAGACACAAGTGGAATCAAAAGGGATGTGCGATACGCACTGGAATAATGGTTTTGATACGAGAAGATTATGTTCCTCCTATGCAATGGCCTTTGGGCCATGTGATTGAAAAAAATCCTGGAAAAGACGGCGACATAAGGGTAGTCACTCTAAGATCATCATGTGGAGAAATAAAAATACCAATTACAAAAATATGTACACTACGCATTGGAGGAACAGCCCGTCCAGGACAACGATAACGGACATTTTAAAGAGAGATAATCTTCTTTCTCTCTTCTATTTTGAGAACAAATTTACTATACCTTCATTATTATAATTGTTTTCATCTATTGAAAAACGTTCTTTCAAGGCCGGCGATATGTTCCGGATATTCTTTCGATGTATGCTTGCACATCAATAGTAATGAAACCAAATGGCATTTGTCTATCCTTGTAAATCCCCTTGTTTATTCACGAAAAACCTGGTCGCCAAATGACCAAAATATTCTATCAAAAATCTTACTACTATGGTCATTAGAGCACCGTAGACGTGCCGCATTGATACGTGACAATTATGGTTCTTGAGGCATAAGCGTACTGCATATTGTACACCCAACCATTGAAAGAGCCGGCACTCTCCGACTACCTGAGTTGCGTGAAAAAGACCGCGATTGTACGAGGACGGGGGATGGCCGGGGGAGTGTGCGTCTACGATAGAGCAACGACAGTCAGTCTCAATCCCGAAGTACACTTGGGAGGTCGAATGGCGATCGCACCGATATCATTGTAATATATTTGCACCGTAGTGAATAATTCAGTGTTTGTATTGTATTTGAATAAATTATATTAAATTTGAATTTCACACAGCGTATTGAGTTTTCTTCTAAATTGAGGCGCAAATAGTTATTCAGGTCAAACTTTATAATATACTTTTATATAAAATTTGATAACAAATTTTATATTATCCTAATCATGATCGAAACGTTAATGGAGGAGAAATTATTGATTACAAAACTACATTAAAAGGTAATACTCTTGCGCAGTCTGATATTTCCCAAGAAAATGTCCTGTTGTCTTCCCTAGTTCTTATTTTATAAGTTTTTGTAGTTGTCTTTGTTATTTTCCCTAGTTCTTATCTCAGAAGTCCAATTGACGACCCATTTTCTTTGCAAATGTATATAAGCCACCAAAAGTGGCCTATACCAATGAGTCTGATTTATTAGATAAGATGATGCTAAACATAAAGTTCATATGGCCGATCTGAATGCAGAACTCCTTAGAAATGATAATGATGCTACTATACATTTTTAAGTATATATACATGCAAATTTAAATGAGATGTAAACACGGATACTGTTAGTAAATATATTAATCATTATGAATGCATTAAAAATTAAAATGTAAATACAATTTATATCTAGCGCAAGTAATACATTTCTCATCGATTATGCAAGACCAAATTTTTGATAAACATTGTAGTTCATGGCTTAAATACAGAAAACTCTTTCTAGCTGTTCACAAAATGCGACAAATACTTTTCTAGGATCACAATTTTATTAATAATCCATTGATAAATTCAAAGCCTTGCAATAAATTATACTATGAAATCCAGGCTAATAATTTGAAAATGCATTCTTATTTACATTGGTACTTATACATGATATATGGACCGAAAAACGTAGTAATAACATAAACACAGTTTTTTCTGTGATTGTTAAATATTAACTTACCTTTTATCATTGTCTGTGATTCTGATTTAACCAAACGAACATTCGCTGCTGATGTTATTTCTGATCCTAAAGTCTCGGATGCATCCAGTAAAATTTCATCGTCGTCTAAACAAAAAGTTTCACAAGAAACCTAAAATCATAATATAAAAATTTTGTAGGATTGATGTTTTAAATATATTCAATTTTTAATTTTGATCATTTTAATTGTCTTTAATTACTAAAATGTAAGCGAATTCTGAAATTATAGTATCATTATTAAGTACTATTCATATTTGTGCCGTATTTTGCAGAAGCTTCTTTTCATAGTTTTAGGAAAAGAACACTATTTTTCAATAATATGAATCATACGTTCGCTGTCTAAAGCGTAGACCAAAGTCGCTATCTCTAACTGCTATTTTCATATTTCCACCAATTAACTATCATCGTAGATTAAACATTTGAATTGTTAAATGTTTTTACATTTTTTTAAAGAATTTCTTGTAACTTAAAAAATTAATTTGCGCACTATTGCTGAAGGATATTTTAGGATGCGAAAGCCGAGAAATCATCATCACCTGATGTGGATTTCAGATTGAAATGATATAAATATATTTTTAATATTTCCACTTATTTTTTCCCAAATCAGCTGTAAGTTGCATTTGAATTTTATATATTAGTCATTATTTAGATGCCATTAGTAATCGATCTGACAATAATTGGATTTAAAGAGATTCGATAGTGAATGAAATAAAGTATACAGAGGCCTACGATGGTTCGATCGCTAGAGAGAAAAACAAGTACCTTGGTGATCCGAGTTCAAATCCCGTTCTTGACCGATTGATGCAATAACTGCTGTAATTCTTAATATTTCCTTTGTTTAAAAACACGTTGTAGACTCAATCGCAGATTAGCACCAGTATTTGGAAGCATAAATAGAGCAAAGTTAAATACCATAAAAAAAGTATACATGCAATCAGTTTCCTATTTATTTTTACTATTTATTTCTTAAATATATACGCTTATATACGTGGTGTGTTCAAAAAGTAAGATGAATTTTGCAATGTGGCAGACTACGTATGTTAAATCATCGATTATCTTTATAATTTTATGTTGGTACACTTGTCCAAAATATATGTTCATAGTTTCAGTTATATAACATTTTTAGTTTTTTGCAAGAGGCATAAGATTTAGAAGTGCTCCTGCTATTGAAAAAAATGGATGAAAGAAATTACTTTAAATTTTGTATAGAACATGGTATAACGTGTTCCAGTTTACTTAAATGTGATCTGACATACTATGAGTCTACTATAAGTCAAAAAAAAGTTTAAAAGAGGCAGCTACTCCAAGAAGTCCGAAAACACATCAATGACGAATTTCATTCTGGGTGAGCCAGCACATCAATGACTGATGGAACATTGAAAAAGTTAAAAAAATACTGTTCGGAAATTAGAAGAAAATTAGTCGAATTGACCGTAAGAAAAGTGTTTGATAATATCGGTATCTCGTTTGGTTCGTTCCAAGTAATTTTAGCGAAGATGTCGAGCATGAGACGTGTGTCAGCAAAGTTTGTTCCGAAATTGATAAATTTGACCAGAAGAAATCAGTAAATCCAGTTCAAATTCTTTTTCTGTATGGAGTCTAGAAAAACAATATATTGTGGAGTCTTTTGTAAAGAAAGCAGATATATACGTACGTTGCTCGGTTATGTATATAGCATTAAACCGTGGTAAATATTTTTAAATAGGTATTTATAATTACAATATTTATTAATTACAAATTTTAATTTTTTTGCTAATCATATTTTAAGTTATGATATAATTAAAATATTGGGAATTGATATATTAATACTTGAGAAGAGACATGAGGTCGTGTTGCGGAGACGTGCAGAAAATTGGGAAGGGGGGTGCAGCCGCGAATCCCCCGTCTAGGGTGCAGGTCAAATATAAAAGATAAAGAATATTAAATATGAAAGAAAATTCAATTTCAGCCAATTTAAAATAATAAGTATATTCGCAATATATTACTAACAAATATTTGAATCTAATAAATAAAATTAAAAATTAAAACTAAATTATAAAAATATATAAATATAATTATATAAAATCATGGAATTTATCGAGTTAGACCGGCATGTGGCATCTCGTGACATCGCCTAGTAGATGAAATTTAGTTACCAAACCATTTCAAACCATCTGTAGAAGGCTGGATACAAAAAAGCTTGTTGTTTGGGTGCCACATGATTTGCCACAAAAAGCCTTCTGGACCGAATCAACGCCTGCGATATGCTGCTGAAACGTAACGAACTATACCCATTTTTGAAGCGGATGGTGACTGGCGACCAAAAATAGATCACATACGATAATATCAAGTGAAAACGGTCGCGGTCCAAGGACGGTGGACCTCCCAAGGAAGCATTTGCTCTGTGTTCGGTCGGATTGGAAGGGAATCATTCATTGTGAGCTACTCTTATATGGGCAGACGCTTAATTCTACCATCTATTGTAAATAACTGGACCGCTTGAAGCAGGCTATCGACTAGAAGCGTCCACAGTTGGCGAACAGGCACGGCGTAATGTTCCACCAGGACATCGCCAGACTACACACTTCGTTGATGACTCGTCAGAAGCTACGGGAGTTCGGATGGGAGATTTTATCGCATCCACCCTATAGCCCGGACATAGCGCCAAGTGATTGCCACCTGTTCCTGCCCATGTCGAACGCCCTTGATGGTGTAAAGTTGGTCTCAATAGAGGCTTGTGAAAAGTGGCTGTTCGAGTTCTTTGCAAATAAGGAGAGGGGTTTCTACGAGAGGAGTATTATGAAGTTGCTTTCTAGATATTTGAAGTAAATCCAATCACTGTAACACTTTTTATAAAAAATTTAATGAAGAGAAAAAAGCGGAAGGGAGATATTTGACAACCTAATATTATAAAATTAGCATAAGCTGTATTAAAACTAATGTAATTATACACTATGATTAAATATATATGTCAGTATTGTATAAGAGTGTGAATAAGTCTTTCCCGTTTTTTGTAAGAGATGGCGCCACCAATACTGTGCGAGTATTCAATGGTTACATATGTCATAATCAAAGCTTATTCATATGTCAACAATTCCATACTAACACATTAGTTAAAATTTTTTCGCATCATAAATTTTTGATATCGTGAAAATGTCGAAATTTGAGCCGAGTCGACGTCATTTGCGGGAAGTTTCACTTTATTGGTTCAATTTGAAGAAATCTGCTGCCGAGACGCATCGACTGCTTCAGGAGGCTTATGGAGAAGATTGTGTCGATGATTCAAGTGTTCGCGGATGGTTTCGACGCTTCAAAAGCGGTGATTTCGACGTGGGATTTCGCCATGGGAATGATCCAAAAGTAAGGAAATTGGGTGCCGTACGAACTGAAGTTGAGAGACGTCGAACGGCGTTTTTTCACTTGCGAACAGCTGCTTCAGCGACATAAAAGAAAGGGTTTTCTGCATCGTATCGTGACTGACGATGAAAAGTGGATACGTTACGATAATCCGAAGCGAAGAAAATCATGGGGACTACCCGGCCATGCATCATCATCGACGGCCAAGCCAAATATTCATGGCGCCAAGCTCATGCTCTGTATATGGTGGGACCAGCTAGGTGTGGTTTACTATGAGCTTCTGAAACCGAATGAAAGGATCACAGGCGAGGTCTATCGACGACAATTGATGCGTTTGAGCCGCGCACTGCGAGAAAAACGGCCACAATACTCCGACAGGCACGACAAAGTTATTTTCCAACATGACAATGCTCGCCCACATGTTGCACCGCCGGTGAAAACATACTTAGAAACGCTGAAATGGGAAGTCCTACCCCACCCGCCGTATAGTCCAGACGTTGCTCCGTCTGATTACCATCTCTTCAGATCGATGACGCATGGCCTGGCTGACCAGCACTTCCATTCCTACGAGGAAGCCAAAAAATGGGTGGATGACTGGATAGAGGCCAAACCGGTCGAATTTTTTCGCAACGGGATTCGTATGTTGCCACAAAGATGGGAAAAAGTTGTAGCTAGCGATGGCCAATACTTTCAATAATTCATTTGTAACCATTTTTTCACAATAAAGGCTCAAAATTTGAAAAAAAACGGGAAAGACTTATTCACATACCTGATATAATTTATAAACAAATGTTTTTAACTTAATTTAAAGGATTATTTGAAATAATTTATACTTTTACAAATAAACATACTATTATAAAATTTACTATCTGTGCTACTAATTCCAATTTTCATAAAAAGCCTTTAGTATTACTCAATAACTCATAGGCTCAAAATGTCGAATATGCAAATCATTCTAAAACGTATAAAATATGAAATAAATGTATAAATGTCTATTATTACTTATCAAAACCACCATCTAATATATAATAAATTTATTAAGTTACTTTAATTTTAATGAACACATTCATTATGTTTTGTCTCTCGTTTTCCTGATAAATTTTTTAAATAATGAAACTATAAAATATACTTACAATTTCAAATAGATTCAGTAAAATAACAAAATGTTCTTCTATAATAAGTATAAAGCGGAAATGATAATGACTTTTTTTAACGGAAAAAGGACATTTATGATGGAAAATCGATACGTGTTAGCTTAATCAAAATATTTTTCGTCATTTTCAACTACTTTTTCCCATCTTTCTGATAATATGATGAGACCTTCACGAAAGAGCGATGGCGGTTGTGTGGCCGAGCTTTGCATGCTAGAAATTGGTATTGTCTCTATTACTCGCGATCACTGACCTACGTTCTATCAATTTCTGTTGCAAATCATTCAGTTAGCATTTGTATAATTCGGCAGTGATGGTTTCATTCGGTTAGCAGCTCGTAGTACACCACACTCAATTAATTCCACCAAATGCACAGTAATACCTTTTGGCCTTGGATGTTTCGTTTTGGTGTCGATGTGAACGGTTGGCCTGGATCCACCCATGATTTTTTGTGCTTAGGATTGTCATAGTAGATTCACTTATCATTAACAGTCACAATACACCACAGAAAACTCTTCTTTTTTGCCTGGCAATTCATAATGTATCAATTCATAATGGCACTTTCAGGCAAATCGTGTGGCACCCATTTTCCTTCCTTATGAATCTTCTCATCGCATGTGAACGATTGCGAACTACTCTGTCACTGACTCCTAACTTATTAGTGAGTTTTTTCTGCGTTTCAACTGAGTTTTCGTCTAATAATGCTTGCAATCCACTATCTTCAAAGTTTTTGGCTGTCCAGAGCGTTCTTTGTCATTAATATGAGGATCTCCACTTCTAAACCGTTGAAACTATACTTTCATGCTATAAGCGATGTAGCTTGTTCATCATAAAATTTTTGAAGAAATCGATAAGTTTCTACTACACTTTTTTTCAAGTCAAAATAGTGTAAAAGGACGTGTCGAAAAAACGATTTATCACGATTCATATTTCACTGATAAAAAAATGATAATGTTTACACAAATGATGGCGCCTGTTAACTAAATTTTATTGATAAATGACAAAACTAAAAAATAAATACTAGATCCTACACATCTGACTTGTCGTACTACTTATATCGCCATCTAAACGTGAAGGTCAGAAGCTAAATTCGCCTCCTAAGAAATTGATGTGAAACATCAAATTAAACAAATTAATAAACAAAAGTAGCATGTTTCTTTATTTTCATAACCAGAAATAAAAGATTGTACAGTGACTTAGCTAGAATGAAGCTTTACCATTTTCACTATTAAATTTTAGTAATAACAGCAAAGAATGTGCTCCATTTGCAAAATCGGTATCTTATTTCTTTTTGCTCAACATCCTAAGATAATACTCGAATCTGACAGCTGATCAATTCGTCTTGGCCACATCAAATGAAACACGCAGTAGTTTCCAGCAGAAGAAATCATCTTATCTACAGGAAAACAACTTACACTATATTATAATATTGTGAAACTAGAATTTTGGGTCTAATTTCATCTCAAGATACAATTACAAACATTTTCTTTTACTATATATTTATACTTAATCATATTTTTTTTTTAATTAATCTGACTATATCTCAAAATTTTATTTACCCTATGACATAATTTTTTTCTATATACAAATTGTTACACGGGAATTTTATCTAAATTTACATTATTATATTTCGGATTTTTCTAGTGCCATTATATCGTATTTTTCATCTGTTTTCTTATTCCACTTTTTTAAATGTTTCTCATGGTATGGTAAATAAAAGTGTAGTCCTCATTTATACATCATTGGTTCTCCCAATTCTCTCGAACTCTTCAACTAGTTCTCCTATATTGCGATTTTTTATTAAAAACTCTCTTACTAACATCTTAAGCCTACAGCATGAAAATCCTCTTTGATCATACACCTTCTTCAGTCCCCAGTCACTGCTCTATATCTTATCCTTTATTGGTCTATACATCCAATAAATCTAAAATAAGAAGAGTAATCCCAGTAATTTATTCAGTCATTGATTTGATTTTCCCAGATATATGCCACAAACAGTATCATTTAAAATGTGATAAATGTACCTTTGCTGTCGACGAAAAGGACTTAAAGCTCGTATTTGTTAAGAGTACTCTCAATAGCAGAGCGTTGTCTTACTAAATACATATAGTTTTTCAACCAATCTCAATATTCTTCTAGATCTAAGTTTCTTGCTATTCTTAACCTCCCAACTGCTTCAGATCAAAAAGTCACCCTTCAAATACTGCAAACAGCATACGTAATAGAACAACTATCGAAATTAAACATCTTAGATGGTCTTGAAAATCTTTTAAAGAACGCTTCACTTTGCACAAAGAGTATATCGATAAGAGAATAACAGAGTTGCATGAAAGTGTACAGGAAATGATGAGGCTTTTCGATTCTCTGCACTCCTTGGAGCCAAAATACAATGTCCTTGCATCTCCCGTTCAAAATTATCCCTCATTTGAAAGACGTCTCAATTCAGTAAGCGGAAGCCAATAATGCGTGGTCAAAAAAAACTTAAAAATAGTCTCCCGGTAGAGATTGAAGAAAATATCGAAAAAAATTATAGAATAATAGATTTTGTGCTCATCTTTTCTACTAGTTCAACTTTGTTAAAATGTGTAAAGTGCAATGGAAAAGTTAGATTCCAAACACTCAAAAAAGAAAGCCTTGGTTTTATTATCAAATTTGCATGTGAAAAGTGTCAGTGTGTGGCACCTCTACAATTGTTGAAATTGCAGCTAATGTAGCTGCAGGTACTTTCAATCAAGGTTCTTTTGCTCTATTAGCCATTATGAAAAAGATGCAAACCAGTACAGGGTCAAGTTCCTACAGATGGACGTGCCAAGTTGATGAGTTGTGAATGAATAGAGTAGAGGAACAAGCGTCACACGACAGTAAATAAGGAAAAGTTTTACGTAGACAAATACAAAAAGATGCTTTAAATCATGTATATGAAAACGTTTTGCCATATGGATCTGGTATTGACGATTCTATATTAAACCGTTTCCTGAGAACTGCCATTTTTGAAGTCAGTGTACATCCTCACACAAAATCTACTGAACCGATCGGTTTGAAATTTTGCACAGTACATCTTTACATAATTCATCAGGTAACGTTGTCGAATTTTTTTGTTATTTTTATTAATTCTTAATTTTACAGTAACAAATAACTCGATTGTTTATGGCAAAAATCGGATTTTTGGCTTCTTAGGGCTACAAAAAATCTAAAATTAAAAGAAAAAAACAAAAAAAACTCGACAGCGTTAACTGAGGAAATTGCAATTCCGACGATTTTCTGACACGTAATCGTGTACATCGCAAAATAACTTTTTCTAAAAAATTCTTAAAAACATGCCTGTTTTATACCGAATTAATATTACCCCCCCCCCTTAATTGCCTTAATACCGTTGCCTGCTGTATACCTCACTAACTATTCTTTTTATATGGCAAGTAGCTGTTTAGCCAGGAACTGAGTTTAATTTACTCTTACGAGCTTTACGACTAACTTTACAAGCTAACCTAAAGAAATACATTGAATCACTAATACAAACAAACTTCGAGAAAGCATTTATTACAATATTATTTTTTTGTGTGCTTTATATGTTAATTTTTTTCAATTTTAAAATAATTTTAATAGTTTTATGTGAACAACTTAAAAAAAAAAACAAAGTTCCCACCCGATTTTTGTTCTCGGGGTTAACGACCCGAATTGGAGAGAGACGCACGGCGCGAGTCACTTCGCCTGGAGTCATCAATGTGGCGAGAAGGAAAGGGGAGTCGCACTCTGCCTTGGGATGATGAAGGGAAAAGAAAGGTAGAAAAAGAAGTTGAAGAGTCAAGGGAGATACGAAAGGTAACGGAGTGAAGGTGGAGAAGAAAGTGAAGAACCAGGCAAGAGACGGATTAATAAGCAACGAAGCGAAGGTCGGATGACAGGGTGGCGAGCGGAGCAAAAGGAAATACAGTGTAAAAATAAAACGGTAGAGAGGGAGAGACGATGAAAGGCCGAAAAAAGACGAGAGGGTAACGGAGTAGAGATCGGACGACAGAGTAGAGAGAGAAAAGGAGCAGGGATTAATAAAAATGGAGTGTAAGGAGCAGAAGAAGCAGCAAGACAACAGTGGTGCGGGGGGGGCAATACGTATAAGGAGGTGCGAGAGAGTGGTAGGGGAGAAGAGTGGGTAGTGCTGGGAAGAAGAAGCGACCGAGTCATCACCGGGTGTGGCGACGCCGTTCCAGATCCGGTGCGCCGGCAATCATTCACCCATCCCGAACTTCAACCAACGGACCTAGCGCCATCATCGTCAGACTTGAGGGCACAGAGGTGAGTGCGCGTCGCGCGGTCTCCAAGTCTACATGCTTGGGGTTGGTGTTCCCCGGGGGAATGGTCGTGTTGGCGGTCGCGGTGATCGGGACGAGTTGGGTGTGGTAGTCGTGCGAGGTTCGCGAATGCTCACGTGCAGAGTATACTTGTAAGTCCAGCAATAAAGCATGTAGCTAAAGAGTATACATATATTTCACTCGTTTTTTCTTTTTTTCTCTTTCCCTCCTATTTCCCTTCCTCGCGTGCGCGGTTGCATCTGCTACAGGACGGCGGAGCCCCTCTCCCCTAGTGGATCACAAATGAGTGGAGAAAAAGAAAGTTTGTATGCGCGAAATATTAAATTAACTAGCATCCCCCGTCTCGGCTTCGCCCGCGATAATAATTTAACCGATTTCATAAATAAGTCAATAATATCTATGTAAAAAGTACTCTATATATAAAAATTCATGTTTCTATAAATAAATGACCATAATTTACCTATCGTCGCTTCTGTATAAAAAGCTGACTCAATGCAGCATCCACTACACGATTAAAAACTATTCTGAATAAATATATGTATGTATACTCATTTACTTTATATGTTTTAGTATAAGTTTTAGAAAAAAAGCTATATTAATCTACATTTTCAGACGATCGTATATGTACACTACATCTATTAGCGCTCGATGTTTTGGACGAAAGTGCGTTCGTTATCTTGGTTTCTTATTACAGGATCGAATTTCATTGCCTTGCCCTGTTGCGAGTAGTTGGCCGTAAAATGTAGCTGAAAGATCAAGCATACATTACCAGTACGGGCATACGGTATTTTCGTGATTTTTAGTAAATTTTCTAATAATAAATATTAATGTTCATAGAGTAACTTTTTTAACTGATATATATTACTAATGCACACACACACACACATACGCGCGTGCATATTTTTTTTAATTGTCTCCTTCGAACGAATATCTATTTAGAATACATGATTTCAATAGAAATAACGATTCTAGGCTCAATATTAAAACAAATCTTCAGAATAAACCACTGCAGTATGAATTGTCAAAATTCATTCAACATATTGTATGCTTTCAAGCTATCAAAATAAGTCCCTCCTGTAGCTATACTCAAATTCTGCCAGTTTTGAATGGTGCATTTTTCTGTGGTGTGGTGTACACTTTTCATTTTTCTGTGGTGCACTTCTTTTTGATAATCTTTTCCGTTGGTAGCCACTTTTATTCAAATTTTATCTAATATATAATTCATTTTTTTTTAAATTGTTAATTTATTAATTTATTTTATTGAAAAAATTTAACTAATCTCGTAATATACCTATAACATTAATTATACCTATAGAATTATTTATATTCCGGTATATCATCTTATAATATTCCTTTATCAGCAGGAAAAATTTATAATTATTTCAAAATTTATTGTGTTGTTGTCATAACTTTTTGATATGCAGTTATCTTTTCTGTTATTTATAAACAATAGCATTATTGAAATGAATGTAATTAAAAGTAGCTAGTGCTTTCTACTGTCTAATATATTATATTATATTACAATGTGAGCGAGGTTTCGTTATTTAGTTTGAACTACCTTGTTGGAATAATAATAAATTTCTCTGATAAAGAATTTCATTACATACATATAAATTTAGTTAGCCAATTTTTATATTAAAATGACTTCCAAAAACTTTTCAATAATAAATATATTTTGAATAAATCACTAAAGTAAAGTATTCTAAATAAAACTAATTCCAAGAAGAATAAAAATAATATAATTTTATTACAATTATACTAATTGTATAAGATAATTTAAAAAAATGATTGAACATTAGTCTTTTTAATAAATTCAACAAATTTATTAAATTAGATTCAAACCATAACGCTTTTGGCTATTTATCTAATGTTAAATATAAATTATTTCATAAAAAATGTAATTACTCCGTACATCAGTTAAACATCTCCGAAACTGAAATATCGCGTAGAAATAGTGATTACAAATATAAACGAAACAAATCTACTCAGTATGATAATAATTAGAATAATAATGAAAATAATAGAAGCAAAAAGACACACACACATACAGACTGCAATTAGGCGAGTTTTATGTGTCTTAGCATGGTAATAACTTTAAATGCATCTTCTCACGAATTTTTATAAAGATTTCTTATAAATTCCTAATATATTAGCCCAAAAATATTCTATAGTTAAATTAATATCAGTCCATTGATATAGTCAGATGTCCTACTAATTGTGACAAAGGGAAACATAATAACATATATATTCATAGCATATTCAGAAATTTACAATTTATAAATCTCACATGTCTTTTCTACAAACTTACTATTTTACTGAATTTAGAAAAATATTTTATATCAAGACAAAAAAACAAACAATAAATCTATATAATTATATTGTTAATCATTTCATAGATCAAGCATAAATATTCATATACCACAATAATATTTACACGAAATATTGTTGTAAAATCTTTCGAAACAGAGTAGCACAAAATAAATTATACAACGCAAAAACTTCTTAAAATAATATATCATTGAAACAAATGGCTAAGTGCATTTTATGTACATCTTTAGGAATAACAGCATAGTATACTTTACACAAATATATGTAAAATTCTAAAAAATAATAATAAATATATATTTTTAATTGAAATATAGCTTAATAAAGTAAGGAGATCATTTAAAAATAGCCGAGTTTATTTCCACATCATTTTGTTCACGCGTGGGCTCATAGAAAGACATTTCTGACAGTATATGACTAAATCATTGGGAAGTAATTTATTGTCAAAGATATGTTAAAATGTGCATTTGAAATTAATTAAAACAATGTATATTGTAAATATGTGAAAAAAATAACTGGATTATATCTATGTAAGTTAAGGACTCTGTAACTACAGAATCAATCAATAAAATATTAATAAATTTGTAAAAAATATTGCATAATATACAGATAAGATAATGTTATTTTTATGAAATTTATAAAATTATGAAAGTTAATGTTATGAAAATATTGTAAAATCCATCGATTCTGTTATTCGTGAAATATAATAACAAAAATGCTAAAGAAATTGTAAAAAGCATGGTGTTTAGTACAATGCAATAATATTTATAATTAAAGTTATAGATCTCATTTATATAAGTTTTTTATGTTCTATACATATTTGTTGCAATTCCAATATGAGCGTTCCGAGCTTGTAATAATAAAGGTCGCAATCGATGCGTAAAGAATAGGTATACTTCCATGCTGAGATGTTGCAGTGTAAATCGAGGTACAATCACTTTTTAAGTTTATATTTTGTAAAAAAGTGACTTTTATCGGAAACACAAATACAATATTAAAAATTTATTTTTCTGAGATAGACAAATTTCCTTTAAAATACTTTTTGCAAAGCTCAACATTGTTTCATATAGAAGATATTTGATATTATTAATTTCTTTAAAACGACTCTTTAATTTATCATACTTACATATTCATATTATGGTACAGTGCATTTGGCGTCGAAGCATTTATGCTTTGAAAATTACATAAGCTCGCATCGGACTCAAATAATAGATTTAAAACATTTTATGCAAAATTATTCAAATGAAAAATACATCTCCTGACCTGACGAGAATACACTACGCGACATATCCATGGTGTTACAATTTCCCGAATGTCTGCCCTGTATTAGCAGCTATAACAATGTAGCTGTTATTAACTGTGATATCAAAATATTGTTAAAACGATCGGGTCGGTGGATGGGTGGCTTAGGTCTTGAAAGGGACGGAAGAAAGGAAAGGCTCTGAGCAAGGACCCCGGAGAGTGCCCTGGAGGAACTCGCCCTCCGGCAATCCCCAGGCACGTCTTCCGACGCGCCGGTGGGTCTCCGGAAGCTTTGGTTACCACTCTTATTCGGGGCTACTGGGTATCTAACCCGTAACTCCTTTCGCAGAGATGCCATGCCCGGAGTCCGCGCCGCGGGGAGTGTCGGTCTGACCCGGATATCCTGACCGGACGTGGACGAGCCCGTGGGGGAGGAGTCGCCTTGTCCCGTCAAGCCGGTTGGTCCCCGGAGGCCTTCAGCACGGCTCCTAATAGGAGCTACTGGGCGCCATGCCCGTAAGTCCTTTCGGAGGGGTGTCCTACCCAGAGTCCACACCGCGAAAACATCGTCCGTCCGATCAGGGTTTCCGGACGTTTCCCGCGGACAGGATATCGAGGGGGAAGAGGGGGGAGTGGGTGGCTCGCCCTGTCCCCTACGAATAAGACGGTTCTGAGAAGGGCCTTCGGGGCGAGATACCACCCGCAGGGGGGAATAAGGGGGGTGGGTGGCTCACCTCGTCTCCTACGTACGAGATGGTCCTAAGAAGGACCGATGAGGTAGAGGCCAGCGGGGAAGGAGGAAGGAGGAAACGGGTTAGGTCAGCTTGGGCCGAAGGCCCAAGCTGTACTGACCTCCGCCGGCTTTGCACTTGATCAACTGCGGCGGCGCTCGTTGCTGTGGCGGCGACGGCTCGGTCAATGCTCTCTTGAGCTGCCGCAGGCAGTACGCGCGGGGGTACGCGGCGAGAGTGCCCCGCTCAGCTGTTATTACAGGGCGGCGCTGCAGCTTCCTCTCTCTCTCTCTCTCTCTGTCTCTCTCTGCCACTATTGGCGCGGCGGCGCTGGTTCGCTCTCTCGCTGGGTCGGTGTGCGGCGCGGGAGATCGCCGCTCTCCCTACGCAGTTGAGTCTGGAAAAAGGATTGGAAATTGAAAAATAAGGCGGTGGGGTTAATGTTAGTAAGACGTTTATTCCTTCAGGGTGGGATGTCTGAGATCCCGGAAGGTGCGGATCTCTCTCTCCCCCGCTCCTTTCTGTTCCTTTCATTCAGAAACCCCTTTCATTTATTTTGATTACGCTTGCGACTCCGGTGGCACCGTAAGGCTCCGTTGGTGGTCGCAAGCGCTGATTGGCCCGGAATCACCGCGACGGAGAGAGGTGGTTTTGGGAATGTTTTCCGCATTCAAGCGAAAACGCGCGCGCAAGACTCTAGGGGGTCTATCCGATGGCATATAACAACTCCTCCCAATCGCGAAGAATCTTGCGTGCGAAGAACGAGTTTATTTAATTTGACGACCCAAAATTACAACTATATTTCGCAACAAGTTTAGACTTACAATTATTTACATTTAGTGCTTATCTCTAAGCGCGCGAGTAACAAAACAATTTATATTAAAATATACTGTGCTTTATAAAGTAATACAAAAGGATAGAATGTACTTCAAACTTAATATGCTCCAACTTAAAAATATATACTTCAACTTAAACTACTTAAAAATATATACTTCAGCTTAAAAATTACAAGAAAAGAACTTAATATTAATCTACAGATATTCTATCAGGTATGTGAATAAGTCTTTCCCGTTTTTTTTCAAATTTTGAGCCTTTATTGTGAAAAAATGGTTACAAATGAATTATTGAAAGTATTGGCCACCGCTAGCTACAACTTTTTCCTATCTTTCTGGCAACATACGAATCCCGTTGCGAAAAAATTCGACCGGTTTGGCCTCTATCCAGTCATCCACCCATTTTTTGGCTTCCTCGTGGGAATGGAAGTGCTGGTCAGCCAGGCCATGCGTCATCGATCTGAAGAGATCGTAATCAGACGGAGCAACGTCTGGACTATACGGCGGGTGGGGTAGGACTTCCCATTTGAGCGTTTCTAAGTATGTTTTCACCGGCGGTGCAACATGTGGGCGAGCATTGTCATGTTGCAAAATAACTTTGTCGTGCCTGTCGGAGTATTGTGGCTAAATCTATTATTCTATAATTTTTCGATATTTTCTTCAATCTCTACCGGGAGACTATTTTTAAGTTTTTTTTGACCACGCATTATTGGCTTCCGCTTACTGAATTGAGACGTCTTTCAAATGAGGGATAATTTTGAACGGGAGATGCAAGGACATTGTATTTTGGCTCCAAGGAGTGCAGAGAATCGAAAAGCCTCATCATTTCCTGTACACTTTCATGCAACTCTGTTATTCTCTTATCGATATACTCTTTGTGCAAAGTGAAGCGTTCTTTAAAAGATTTTCAAGACCATCTAAGATGTTTAATTTCGATAGTTGTTCTATTACGTATGCTGTTTGCAGTATTTGAAGGGTGACTTTTTGATCTGAAGCAGTTGGGAGGTTAAGAATAGCAAGAAACTTAGATCTAGAAGAATATTGAGATTGGTTGAAAAACTATATGTATTTAGTAAGACAACGCTCTGCTATTGAGAGTACTCTTAACAAATACGAGCTTTAAGTCCTTTTCGTCGACAGCAAAGGTACATTTATCACATTTTAAATGATACTGTTTGTGGCATATATCTGGGAAAATCAAATCAATGACTGAATAAATTACTGGGATTACTCTTCTTATTTTAGATTTATTGGATGTATAGACCAATAAAGGATAAGATATAGAGCAGTGACTGGGGACTGAAGAAGGTGTATGATCAAAGAGGATTTTCATGCTGTAGGCTTAAGATGTTAGTAAGAGAGTTTTTAATAAAAAATCGCAATATAGGAGAACTAGTTGAAGAGTTCGAGAGAATTGGGAGAACCGATGATGTATAAATGAGGACTACACTTTTATTTACCATACCATGAGAAACATTTAAAAAAGTGGAATAAGAAAACAGATGAAAAATACGATATAATGGCACTAGAAAAATCCGAAATATAATAATGTAAATTTAGATAAAATTCCCGTGTAACAATTTGTATATAGAAAAAAATTATGTCATAGGGTAAATAAAATTTTGAGATATAGTCAGATTAATTAAAAAAAAAATATGATTAAGTATAAATATATAGTAAAAGAAAATGTTTGTAATTGTATCTTGAGATGAAATTAGACCCAAAATTCTAGTTTCACAATATTATAATATAGTGTAAGTTGTTTTCCTGTAGATAAGATGATTTCTTCTGCTGGAAACTACTGCGTGTTTCATTTGATGTGGCCAAGACGAATTGATCAGCTGTCAGATTCGAGTATTATCTTAGGATGTTGAGCAAAAAGAAATAAGATACCGATTTTGCAAATGGAGCACATTCTTTGCTGTTATTACTAAAATTTAATAGTGAAAATGGTAAAGCTTCATTCTAGCTAAGTCACTGTACAATCTTTTATTTCTGGTTATGAAAATAAAGAAACATGCTACTTTTGTTTATTAATTTGTTTAATTTGATGTTTCACATCAATTTCTTAGGAGGCGAATTTAGCTTCTGACCTTCACGTTTAGATGGCGATATAAGTAGTACGACAAGTCAGATGTGTAGGATCTAGTATTTATTTTTTAGTTTTGTCATTTATCAATAAAATTTAGTTAACAGGCGCCATCATTTGTGTAAACATTATCATTTTTTTATCAGTGAAATATGAATCGTGATAAATCGTTTTTTCGACACGTCCTTTTACACTATTTTGACTTGAAAAAAAGTGTAGTAGAAACTTATCGATTTCTTCAAAAATTTTATGATGAACAAGCTACATCGCTTATAGCATGAAAGTATAGTTTCAACGGTTTAGAAGTGGAGATCCTCATATTAATGACAAAGAACGCTCTGGACAGCCAAAAACTTTGAAGATAGTGGATTGCAAGCATTATTAGACGAAAACTCAGTTGAAACGCAGAAAAAACTCACTAATAAGTTAGGAGTCAGTGACAGAGTAGTTCGCAATCGTTCACATGCGATGAGAAGATTCATAAGGAAGGAAAATGGGTGCCACACGATTTGCCTGAAAGTGCCATTATGAATTGATACATTATGAATTGCCAGGCAAAAAAGAAGAGTTTTCTGTGGTGTATTGTGACTGTTAATGATAAGTGAATCTACTATGACAATCCTAAGCACAAAAAATCATGGGTGGATCCAGGCCAACCGTTCACATCGACACCAAAACGAAACATCCAAGGCCAAAAGGTATTACTGTGCATTTGGTGGAATTAATTGAGTGTGGTGTACTACGAGCTGCTAAAACCGAATGAAACCATCACTGCCGAATTATACAAATGCTAACTGAATGATTTGCAACAGAAATTGATAGAACGTAGGTCAGTGATCGCGAGTAATAGAGACAATACCAATTTCTAGCATGCAAAGCTCGGCCACACAACCGCCATCGCTCTTTCGTGAAGGTCTCATCATATTATCAGAAAGATGGGAAAAAGTAGTTGAAAATGACGAAAAATATTTTGATTAAGCTAACACGTATCGATTTTCCATCATAAATGTCCTTTTTCCGTTAAAAAAAGTCATTATCATTTCCGCTTTATACTTATTATAGAAGAACATTTTGTTATTTTACTGAATCTATTTGAAATTGTAAGTATATTTTATAGTTTCATTATTTAAAAAATTTATCAGGAAAACGAGAGACAAAACATAATGAATGTGTTCATTAAAATTAAAGTAACTTAATAAATTTATTATATATTAGATGGTGGTTTTGATAAGTAATAATAGACATTTATACATTTATTTCATATTTTATACGTTTTAGAATGATTTGCATATTCGACATTTTGAGCCTATGAGTTATTGAGTAATACTAAAGGCTTTTTATGAAAATTGGAATTAGTAGCACAGATAGTAAATTTTATAATAGTATGTTTATTTGTAAAAGTATAAATTATTTCAAATAATCCTTTAAATTAAGTTAAAAACATTTGTTTATAAATTATATCAGGTATGTGAATAAGTCTTTCCCGTTTTTTTTCAAATTTTGAGCCTTTATTGTGAAAAAATGGTTACAAATGAATTATTGAAAGTATTGGCCATCGCTAGCTACAACTTTTTCCCATCTTTGTGGCAACATACGAATCCCGTTGCGAAAAAATTCGACCGGTTTGGCCTCTATCCAGTCATCCACCCATTTTTTGGCTTCCTCGTAGGAATGGAAGTGCTGGTCAGCCAGGCCATGCGTCATCGATCTGAAGAGATGGTAATCAGACGGAGCAACGTCTGGACTATACGGCGGGTGGGGTAGGACTTCCCATTTGAGCGTTTCTAAGTATGTTTTCACCGGCGGTGCAACATGTGGGCGAGCATTGTCATGTTGGAAAATAACTTTGTCGTGCCTGTCGGAGTATTGTGGCCGTTTTTCTCGCAGTGCGCGGCTCAAACGCATCAATTGTCGTCGATAGACCTCGCCTATGATCCTTTCATTCGGTTTCAGAAGCTCATAGTAAACCACACCTAGCTGGTCCCACCATATACAGAGCATGAGCTTGGCGCCATGAATATTTGGCTTGGCCGTCGATGATGATGCATGGCCGGGTAGTCCCCATGATTTTCTTCGCTTCGGATTATCGTAACGTATCCACTTTTCATCGCCAGTCACGATACGATGCAGAAAACCCTTTCTTTTATGTCGCTGAAGCAGCTGTTCGCAAGTGAAAAAACGCCGTTCAACGTCTCTCAGCTTCAGTTCGTACGGCACCCAATTTCCTTGCTTTTGGATCATTCCCATGGCTTTCAAACGCTTGGAAATGGTTGTTCGGTCAACTCCCAATGCTTCAGCAAGTTCTTCTTGCGTTTGACAAGAATCTTCATCAAGCAAAGTCGCCAATTCTCGATCTTCAAAGATTTGCGGCCGCCCGGAACGCTCCTTGTCTTCCACGTCGAAATCACCGCTTTTGAAGCGTCGAAACCATCCGCGAACACTTGAATCATCGACACAACCTTCTCCATAAGCCTCCTGAAGCAATCGATGCGTCTCGGCAGCAGATTTCTTCAAATTGAACCAATAAAGTGAAACTTCCCGCAAATGACGTCGACTCGGCTCAAATTTCGACATTTTCACGATATCAAAAATTTATGATGCGAAAAAATTTTAACTAATGTGTTAGTATGGAATTGTTGACATATGAATAAGCTTTGATTATGACATATGTAACCATTGAATACTCGCACAGTATTGGTGGCGCCATCTCTTACAAAAAACGGGAAAGACTTATTCACACTCCTAATACTTCTTAATTGATAACTATGTCGCGGCTGGATAACGCCTTCAGACGTTATGTTAGCTCAGTAGCTAACGGCTTCCTGGGTCGCCAGGTAAATTCCTTGCTGTCCTTTCGTAATGTGAAAGACTGGTCTTCCAGGTAAGGCCGAAACTGCTTGATGGCCCAAATTATAGCCAAACACTGTTCGTTGCAGTGGTAACGGGTCTCGGCTGCTTTAAACTTGGCGCTGGCGTAGCTTATAATGTCCCGATTACCATCCGGTCTCTCTTGATATAAGACGGCTCCCATCCCACGAGCACTGGCGTCGGTTTGTAAAATGAAGTGGCGATCTGGACTCGGACGGGCCAACTTGGCTGGTTTGGAGAGTAATGCCTTTGTTTTCTCGAATGATTGCTACGTGGCTGGAGTCCACTTGAAACCTCGTTTCCCTTGGAGTACATCTGTGAGTCCTGCCATGGTGACTGCTAGATGCGGTAGGTACTCCAGGAGCCAGTTGTACGTTCCTATAAAGGCTTAAAGCTGCCGCTTGGTAGTGGGAGTGGGGATTTTCAAAAGAGCGCTTACGTAGTCCGACTTAGCTTCATTCCCTTCGGAGGTCAATCGGAAACCAAGATAATTCAATGCGGGTTTTCCAAATTGACATTTGTCTGGAGCAGCGGCCAGTCCATGGATATTTAGCATCTCAACTACGTTGGCAAGGTGGACGAGATGTTCTCCGTACGTCTGGGAATAGATGATGACATCGTCCAAGTATACCTTACAAAACTTGTTGATGTATTCTGTCAAAACTTCCTGGGACATAAGCCGCTGAAACGTTCCAGGAGCTCCCTTAAGTCCCAAGGGCATGACTCTGAACTGGTAACAGCAGCCTGCTGGTGTGGAGAACGCCGTGTACTTCTTCGATTCAAGTTCCATTGGGATTTGCCAGTAGCCACTGCGCAGATCGATGGTAGAGAACACCGTAGCCTTCCCAATGTCTTTGACGGTGTCGGTTATCCGTGGAATGGGCTGAGTAAAGTCCTCCGTAAGGCTGTTTAACCTCCGATAGTCCACACAGAACCGAAGGCTTCCATCTTTTTTCATAGCCATAACGATGGGTGAACTGTAAGGAGATGTCGACGGTTCGATAATGCGAGCGGCTAGCATCTCCTGAATCTGCTGGTCGATCTCCAGCCTTTTCGCCTCTGCATATCGGTATAACGGTAGTCGAAACGTCTGTTTCGATGTCACCGTAATCGAGTGTTGGATGGTCTTTGTTTGCGGCAACTGTCCCCCCCCCCCACGGAGCAAAAACCTTCGCGTGATCCTGAACGAGCTTTACGAATTGTTTCGAGAAAGCTTCGAGGAAACTATGTTGGAGCTGTGGCACCCTTATGTCCTTGGTGAGTATGTGGGGCGTCTCACCAATGAAAGGTACCGTGATGCGCTCCTGAGCATCGACTTAAAGAACCTTTCTGGTGAAATCGATGAAACCAAGAGCAGATGCGTCCTTAAACTTGAGGCGACTAGGACTGTGGCCGTGAACTGTTTCTTCTGAATCCTAAACTATATCTTGGCTTCCCCCCATGACCGCCATTGTAGGGCCGTTGGTCGCAAGATAAGCCTCGAGCGCCAGTGAGGTGACGGGAATGTTTGTTGACAGACTCGCTCGGCTGATGAAGCTGTGAGAAGCGGCCGAATTGATGACGGCCGACATGCTTTTGCCGTACAATGTTGTGTAAACCTTGGGGAGCTGGTGGGCATCAGTCATGATGCTGTTTATTGCCGGAGTTCGTCGGTTCCGGCGGCTCGGCCTGTGTCAGCCGCCGCTCTCCAGTTTTCTGACTTACGGCCTCCTTCCTTTAGTACTGGGCAATCCCGATGGGAATGGTACCCCGGGCAATGCCAACATTTCGGACTGTCGCTTGTGCTGGTCTTTTTTACGGCCTTTGATCGTTCCTCCGTTTTCTCCTTTTTCTTGAGTGCCCCACCGCGTTCTTCGTCGTCATCCATTTCGGCTTGTAGCGCCTTTGATAGGAGCTCTGAAAAATCTGCGATGGTGTGCGATCGCAACACTTTTTTAAGCCCGGGAAGTAAGTTTAGGTTCAGCAGCGTACCAACCCTCGTGTTCTCGGGTTCTCCAGGCCTAAGCCGCTGGTACAACATATATTTATCTTTTTCTAAAACTCGGGCCCACTGTTGATCTAGTAGCGTAAACACCTCTATATATTCCTCGCACTTTTCTAAGTATACTGCGGGATCTTGTGTGAAACGATCAAACATCGTTTCACACCTATTAATCGAAAGCCATTTACAATGCTGAATAAATGCAATTCATATATTTATGCATTATAGATGAGGGGCTACTCGGATTGAGAATCAAGTTCTCCAAAAGTTCTTTTTCGGCTCTCGCCGAGCTCTCTTGCTTCTCTTCTGTAATACAACGCCAAGTAAACAGTACATCAAAGTGCATCTATAAGATGGTATGGGCGATAAGAACGAGAGTCGAAGAGAACTGGAGAGAGCTAAAGAAAACCAAAGAACGCTCAATCTCATTATATATTTTTAGGTAATTTTTAGATATTCACGATATAATGCCTAATTGTTCTTTCTTGAGATAAATATTTTTTAAGAAATTCTATTGCGCGCAGGTGAGGACCACTGAAAGTTCGATTAAAATTTACTTTTTCATAAAAATTTAACTTTCTTAATTTAAATTCTATATTATCTTGGAAAATAATCTTCACATTAAAAAATGAAAAGAGTAACTTTCGATTTAGAATTTAATTTTTCATAATCATTACATACTTGAGACACCAAAAAGTTATGTCCTTTTTGGCTCTCACACAGCTTTCCCCGTCTCTTTTCTACTTTCAAAGTAGTTCTCTTCTTCCCTTTACAAATAAGGTGTACGTTGTTTATAGATGATAACAATGAAAATTATAATGTAAATGAATAGATAAATATGAATAGATAAATGCACCACATTGTCTTGTTTGAACTTATTATTATTGTGCAAGTGGTAGAAAGTATTAATGACTATTGTTTATTGCTTAGTCTGTGATGAAATACTTATTCAAACAGCTATTTAACATTCTATGAAGAAGCTCCAAAAATCTGTTTTTAAACCAAAAATGTGACATTTTTATAGTGAAGCATGGATTGTAATTGAACTGTACATTATAGTATAAAAAATGACTAGAAAATGGTTAATGAAATAGAAAATCAAAAAAGTTATTTTTGTTCGCTTGTTATCATTTATAAACAACGTAGTACTTATTTGTAAAGGGAATAAGAGAACCACATTGAAAGTAGAAGAGAGGCGGGGAAAGCTCAGAGAGAGCTAAAAAGCACATAACTTTTTGGTGTCTCAAATATGTAATTATTATGAAAAATTAACTTCTAAATTGAAAGTTACTCTTTTCATTTTTTTAATGCGAAAATTATTTTCCAAGATAATATAGAATTTAAATAAAAAATTAAATTATTATGAAAAAGTAAAATTACCTATAAATATATAATGAGATTGGACGTGCTCTGGTATTCTTTAGCTCTCTCCAGTTCTTTTCGACTCTCGTTATTATCGCCCACAGAATGTTATAGATGAATTTTGATGTACTGTTTACTTTGCGTTGTATTACAGAAGAGAAGCAAGAGATCTCGGCGAGAGCCGAAATAGAACTTTTGAAGAACTTGACTCTCAATCGGAGTAGCCCCGCATCTATAATGCATAAATATATGAATTGTATTTATTCGGCATTGTAAATGGCTTTCGATTTATAGGTGTGAAACGATGTTTGTTCAAAAATTTGCAAAGAAATAACAATTATAATCAGCAAAGTATCTTTAGAAGTACTAAAAATAAGGAAATAATATAAATATCAAGTTTTGATATTTTAGAGGATATTTTATTTATTACAATTATTGAAAACATAATGCATTCCATTAATAATTATTATTAAATTATTAATAATATTAAATTAAATTAAATCGTATAATATTGTATCAAGATGATATGGCAGTAGTATTAAATTAAAATTTTATAAAAAAAATAATCACGATAAAAAATTATTTATTCAATTTAATAAGATTTAATTTAAATACATAAATTGATTTGTCTTTAATATATTTATTTATAAAAAAATGTGGATTTCTAATCAGTATTTTTAATACTCATTCCATTCGGTTTAAATTAATTTTGATTGATTTTTGATTATAAAAAAACCCTAAATAATTAACATTACGATATGATTGGCAAATTCATTTTTTTGAACCTCTATTAATTTTGAATAATATATATATAGATATAATTGTACAATTTCATGATTTTGATTTCTTTGAAAAATACGCTGAAAACTATTTTTTATCTAATCGGTTCTCAAAGAGTCAATCCGAAGGTTCCGCTCTGATTCGCAGTCTAAAGCCTTAGCCACAAAGGTACTATATATTGTTCATGATATAGCTAAACTTCCTTCTGAATCAATGGTAACAATAATTGTTCCTATAAGCTTCAATGTTATGCCGTCTTTGAACTTTCTCTATCAATTCGTTTCGGGTATTACAATTCTATTTTTTGAACGAATATATAAACAACTGAAGTTTGAAATAATTTTATTGATTATTATTATAAAAATGATATTTTTTAAATAATAATACAGATATATACTCAGTCGTTCATTAGAAATGCCACACAAAAAACTTATGGCACAAAGAATTTAAATGCGAAACATGAAGGATTCGTATCTTTTGTTTTCAACAGAATATATGAAATAAATATTGCAGATTTTACTAATTTTTGTAAAATTTTTCTACTTTTACTATTACACATACTTTATTCATTACACATTTTTTTATGGAAATTGTATTTCCTGATCCTAAGTGATAAATAAGAAAAATTATTTTTTTCACTGCGATAAGATTACTGGTTTATATTCAAATTTTATAAGCTCTGAATAGATATTCTAAATTCTAAATATGTTTACAGAATTTTTTAGAAATTAATGAGCTACTGTATAACATATATATATATATATATATATATATATATATGTGTGTGTGTGTGTGTGTGTGTGTGTGTATTTATTTACTAAAGAATAATTTTTAACTATCTTTACTATATTAGTAATATATATTGCCTTAAATATTAATGTTTTTTATTAGAAAAGTTATTATAAATGACAAAAATGCATTTCAATATTGCCATATGTAGGTACTGGCAACTTATTATCGAACTTTGAGATGCTACATTTTACTCACAATTACTCGCGACAGAGCAAGGCAATGAAATATGATACTGAAATAAGAAGCTTTGATAAGGAACGTTCTTTCGTGTATAACATCGAGTGCTATATAGACGTAGTGTATATATATATATATATATATATATATATATATATATATATATATATATATATATATATATATATATATATATATATACTAGCATCCCCCGTCTCGGCTTCGCCCGAGATAAGAATTTAACCGATTTCATAAGCAATTCAATAATATCTAAGTAAAAAGTACTCTATATATAAAAATCTATATTACTATAAATAATTGGCCGTAATTTACCTATCGTCGCTTCTGTATATACAGTATGTATATACAAAATGTACAACCGTATTTAATACACACACGTATGCATATTAAATACGGCTTCTATGAGGAAAATTGTCCTTTAAGTTCGAGCGGTAAGAAAAGATGTCCAAGTGTCTCGAGACAACGTTTATAGAGTATCATGTTCGTAATATAGAACATGTCTCGGGACGACTGCTATAGAGTTTTTTGTTAGGAAGGTAGTTTACGACGTCCAGGTATTCCGGGACGACTTTTACTGGGATTGTGCGTGTTCGAACGATAGAAAATGAATCTCGTTATAGAAGTATCTTAAACACTCCCCGTCGAAGTCGTTCCAAAACATCCCAACATCTGATCCCACTATCCAAACACGAAACTCCCCATAGAAGTCGTCCCGTCATACCTGGACATCGTCTTCTACCGTCCAAACACGAAATTCCTCATGGAAGTCGTCCCGTCATACCTGGACATCGTATTCTACCGTCCGAACACGAAATTCCCCGCAGAAGTCGTTCAGAGACACCTAGCCATCTGATTCTACCGTTTGAACAGACAACTCCCTGTAAAAGTCGTCCCATCATATCTGGACATCGTCTTCTACCGTCCGAACATGAAATTCCCCGTAGCAGTCGTTCCGAAGCGCTTGGACATCTTATCCCACTAAAACACGAAACTCCCCATAAAAGTCGTTTGGAGACACCTGGACGTCGTCTTCTACCGTCCGAACACGAAATTCCCCGGGAAAGTTCTCCTGTCATACCTGAACATCGTCCTCTACCGTCCGAACACGAAATTCCCCGTAGATGTCGTCCCGTCATAGCCAGACATCGTCTTCTACCGTCCGAACATGAAATTTCCCGTAGAAGTTGTCTCGACATACCTGAACATCGTTTTCTACCAACTAAACACGATAGTCCCAGTAGAAGTCGTCCCGAGAAAGCTACCATGGCTTCCTAACGACTAAACACAATACTCCCCGTAGAAGTCGTTTGGAAAGACCTAGATATCGTATTTTACCGTCCATACATGAATCTTACCATAGAAGTTGATTTTCTCATACTTGGACCTCGTTCTCTATCAACTAAATACAATTGTTACAGACTAATTGATGTCAAAAAAGGTAGTGTAATTTAAAAAATAATATATTTTTTTTAGATATTTTTATAATTTTACTTATTAACAAATAAATTCTTTGATTTACAAATTTTGAAAATGTTTACATTTATTGAGAATTATACAAAAAATGCCACGAAAGATAAATTAAGAAATAAATAATGGAACCTTTATGCGTGGCGAAATCTAAATCTCTTTTTTTTTTTTTTTTTTTTTGCCAAGAAGCCGCGTGAGGAAAATTCCTTGGTAACACGGATAACACGACACGCCATTTTTTTTACGCACTTCATATATTTGACGACGCTTCCATTTTCCTCCAATAGCAATGCTCAAATACTTTAATAGCAGAAATACTGGAGAGATACATTTCACACATTTTCGGAGCTCTTGTGTCTTTCTAATCGCGCGAGACTTCAGTACGCTGCACCCCCTTCCCCGCAGCTCCTTGCTGTCCGCATTTTCATGCGCAGACGGCCTGTCTTCAACGCGTACGGAAACAGCCAGGAGAGAGAAATAGAAGAAAAGCGTTTCAAACGTGTGCTTCCTCCTCCCCCGTGCTATCTTTCGGCATAACAACCGCAGACGGCATGTCTACAACGGTCGCGGAGCCGACGAGAAAGACACGATTGCAGCAGTTCAACGAAGTCCCTCTCTCTCTCTCTCTCTCACCCCTGCGGGTCCTCACTCCTTTTTTCACATACGCAGACGGCCAGTCTACAACGTATGGCGATCCCCAAAGAAATGAGAAAGAGATTATTTCAGCAAATTTTTAATTTTTCTTTTTAGGTTGAATCAGGTTTTTTCCCGAAGCGGCTTCCTGGCTTCATAAGTATTGGCGCTCGCAATTACAACATTTTTAATATTCGTAATACAATTTAACATTAACAATTTAAACATTTTCAACTAATAATTATCATTTTACATAAATTACATTTTTTTTAATATATTTTACATAATAATTTCATATAAATTTTATTATTTTTATTTTAGTCGCTAACAATTAACAAATTGTGTCCGTTACAAATCTCCTCCAAGACCAAAATTCACGTAATTTTAAGCTTCTTCGGAACCTAGAATTTTGATTAACTTTCGCGCAGGCCTGAGATACTCGTTTGTGGCAGTACGTACTTTTGCTATCCTCACGACTCCATCTGCGCCAGGATATACCTCAACGATTTTACCTCTAAGCCAAACATTTCGCGGAATCCTATAATCAATTATTATTACGATATCGTTCACTTTCAACGGCTCGTCGCGTTCATTCCATTGCGGACGACGTATAAGGCTCGGCAAGTATTCTTTTAGCCAACGCTTCCAAAATCTTTCCTCTAACATTTGAGCCACCTCGTATGACTTCCGCTGGCTTTGAGTTTCTGTTTCGTAGCGCCATAATCTAACACGTCCCGAGGAACACCCGATCAGAAAATGGTTTGGCGTGAGGGCTTCTTCATCTCGCGGGTCGACCGAAACGTGTGTAAGCGGGCGCGAGTTTACGGTATGTTCGATCTCGGTTAGTAACGTATAAAGAACTTCTTCTGTAGGCGTGTCATAGCGCATCGCGGAGTTAAGTGCTGTTTTTACTGATTTTATAAGGCGTTACCACGCACCGCCCATATGGGGCGCATCGGGAGGATTGAAAAACCATTTAATACGTCGACTTGTCGCGAATTGCAATTGCCTTTCGCGGTTAATACTATTTATTGCTTCGGAAAGCTCCTTGCTCGCGTTTTTGAAATGTGTACCGTTATCGCTATAGACGAAAGAAGGTGTACCTCTGCGCACCGCGAGTCTCTGAAGCGCCATAATGGCCGAACTCGCATTTAACGTTGCTGCTAGTTCTACGTGAATCGTATGCGTTGTAAGACCAGTGAAAAGAACTCCCCACCGCTTTTCTTTGCGTCTACCTATTTTGATTTGCATCGGGCCGAAATAGTCGACGCCGCAGTGGTTGAAAGGCCGCTGTCGAAAAGCTGTACGCCCAAGGTGGTAAAGCGGCCATCGGCGGATTGCACGGACGTCCTCTACGGATTCGACATGTTATACAGCGGCTGATAATCGAACGGAGTTTCGTATGCATACCAAAAATGTAATAGTGCTGCCTTATTTCATTTATTACTAGGTTGTTTCCCGAAGCGGCTTCCTGGCTTCATAAGTATTGGCGCTCGCAATTAGAACATTTTTAATATTCGTAATACAATTTAACATTAACAATTTAAACATTTTCAATTAATAATTATCATTTTACATAAATTACATTTTTTTTTTAATATATTTTACATAATAATTTCATATAAATTTTATTATTTTTATTTTAGTCGCTAAGAATTAACAAATTGTGTCCGTTACAACAATATTCCCATAGAAATCGCCTAGAGACACCTGGACATTGCATTCTATCATCCGAACGCACAACTGCCTATAGAAATCGTCTTCAGACAACTGAATATCGTAACCAACCGCCCGTACACGACAATACAATATTTCTCAATAGAAACCGTATTTAAAATGTGTATATATCTTATATACAATATAATATATATACTGTATATATATATATATATATATACTGTATATATATATATATATATATATATATATATATATATATATATATGCATTATACACAAACACACATATATATATACATATTTCCTATATTTTTCGTTTTTCCAATTAGATACCGTGAATATTTTCGTAGCGATGCCAACTGAAATTCAAGCGAAATGTTGGTATGCGAATAACGTATTTTTTAAGCAGACGATGGATATTGCCTTTTTATGCATTTATGCAGAAGTGGATATATATATATATATATATATATATATATATATATATATATATATATATACATATGTTAGAAAGGGGGCTATTCATACAATTTTCATTGTGGATACGTTCCTGAAATGTCGGTAGTGCAGACCATTCATTTTAGTTCTCTAACTTGACGCAAAATTTTTCTCTATGAGGCGCATCGATCGATTCGGACTTCCGGAAATCGTGAGCACTAAGGATTTTGTCTCCTGAGTCTGTTGAATGTATCATGAATTGTTTCAAGTGCATTAAATATTGGTCTTCATATCGTCTATATCAAACAACGAGTAATCCACTTTTTTTCCCTCACCCTTTTTTCTATAATCGCTAGCCCGATAGTCTAATGCGTAAATCTCGATGCGCAAAAAGAAAACGAACATATATATGGCAGACAAATACCTTGTGTTGTGACGACCCAATTTCATATAATAGGAATATTAAACAGATATTATAGACAGGTCATATAACAGGAATATTACACAGATATTATAGAAATATTTCTCTAAAGTCAATGCAGAAACTGTAATATTTTTAATGTAATATAACAAACATATTATTATAACTAATTTTGGTGGCTGACATAGTATAAAAATAATCAGTATAAAGCAGGACGATAATGTAAAATACGTAAAAATTGCATGTATCCATTAAAGAAATTATGTTAACATTAATAACTTCCATATATAAAATATACAGTATTTCGGCGAGTTCGAGTTATGCACGGCAGTCTATACTCCTCTCTCCCGCGCGACCGCGCCGCAAGTAGACACGTGCTAAAAGTGCACGCGGCAAACGTAAGAACGAGAAAATATCATGCCGCACAGTTTCACTCTACGTATTTACGCGTCCCGGTTGGAAAATTTAAGTTTAATAGTAGTAAAGAGGTCGAAATCGCGAAATGCACGCGCACGTGGCAAAGAAATACGCGGAGGACCATGTTGCGGAGCTGCGCACAAGAATGCGCCCTCGTGCATAGCAGAAATGTCAGTACATACAATAAAATTTTTTTCTTTCCTCCCTCTCGTGATAAATCGTTTTACCTTTACGAAATTTTATTAAAACGATCTACAAATTTCGATGATAATAGAACTCGTTCTGTCCCTCGTTATGGTTGTATTCTAATATATTTATGCATGTATAATATATCTATCATAGTATACATGGATATACTTAACAAAATATTTTATTGAAAGTATATATAAAAAATTTATAAATATCATACATATATAATTTCTTTTACATAATTTCTTTTATTTTATTTATGTTACACATTTTGTTTCGTTTGCAATAATTGGTTATAGTATATATATATTTATTTTTATTTACTATACAATTTTTGTAAAAATACTTTGATGGTATTTTTATACCACAAGAGGATCCCTGGATTTTCTCTGTCTAGTTAGCCACAACGAGCAATAGCATTGCACAGTAACTAAAAACAGTGCAACAATACACTGCAAAGAAGCTAAAATTTCAACGTCAATGATCATTAACAATACTGGCATATAAGGAACTATTATAGCTGTCATATGGGAAAGAGAAAAAAAAGGAAAACAAAATGCGTTTTCCCTGTGAAATAATATTTTAAATGAATATTGTAAAAGAAATTAATTAGAAATATTAGGTATTAATAATAGTAATAAATTTACAATAAATAAAACAATTGAATTGTACTTCTGTCGACTGCCCATATACAAATTAATAAATATTTTTTTATTGGTCTTACAGTCCAATCAATTCCATCCAAAAATAAAATAAAATAAAAAATAAATTAAAAATAAAAAATAAAAATAATAATAAAAAATAAAAAATAAGAAATAAAAATAAAAAATAAAAAAATAAAAATTAAAAATAAAAATTAAATTAAAAATTAAATTAAAATTATAATGACAGTCAGACTGTCCTTGTTTACATTCACCCCCGTAGACTAATCTGAAAATAAAATATTAGCTGAAAAAATTCTTTGTTAGTAAAGTGCAGTCTGACTGTCCCCAACACCCTTACCTAATTGAAGACTTGTCCCTCTAAAATAAATCATGATATACCCCCTTAATTTAAGTTAAATAGACCTTCTATTTTAAAACAATTGAATTATACTTCTGTCGACTGCCCATATACAAATTAATAAATATTTTTTTATTGGTCTTACAGTCCAATCAATTCCATCCAAAAATAAAATAAAATAAAAATAAAATAAAAATAAAAAATAAAAATAATAATAAAAAATAAAAAATAAGAAATAAAAATTAAAAATAAAAATTAAATTAAAAATTAAATTAAAATTATAATGACAGTCAGACTGTCCTTGTTTACATTCACCCCGTAGACTAATCTGAAAATAAAATATTAGCTGAAAAAATTCTTTGTTAGTAAAGTGCAGTCTGACTGTTAATTGGACAAGTCTTCAATTAGGTAAGGGTGTTGGGGACAGTCAGACTGCACTTTACTAACAAAGAATTTTTTCAGCTAATATTTTATTTTCAGATTAGTCTACGGAGGTGAATGTAAACAAGGACAGTCTGACTGTCATTATAATTTAAGTTTAATTTTTAATTTAATTTTTATTTTTAATTTTTATTTTTTATTTTATTTTTATTTTTATTTCTTATTTTTTATTTTTTATTATTATTTTTATTTTTTATTTTTTATTATTATTTTTATTTTTTATTTTTATTTTATTTTTATTTTTTATTTTATTTTATTTTTGGATGGAATTGATTGGACTGTAAGACTAATAAAAAATATTTATTAATTTACAATAAATAAAACTATAAATATATAATCAAGCAAACAAAACTTTCAATAAAAAAATTTCAACACTAGAATGTTCTTCTTTCAAACGATTACAACTACATGGACAGAAATAAATAGTAAATTATTTACAAAAAATTTTTTAACTAAATAAATAGTTATAAACACATAAATAGTAATTCTGCATATACATAAGAGAAAGCAGGGTGTGCTTCTACAAGAAGGACAACGTTGAACTGTTATGGAATCATAGGATAGATATCCTAAAAAAATAAACAACAATAATAACTATTTAGAATTAACAGGTAATTAAATAAGAAGCAACTTAAATTACAATTAACAATAGATAATAAGATCAAAACATAACTAGAAGAAAATTGTTCGAGCATCAATAAAACTAGCTGGCATATAAGTAATAAATGACTATTTAAAACATGAAAAATATAAACAATTACATAAACAATGATAAATAAATAAATAAATAACATACAATTTACAAAATAACCAGACAATAAATTTCACATGAAAAACAACCAATTGAGAAGGCTAACCAGGACATAATTTTCATTTATTTAACAACTAAGAAATAATAAACATTTTTTTGCATAAACAATTAACAATATTTTTCTGAAATTTCCTCTGTCTGTATCTGGACTCAAAAAGCATTCTGCAAAAATCTACTTCAACTCTAATGATTTTTTTTTTAATTTTCCTTGATTTTTCTGTCACCGCATTCCATTTAAAATAATTCGAAAAATTTTTAGAACCTCAGCAAAAAATCAATAACTATTGAAACTTTCTCTCCTATCCGTTAAAATAGTGTAAGAGTATATAATGAAAATAATAATAACGTTATTTAAAAAATACTGTCACTTAATAAATAATATGCAATTCAGAAAACAGCCAAACAAACAATACATTTCACATTTTTAAAGAGCAAACTAGGAAAACAACCTGGACATAACTTTTTATTGTTTTTCACAATTAATAAACAATAATAAACAAATGTTTTTTGTTGCATACATAGTTGAAAAATTTTATTTTTTAAATTCTCTCTGCTTTTATCGGGAATTACAAAGCAGTATACCAGGATTCTCCGTAAGGTTGCGGAGTTTTTTTTGCTTCATACCATTTGAGATATTAATTAATAACAATTGTATATAGTAAATACTATTGGTAAATAAATAACAATAAACTAAATAAAAACAGAAGCAGAAAGATACTTACGAGAGTCAAAACAACAATTTTAGTATTAAAGAAGCGAATAGAAATAAAGTGTATGTTGAGTGAACATACAATACGTTAACAAAAGAAATGAACTATAAATTAATACAGACTGATAAATATAAGTTATAAATAAGTCTAAGCTTAAGTAATCTAATTTCTCTGAGAATTAATAGATTTTATAATCCATGTGTATATAAACTAAAGAACGAACGTAATAACTAATTACAAAAATTTAAAATAAATAAATAAACTGTTAATAACTATTTATAAGGTGTAAATAAACAACTTTGAAGCCGTATTATAATCAAAAAAAATTTTTTTTTTGTTTTACTAACTAATCAAAATGGAAACAAAACCAACAACAAACCACGCATTAACCGACGAGGAAAGAAAGCTACACAGCCTCTTCGCGGAGATGTCGCCAGAGCAATTAATGCAAGAAGCGAGGCAACATAAAAACTAAAGATGACGTTGAAGCTATTCGGGACAGATTAGTCCGGTTCGAGCTACGCCGACTTTTTGAAAAAGACGCTGCCGAGTGGCATCAGGTGAACGACGATGTTAATCCTGATATTTCGGAAATATCGGAGGTTTTAAACGCCACAGAACTAAATGCGACAGACAAAGTAGAAACAGATAACGTCACAGCTGTTACTAGATGCGAAAGATGCCGCCACTCAGCAGAGCTCCCAACCAAAGACAGTAAACAACACCACCATAGGGTTTTCCCATTAATACCCAATTTGGAGGGTTTAATAGGGACCAATGGCCATCACCACCGGCTCAGTACAAATCCGTACGGCACAGAGAAAATGCTGGCAATCATAGCAAACCCTTGGTATAATCTACCAGGACCATGGAACGACCCCCATAATGTATTGATGCGGCAAAAAACAAAAAAAATAAATGTCGCCCAATTCTACTTTGTTACACATAAACGTTCTTGGTCGCATTTAGCTTTCGCTTTATCGGCCGGTTGTTTTTTTTTCATCAAAAACTTTTCATTTTTGCTGAACTTTTCTTGTAGTTGCAGATCTGTACATCATTGCGACTTTTGTGGATCTACAGTTTATAGTGGGTTCTGAACCACTGTTTATTGCACTTTGTTAATCCAGACTAGAGATGTTAACCAGTGTAAACGCAGGTTCTTTTCTTATTCCGGTTTCTTTATTTACAGATTTGTATTATTTATAGTACGATGGATAGTGCTGTGTGGATGCATTAATATACTGTGAACATGCAGCACTTAGAACAAGGACCACCTACCGTCCCAGTCCAAGATAATGGTAGACAATGAGAATATCCAGCACCATCACCGTCGCATACGTCAAAAGAAGTTGCGAATGCACAAACCTGGTACCAGAACAGGTCGTATGATAGTATATACCTCAAAGAAACATCAGCTGGCTAGTTGCTTAGACAGTGGAACGTGAAATATTCCGGAACTCCTCAACAAGACGTAGAAGAATTCATAGAAAGGTTAGAAGAGACTTGCTAAAGACTAAAACATCCCGGCGGTAGATATATTAAAATTATGTCCAGACCGTGTTGGATTTGCAGTAGACCAGGTCATTGGGGGAATCGATGCCCAGAAGGAAACGCAACTTCTGCTATAACTGTGACGAAGACGGCGTTACGATGCTTAACTGCAATTGTTGCGGATCAAACAGGAAAAACTCATTAACACCTATCGACTGGCTAATACGCATGAAAAGACTTCCAGTCATTTATGAGTTAGATAAAAAGAACCTATGTGCCGCCAATAAAAAACAGGCGCACTATTGTAATAACAACAGGAAAGAGGTGTCGTTTGAGGGCATAAACGAACTGGAGGACCTGATCGAATTCAGTCAGAACTCGATCTAGGAACTAAGTATACGAGAAGTGAAACCGTTAAAACCGGTTCACGAAGAATCGTTCGTATTCTCGTTACTAGATACGAGAAATCGTTCCACCCCCACCGTCCCTCACTTAGAAGGAGAAATGCAAGAACTGAGACGTCCACATGGATATGATACTACAGAAAACGCACTGCCAGAACAGTGCGAGCGTCCAGATAGACGTAAAACTACCATAACATCATCAAAAGGAGACCAAGAGGAGCATCCGGAAAGACATAAAACTACCACAACATCAACTGAAGTGATAGACGAGGCTCGTCCGGAACGACGTAAAACTACCACTACACCAGCGATAACATCAGCAGAAGAAGTAGTAGAAGAAATAGAAAACGAATGCGAGAGTCCGGAACGACTGAAAACTACCGCAACAACAAGGAAAGAAACAGTTGAGGTAAATACACTAACGGAAAGCCATCGTCAGCAAAGACAGGAAACTAGGAAGAAAAAGAAAACAGACTGAATATGCCATAGGAGGATAAAACCCAAGATGCCATAGAAGGTTAAAACCCAAACAAGCAGCAAAAGTCGGAAGGCCAGAGCCAGAGATCGCTGCGCGTTCATTCGCTTCGTGGAGACATAGGAGTCCCGTAGACGAAACAAGCGCCAGAAATCCCTGAGCAATGAACACGACGATGCGCGAGGCAGTATCATAGTCCCGACAAAATTCAAAGGAGATAGCGGTCTTTATGAGAAAGGTGCCTGTACCGGTGAAGAGACCTTAAAACCCGTACCGCGCCCAGCAATATCAACCCCATGCCATAGCGACGATTTTAGATTGGAATACCAAAAAGTTTCAATCCCTTTGCAACTATGCGAACAGCCAGCTCCGTCGCCAGCATTCACGAACAGGTCATCCAGCAATTGACGACGCAGAATTACGTGACGGGAACCTCAGGTATCCCAGCGCTAATTATGTTGACAGTTACGCCCCCGAAAAATTCACACCTCTCAAGCGAGCATATCTATCCAATCTTGCTAGGCCCCTCACCAAACAGCAGGCCGGAATACTATTGGTTTTGCCTGAATTCGCAAATGATTGGCCTCTAACCGTTTCGAATATTACGAGTTTCGGGTGTTCGGTCTTCGTTATTTTGAATCCGCATATATACTCGTGTGCTTTGCTAGTAAGGGCAAACGTTACTTCTCTAGAAGAGAGGGAGTACAGGTTTGGCCTTGAACTAATTCTGGGTCTGTTATTTTTTGTGCGAAACCTTCAAATAGGACACTAAACCTGTTGAATTTACACGCGTCGCTAGGGATTGGTTTCCAGAACGTGTACCCTCCCTCTTAATCGACGCAGTTTCCAGCGGAAAATGGGCATACCGTTCCAGATTTAAGTTGGATAATATTACTATCTAAGTCTATATTACCTAGGTCATCGATTAGCGTTATAAGGCCTTATATATTAGCGTTGCTAAGGCCTGTACAACTACGGAGTTGCACGATCCATATGGGTCGTAATAACCTATGGGTCAGTCAATCATATCTCATAGTTAAACATACGGGTCAGAATATGAGATGTGGTTTGATTAATCTTCAGATTCGTAATTATGCGATCACCTATTTTTAATGTGCCAGTTGTGTGCAAGTTTTCGCAACTAGTCTGCCCTATCACGCGAATGTACTAGGCTCTACTTCCGTTTACAAGAAATATTTGAGATAGAGCACCGAAATAAAAGATCGTTCTCTCCATTTGGATTTTGCACTGGTAAATTTTTGTTTCGGTGCACTTTACGTCATTATATGGGACGGTACACTCTCCTACCTCTGTGAGTGACACCGTGGTTATGTTTGTGTACGTAGACCCACAGTCGTACACAATTATTCCAATTGCTATTTGGGCGAGGGATAAAAAGTATAGGAATCTTAGCGTCATTGTTTTCTGTAACAAAAATAATATTAGCTTCTGTGTTTCAACAATAATGGAAAACTCTTAGATAATCTTAGTTTAAAAAAAAATAATAATAATAATGATAAAAAGGATTAAAAATTAGAAAGGGATATATGAGGATCTAACAGAGAACGAAATTTATTCTGAATCGCTCTTAGGTTTTCCTCCTTTTCCTTTCGGTCCCCTTTTGAGTGTTAAAGATTCTAGATTAATATGCGATATCCTAAGTCTATTAGTGTGAACAATTTTGCTACCTTTATTGATTTGGATTCGAATATTATTCTTAGTTAAGACTTTGTTATATTTATATACTTAGTTATATTTTGTGAGGCCCTGAATAATGGTTATTAAATTTCCCCGGCTTAGGACCGGATAATAAGAACACGTAATTTCCTAGTTGGAAGTTTTGGGGATTTAGATTTCGGTCCTAATATTTTTTTGATTTAAATTTGGATGAGACTAGATACTCGTATGTAATATTTTGTAGACGGTTTAGTCGCGTTACTAAGTCAATTAAGTATCCTTTATATGTCGGGAGTAGATCCGCCTCTCTTAATGGGTCGGTCGAGGGTAGTCTTGCTAAACGTCCGAATACGAGTTCGTAAGGAGTATGCTTGGTATTTTCTTGTACACAGGTATTGTAGTTAATCATCGCCAAATCAAGCCAGTTATCCCATTCGTCGTCGTTTGTGGTATATTGCTTCAAGCATTCGCCTAAGGCATGGTGGAATTGGGGATGAAATGCCGTTGTTCGTAACTTTTTTATTTTAAAACGTTTAGCTATTCTATTTATCAGGCTGCTCAAGAAATTCGTACCTTGGTCTGTGAGAATCACTTTTGGTGTTCCGAATGTGCAAATAAATCTTTTTATGAAGGCGTCGGCAATTGTCGTAGACAGGGTGTCTTGTAGTGGTATTCCCATACAGAACTTTGTGAAATGGTCTTGAATAGTGAGCATGTATTCATTGCCATTCTTCATTCGTTTTAATGGCCCTACTACATCTAAGGTCACGTTTTGTAAGGGTACACCAGGTGTGTCTGTAATTATCATTGGTTGTTTGGTTTTCAGTCGAATCAATTTTTTCAATTGACCATCCAAGCACTGTTGAATTCTGTGTTGGACGTCATCCTTCAGATTTTCCCAAAAGTATTTTTGTCTTATTCTATTGTAAGTTTTAGATACACTCCTATGTCCACCTATGGGAGATTTATGTAGCTCGACGAATATTTCGTTCCTTTTCTCTATTGGCACATATTTCAAAGTGTCAGTACAAATCAGAACCTTCACATCTGAGTCGTTGAAGACTATTTTTAATTGTTCTTGTACGTGTTGCCATTCTAGGTTTTCTATAGCTTTACATTTTGCAATGCTCATGATAGTTTCCCCTGTCTTCACCAAGAGTTTTTTCAGCGTGACTAGGGTTTTATAAATGTTTTCCTCGATTGTACCTAGTGGTACAGGTTGTTCTCCTTTGATACACAGAAAGAAGTAGTTTTTGCACCGTTGTCCTTTAACTTGTTGGACATCTTCTAAGTCCATCGGAGTTAGCTTTATTTTATGTGATTCTAGTAATTTTTTCGTATCGTCATCGCAAGGTTGTCCTCTAGTATCGACAAAGAGAACCAAATTGTCCTTTCGATGGCAGAGCGACTCTTTTGTTTCTATTACTTAGCTGTATCCAGGGTGCACTTTGTTTCTTTCCCCTTCTTCGTCGGAAGGGTCTAATTCTTCTGATTCGAATGAAGAAATGGAGTTTGTATAAGGTTGTTCAGGAGCAGAATTGCGCCCTATACGTCCGCATTTCTGGCATGTTACTGCCGGGTGCCCTTTCTTGCCACAATAGCTACATAGTATGTCTTTCGGCGGTGCTGGTTCTTCTAACTCGCATCTTTGGACCATGCGTTTATTATTCCCTCTTGCAATAAAGTTTTCTCTTTCGGTCCATTGTTGGTTTCTTTGGATTTCTTTTCCAACGGCGATAACATCCTTAACTATATCTTGTACTTGTTCCGTTGGTCTTAGGTGAGGTGTAATATCAGATCTAAGCCCAGCTCAAAAACAATCTATTAGCGTGCTGTCTATGTGTGTTTTGTAGGCTGCTGTAGCGGATGCATTAGTAGCTAATCTGTTTGCCTCGTATATTTGGGCAGCTAAATTCCTTAGTCGGTTGGCGTATGTTAACACTGATTCGTTTTTTCGCAGGAACTAATTGCTGAGCTCTCCGATCAATTGTCCTACCGTTTTTGAGGAAGAGAATGCTTCTCGAACGTGTCCCTTCAAGTCGTTAAATGTTTCGAATTTGGTTCTAGCCGTTGCATCCCGGGCATCGCCGGTAAGTCGACTTTTAAGGTAGAGGGTGAATTTTCCTTCGAGGCTGGGGTCGATTAGTTCTAATGCGTCTGAGCAATATTCTAAAAATTGCTGTAGTGGATATTTGTATCCATCATATTCTGGTACGAGCCTTACTGCATCTCTCAATGATATTGCTGAAGTAGCTGTAGTTAACATATTTGGGTGTATATTGAGTTTTTTTTTATCAATTACGGTTTCTGAGAAACCTAAGTAACAACTACTTGAAGATGAACGGAGGCTTGGTGTTCCCTCAGATCCTGATTCCCTTGCTAGTTGTTGAGTAGTTTGGTCACCAAAATCTATTAAATTTAAGGGAGAACCGGGCGAGTGCATGTGAGAAGAAGTAGTGGCAAATATTGAGGATAATTCTGTTATTGACGGTTGTTTCGGAGGTATCGTTTCTTCAGTTGGTTGCAGCGCTTTAGTTAATTGTTATGATGTTTCTTCCCGTTGACGAGATGATGTTGTGAAGGGTTGCCGTGTGGAAGTCGATGCTTCTATGGTTGGCACATTCGGGTTTTTGCTAGGGCTCCTTGCTAATTTTGGGCGATGTTCGAATGCTTGCTTTTACAATGCTATCCGATTCCTCTTTTCTTCCTCAATAGGTTCTTTTCCTTTTTCAACCTTAAGTTCATCCGCCGTTCTTTCCTGTTGCTTTTTCGCGGCCTCTCGTGTATTGGCAAAGGTTAACCTTCTAGGGTTAAGCGGTTAAATGCCTCCTCTAACTTGTTTATTGCATCCGTGGATCGAGGACTCTTGTGTAGTTCAAGTGTGGCTTCCGCTATTGTCAAAAGGGTTCCCATAAATTCTATTATTTCTTCTACCCCTAGTTGCAATAAGTTAAAAACTTCTTTGCTCGGATCTCGAATATTCTCCAATATTCGAGAGCCATAAGCGGTCTCCAATATTCTGCTTTGCTCTTCTTCGAGAAAGGAATATACCTTAAACAATGTCTCTTTCAGTATGGATTTTTCTGATTTTTCTTTCTGCAACTCACTTTGAAGTCGGTTAATTCTTTCCTCCAAATAATTTCCGTATTCCCAACGGTCGTGATCGTTCTCGATGAGTTCAGTGATCCGTATTTCCATACGTTCTAGGCGGACATCCGTGTACGTGCTGATTCCTTCAGGCGATAGTACGGGAATCATCTACAACTACAAGGATAACCCTTTATTTGTGTCAAATGAACGTTAAGGTACAGGAATTTAATTAGGTACGAAGAGAAATACATGTAAATTGACTCTTTGTCCTCTAGCGGTACTGATATATAAATATATGTAGATATATGTGTACACATGTTTATATTTCGTTTCCCTTTTTGTTTTCAAGTTTTTTTTTAGTCACGTTTGTTATACAATTGTTTTTCCGTTACAATTCCTCTTTTCAACAACTTAAGTACGAACCTTTCGTGTTTACTTCGTATTGTAAAGTTCTTCCACCCTTTTATGTTTACTGTTCATTAATTATTTACTAGTTATTAGTTACTCTATGAATTAATTATTATCATTTATTAGTTATTCATATTTTATTAATAATTGGTTAATTATTAATTAATCGTGTATCGTTTGTTAAATATGTATCTACTTATGATTTATTCAACATTTATGTGTTTTTTTTTCTTTTTATCTATTTATTATTATTTTCTTGTTTGTTAATTATTCATTTATTCGTTATTTGTATTTTCTTCGTTGTCTATGATTCGTTAATCAATTAGTTCAAATTTGTTAGTTATTTATATTGTATTTGTACCTTAAAATTGTTTATTAATTCAACTAGGCGTTGTAACCTAGTGTCTGTAAAGATACTAATTCCCTCGGGGTCTCAGTATTGGTATCATATATATAGCTTATATATATATATATATATTTATTTATTATTATTATTTTTCTGTGTTTTTATATATATATATATATATATATATATATATATATATATATATATATATAAATATATAGAAAATTTTTATTTATATTTATTTTTGTTCTTATTTTTATTATTACCGTGTTATTGGTAATGGTTATTGTTATTATTGTTATTTTATTCATTAAATATTATTGTTATCGTTATTATTATTATTTGTAGTAGATTGTTTATTAAGTTTCGACGTGTAGAAGTCACATTGGAAAAACAACTGCAGCGCCACCTTTAGTGTAATCTGAAAATCAGGGAACGCGTGATTGCGCTGATGTCCGTTATGCGCGCTGTTGGACGTCTTTGCGTAGTTCGTGCTTAACTTTTATTGTGTGGCAGTGAGTGCATACGTCTAGCTTGTTACTTCCGTGCTAAACAGTTAAACAACGACGCCGTCAGATAAGTATTTTTTTTCGTTACTTAATTATTTATTATTGCATATATATATGCATACATCTATATATATTAGTGTGCATTATATCCTCCCGTTTTCCCTTAACTAAACTATTTTTCCTTTTCTTGACTTTGTGTGCAATTTCATATATACTAGTTTGCGTATATATAGGTACATGTATATATATATATATATATATATATATATATATATATTGTAACGGTGCGCGTGTCCGCCTTGAGCACGAGGACGGCGGGCACGGCCGTTGCAAATCTGTTCCCGGCTGGGCTTAGCCCCGAAGGATTCCCGCGAGGGAGACAGGCGGTTCGCGAAGGGCGAAATATCGCGTTCAGGACTGCGCGTGGGATAGGGCGGCCAATGGGGCACACTTGAAATAATAAAATAATAAAAATAATTAAAATTTAAACAAGTTTTAATGGCGCAGTGCTAAAAAATACAATGCAGCGCCTATATACGAGGTGTGCGGGACGCAGGCCGAGGGTCGCCGAGGCGACGGCGCGCGAGGCGACGGCGCGCGAGGAGTTCGGGAAGAGAGAGAGGGAGAGAGAAAAGGTGCTGCCACTTACAGTGAGCCGGAGCTCGTAGGTCTCGCAGCGCGTTCTCGTCCGGCAGGAGCGCCTTCCTTTGCCGGGGGCGGCGGTGACGTTGGCGTCCGGAAGCCCCGGGATGGGGCGGTTATTCCGCGTAGATGGGGTCGGACGACAATTCGTCCGCTCGAACTCGTGTTCGGCGCGTGTGTACTGCACACACTCACACCACTGTGGCACAGCAAGCGCGTCCAATCGGGCACCCTCCCCGAAAATGAGGTACGAGGTGGGGGAACCTTGGAGCACAAGGCAGGTTCCCACACGCGATTAGTCGCGGCACGGCGATAGCAACCAAAAAAAAAGAAACGGACGACGTGCGTAGAAGGCCGGTAACGACGCGTTCTCTTAGCTAGCGGCTTTCTTTCTTTCTCCTTCTTCGCGCGAGTGGCTGTCTCTCTCCACTCCCCGCTCTCTCTCTCACTTACCTCTCCGCCGGTGGTTGTGCGTCGGCCTGTAACAGATAAACATTTCTACATGCAAATATACAAATACATATGTACATGCTACGGCTAGAGAGAGAGCAACGGGACGGGGAAAGCAAGCGCACGCAGTGCTTGCGTTCTCCGTCACACGCCCCCCCTCCAGACGCTGGTAGCCGAAGCGTGACAGCTCGACCCAACATCTCTCTCTCGGATCGACCATCGTGTCAGGATGAGGAACGGGGGTGGCTGCGGTCTACCGCTGAGGATCACTGGGATGAGGAAGGACGGGTAAAGATCTCCCTTCCCTACACGCAGTTGTTTTTGGAGGGCACCTTTATTCGTTATTAGACTACATTGTTATAGTATTTCTTGTGGCGCCTCACTTGGTGTGAGCTGGCTTCGCTCCTTGGGGGCGATTCCGCTTTTCGGTGGCCCTGGGGGCGTGCCCCTCGTAATCGGGGTGGTTATGTTGGTTGGGGCACTCCCGTCCCCGGCGCACGCCCTCCAGCTTGCACTGGCTGCAACTGGGTAGGCGGATTGGCGCAAACTGAGGCGCGTCCAACGCCGCTTGTTCGCGCCGGGCCTCCGCCGTCTTCCGCAGAGCAAACACCCGGTTGACGTGGACTTGCAGGCGTCTCGCCTCCACAGCGGTGTTGCTGCGGAAGGCTTCGAGGGCCTAAGCTGCCTCGACAACCGAGGGGCGCGTCCTTCCGACGGTATTGGTGTTGGACGGCAGGGTGGCCTGCATCAGCGAGCTCCGTAACGGGTGCATTTCCAGGCGGCAGGCGGCCTCCACTGTCCGGCGTGCGGTTACGCCGCCATACGCGATCGCCAATCGCGTAATGCACGTCGCGACGTCTCAAATTATAATAGCGAGCTTGCTTTGCCTGCGCTTTTTGCGAGTTTTCCGCTGCCTTTAAATGGAGATCAGATAATATCCATGCGCTCTTTCCAATGTTGCAGAGCAGCTTCTTCTTGCGCAATCTGTGCGCGCTGCTCCTCCTGGCGACGGTGTGTGCCAGGGGCTGAGGGATGACGACCCGTGTTAAGGAAGGCCGGACTTACGCCAATGGAGTCTTGTACGGATGTATTGTACGCGAACATCAGTTCGGCGATGTGCGCATCCCAAGTACTGTGAGACTCCTCAATGAAGGCGATTATCGCGGTCTTCAGAGTCCTATTAACCCTCTCTACCGGATTGGCTTGAGCGTGATAAGCAGGTATCGTGGAATGCTCCACCCCACGCTCCACAAGGAATTTCTCAATTATTTTATTACGAAATTCGGTGCCATTGTCCGATAGGAATACTTCGGGCGTACCAAAGCGTAAAAATACGCGATCTTTCAACTCGCGGCGAATCGTTTGCGCATTCGCCTTTCGGATGGGGATACATTCTACCCAGCGAGTGAATAGATCCATGAAGACGAGCAAATAATCGTATCCCCGGGTAGATCGGTGGAAATGGACCCATCACATCTCCAGCTACTATTTCCCAAGGGCGGGTGACCGTTCGATGGCCAATCAGGCCAGCTGGTGCAGCCTGCTGTACCTTACATTGTTGGCACACGGTGCAGTCACGGACAAATTGTGTCACATCTTTGTGCATTGATCGATAATAGTATGATCGTGCAATTCGGTCATACGTTTTATGGCGTCCGAAATGACCAGCTGTGGGCTCCTCATGACATTCATGCAGAACGGTACGACGATCTTCTTTAGGCACGACTAACTTCCACGCATCCTGGTCGTCTACTAAATCTTCGACGGCAGGATCGGGACGGTAGTAGTATAGTCGCTGCCCAACGACTTTCCACCATGGGAGGTTGGTCGGATCGCTCACCACTTTCTTACGAAGGCGCAAATACCAGGGGTCTTGCACATCCGTGACGCCGAGGGAGGCGACTTCGCAGGTCGGCTCGTCTTCGTACAAAGGAGAGAGGGCGTCTGGTACGCAATTCAAGGTACCTTTCCGATGGATGACTTCGTAGTCGTATCCCTGCATTTCCAAGGCCCAACGGGCCAGTCTGCCCGTGGGGTTGCGAAATGAGTGCAGCCAACGAAGGCTGCTGTGATCGGTTATCACCTGGAAGTGATAGCCCTCGACGTACGGGCGGAATTTACGCACAGCCCATAGTACGGCGAGGCACTCACGTTCGGTGACCGAATAATTACGCTCAGCCGCAGTCATCGTGCGACTAGCGTAAGAGAGCACGCGCTCCACGCCATCAACTGCTTGCGTGAGCACGGCGCCTAGTCCCGAGTCGCTAGCGTCCGTCTGGATGATGATCGTTTCTACAAACGACGGTCGAGAAAGGACGGGTGCAGATGCGACGAGCGCCCGGATTTGTTCGAAGGCTTGCTGTTGCTCTTCTCCCCAATGGTACTTGATGTTCTTCTTGGTTAATCGAGTGAGGGGCTCAGCAAGCGTTGGGAAGTTCTTCAAGAACTTGCGATACCAGGACGCAAGGCCTAGAAACCTACGGAGCTGCTTCAGGTTCTTTGGTGCGGCGTAAGTCAAGATTGGTGCAATCTTATCCGGATCGGGTCGAAAACCGTCACGATCCACGAGGACGCCGAGGAACCGTACCTCTGCGAGTCCGAATTTACTCTTCTGCCGATTGATGGTCAAGCCGGCATCGGAAATCCGTCGCAGGATATGTTCGAGCCACCTGAGGTGCTCGTCAAAGCTCTCCGTAGCGATGATCACATCATCGAGGTAGGCGAAGGCCACCGGCTCCATTTCAGGGCCGATCAGTTTGTCGTTTAACTGCTGGAAGGTGGCAGGGCCACCGGCAACACCATATGGCATACGGGTCCATTCGAATAACCCCATGCCTGGAACCGTGAACGCAGAGAGGTGTCGCGATTCCTCACGAAGAGGGACTTGATGGTAGGCGCTGCTGAGGTCCAGTGTGGAGATGTATCGCGCATTTCTCAGTTTCCGCAAGATTACGTCCATGTAAGGAAGCGGGTACGCGCTGACCTTGGACACGGAATTCAATTTGCGATAATCCACACAGAATCGGTAGCTCCCATCGCTCTTGCGAACCATCACGTCGGGGCTAGACCATTCGCTGGTTGATCTGCGAATTACGCCCTGATCAAGCATCTTGCGAACTTGCGCATGCATTTCCAGCTCTATCTTCTGAGAGACCGGATAATAACGCTGCTTAATCGGCTTAGCATCGACGACATCGATCACGTGGTCGGTCAGATGCGTGCAGCCCAGAGGCTGATCAGCCGGAGGCAGCATCCAGTCGAGGAGTTCCTCGAGAGCTCGACGTTGACTATCGTCAATATCGGCCAAGCCTATAGAGGCAAGCGAATACGCCGAGGTAACTGAGACGGTGCAGTGTTGTAACGGAACGAAATCCGCAGCACCCTCGATCGACATGGTGTTGTCGCGCGGGTGGATGACCGCATTGAAGGCGCGGTAGAAGTCTGCACCGAGCAGACAGTCATTTTCCAAGTCTGGAATTATGATGACGTACAGCTCCATTTCTACGTCTGCTATGGCAAACGGAAGGGCCACCTGGCCTATTATCGGCTCAATTTTTCCTGTGGCGAGTCGAGCGCCAGATCCAGGAAAGGGTCGAACTAGACGACCGAGGGCAGATGCAATCTGCAGGCCGATTGCTCCGAGAGCTGTACGAGCAGCCCCTGCATCAAGCAGTGCATGAATGCGAAACTCGCCTATGCCTACCTGTACCCACCATCGTGAATACCGATCGTGGTCGACACTTGTGGCTGAGTCAGCGGAGTCACGGTCGTGATGCTCCTCCTTTACAGACAGGAGGGGGCAATCATCATTACCCTGTGTCCTCGCAGCTGCATGCTGATCTTCAGAGGTCTCACGGAGCGTAGGGGCGAGTTGGACCTCAATTACTCGCCCTTTTTCGTATTTCCCGAACACTCGGGACAGCTGGGCAAGGTGTGGCCAGGCCAACTACAGCCCCAGCACAAGAACCGCGGATCAGGACCTGCTGTCCGACCTTTGTCCTTGTCACTGAGGGGCTCGTGCACCAGCTTTCCATTGAAGGAGGGCTTCCTCTCCGACTTAGGTGAGGTCGACGCTCTGGTTTTTCCTGTACGCGGCGACCTCGGGCGTGAATCGCGACCGCTCCTCTTCGGGATAAGGGCTGCGACGCCTGGCGCCTCTAAATCAGGTGAGGTGGCTCTAAAGCCAGCCTCTTGCAAAACTTCTCGCACCAGAGCTTTGAAGTTGGGCGGCTTCACGTCCACGGACGCGATCCTTGGTTTCGGGCGCGTTCGAGACGTGTCTGCCGCATGGAAGGCCACTTCGGGCATTATGTAGTCCTCAGGTGACGGCGGTGGCTTATAATTTCGCTCCGCATCGAGGACGCATTCGGCCTCTCGAGCAAGCTCGATTAGCCGATTGACGCTCGTTATCTTCTCCCGAGGAACTAACTTCTGTATCTCCGGGAGTAGATTGCGGTAGATCAGGGCGAGTTGTTTGTCGTCCGACCATGGTTCTTCGAACCGATTAAGAATCGTTAACAAACAAAACACGTAGTCACGTGTTGGCTCGCGCTTCGCCTGCGTACGTCGCTGCGCTTCGCTGATTAGCTCATCTTGGAAGCGTCGATCGACGCCGTAGCAGCTCCGGGCTGCGTGGCAGAACTCTTGCCACGTGGTCCAGTCTTTCCGGGATAGACGGTACCAATGCAGGGCGACACCGTCGAGGAGCTCTGTCATGGCATTGAGCATGTCCTCGTCCGTGAGCGGTGTCAACCTGCGACATTCCGCGATCCTCTGCAGAAATTCTTCTACGCTTTTCCCCTTGGCACCATTGAATCTAATTTTCCATTGGCGCACGGTCTTACCAATATCCGTGCGCTGGGCCAAGGTGCTTGACAGCGTTGATCGCGTTATATTCGCGGGCGAGCTCATCACATCTCGATCCATGTGATGCCCCCCCTTTCCAGGCTCTTGGTACCGAGGGTGGCAATGAGCCGAAAACGTAGGCTCGTCGGTCGATCCTACAAACCTATTACTGTTGAGATTTTTGTCACTTTCCAAGTATTGCAGACCGTACGTGTCTTGGAAAGTGACACGGTCGCGTCGCGCCGATTTCTGTAGCTGCTGCTGGATGCTGGCTAGCGTAGCGTGCATCTCACTTTGCCTCTGCTGCAAATCTTGGACAGTGCAGTTTTGGTGTTGCATCCAAGTTTGCAGCATATTTTGCAGGCCATGTAATCCCTGACGAAGGTTTACATTGTTTTCGAGGTCAGTCGGTTGAGGCTCGACTGTTGTATTCGTCGCCTGAGATGCGACTTGGGTTCGACGTGTGGTGTCATTCGTGACACCAGAGTCGGGAGGCGTAATTACGCTCGTGGTGGCTGCCTGAATCGGCGATTCGTTGGCAGTACTCCATGCGAGCGGTTCATGCCTTTTCATCTCGGCCAAATTGAAGTCGATCAGATTTTGTATTTTTGTGATCGACAGCTGTTGTGCTATTTCTTTGATCTGTGCTCGGGTAAATTTCCCGAGCCTGCTGTATGTCAGCTGATTCGTCCACTTGTTCGGCGTACGTTGCTTCCATTCGATCCAAAATATAAGTCTTTGTTGCGTCGCGCATTGTCGAGGTGACGATTATCTTTAACAGATTTTTATCTCTGCGCGCGCGTGTTTTTATACAGCCCTTTGAAATGGTGAATCCTCATTTTTTAATTCTAGTTCCGCTGTAATTAGGTTTGTTTCTTCCTCACATAGGCTTTGAAGCCAGTCGTTAAATTCGTTTGGCGGATTTGCCATCTTTTATTTCTTCAGTTGAAAATTAGAAGAAGACAAACGAACAAACGGAAAAAGAAAAAAAAATACAACGTGAGAAAAATAGAACGTTACAGCCAAAGCTTTCGATTAAATAATTAAAAGCAAATAATTAAAAGCCGGCAATCTCAAGAGATAGTGGAGTGCGAGGGTGAAAACGCCAAAATTAGGGGCGACTTACGCAAAAAACCCAGAAAATATAAGAGAAAAAGAATTCAACAATTTTCAAAAATTATCAAAAAATTTACCAAAAATTTTCCCAAAATTCTTATTTCGGCTTTCGGATTCTCGATTTTCCAAAAAAAAATTATTTTGAAATTGTAATAGTTTTTCCTTTTTGTATTTTTTAAGCAATGTAAAAAAAAATACAAAAATACAAAAAAAAGAAAACACAAAAAAAAAACAAAAAAATTAAAAATATAGTTTATTTTTAGTTCTTTTATAACTTCTACAAAAAATTTTATTTTACAGTTTTCAAAAAAAACTTTAATTTTTAGTTTTCTAAAAAAAAAAACAAAAATTTCAAATTTTTAGTTTTCAAAAAAAAGAAAAAAAAATTTTAATTTTTAGTTTTCAAAAAAAAATAAAAAATTTTAATTTTAGTTTTCAAAAAAAAAATTTTTAATTTTTAGTTTTCAAAAAAAAAATAAAAAAATTTAATTTTAGTTTTCAAAAAAAAAATTTTCAAAAAAAAATTTTTTTAATATTTTCCGATTTTTTAAAAAACAATTCTATTTTGCACCTTTCAAAAAACAAATTTTGTTTTTGTATTTTTGAAAGAAGGGAAAAACAAAAAAAATTATACTGCCAAAATATTAGAGATATTACAATATCAAAATGAAGATTAGAAAGCGAAAAGCATAAAGGGAACAATCAATTTTGATCAAATTAAATTGAGAGTAAAGAAAAATTTGCGTTAGTCGCATGTACACTGTATGTACAGCGTAAAGTCGCGGTGGTGTGTGCATGTGAATATACACAGATCGCTGACTTCGCTATTTATAGTCGACTATGTGTAAAGAAGAGAACTTTAAATTATATTTAATTTACACTAAATGTTCCTTATGCCTGTAACGGCGAAAATTTATTATTATATTATAATGGCGAATGTAAATGTATTTATATCAGTTATATTTTCATATTACGCTATCTTAAAAATTAATTATTGATTAATTTTAGTTTAGTTTAGATGGAATTCACATATTTAATTTAAGCTAAATTTTAAAGTTACATCTAATTAATATATATATCAATATTATATAAATTAATGTATATGTGGCTATTTAACTTAAAATTAGTTTTGCTTGAAAAACTGCACAAATATTATATTACCGTATTCGGCATTATATTTCATTTGTGCTGCTTTTCAGCCGCTTTCGCCGAATTGCCGTTGGCCTTGGCCGACTTCGAGAGTGTTTACGTCTACGAACTCGCAACGTAAACAGTCGCGATGTGCTGTGCGTTCGCACTCTGTAATATTACAATTTGCACTATGATAAAATTATTAAATTATTTTCGCGCATCCGCGTCACTTGCGAATATTCGCCGGGGCACTATAATACAATATATCATTACATATATATTATAAAATGTATATATGTAATGATATATATAAAGATATATAAAATATTCTTATATAAAGTGCGATCCCGAGATCGCGTTGGGCGCCATGTAACGGTGCGCGTGTCCGCCTCGAGCACGAGGACGGCGGGCACGGCCGTTGAAAATCTGTGCCCGGCTGGGCTTAGCCCCGAAGGATTCCGGCGAGGGAGAGGGGCGGTTCGCGAAGGGCGAAATATCGCGTTCAGGACTCCGCGTGGGATAGGGCGGCCAATGGGGCACACTTGAAATAATAAAATAATAAAAATAATTAAAATTTAAACAAGTTTTAATGGCGCAGTGCTAAAAAATACTATGCAGCGCCTATATACGAGGCTGATCACCAAGAGTGCCGCTTTTACCATACAAGGTACGTAATTGCTCCTCGTCAAGCGCCTTTATGGGGAGCTTGGGGATGGTATAGTTTTTTCTCCAACACGAGGTACATCTTTCCCTCAGCTGTCCTCCCAAGCAGTGGACACACAAGGTCCTATCGAACAGCTGCTGTCGTTTCTCCTTGGTGAGTTTGGTGCTTGCTAAGGAGAATTTTTGCGGTGCAAACTCCAAGGAGATCTTCTCTTTTCAATGCTCTTAAACTAGCTTCTTCTTTTCGTTTAATCTGCCTCATCTTCTTCTACGAAGGCTTATTTTTCTTCCTTAAGGTCTCGTAACCTTTATTTTGCACTTTTAAAAAATTTTCAAGAGTATTATAATTTATATTTAATGATTTTATTTTTATTTTAGAATATATAAGTATTTAATATTTTCATTTCTTTTATCTTTTTAATGGGAAATTTTATTTGCAAAAAAAATATTAAAAATTCTTATCTTTTATTATCTCTTTTTTTATAATGGAAAATGAAAAATTTTTAGGAAACGAAACAAATTGGATTACGAAAGGACTTCACTTCTTTTTTTCTTTATTTTTGCAACTTATTATGATTTTAATAATAATAAAATTTTTTCTTTTTATAGGTGGAGATACTACTCAACAGACAAGGTGCCAAATCATCCCGGCTGAGCCCCAAAAAATTTTGATTAAGCTGGTGTAAGTAGCTATGTGACGTCGGAGTCCAAACTCTTCTCTCACGTGAGCTTTACCAGCCTTTCCAAGTATTTCTTTTTTGACATTCGAGCCTAGAGTTGCCTCCAGTAGCTTGGGACCCTGCGTGTGTGAGCAGCGATCTCACTAGCGGAAAAGTTGGGAAAGTTTAAATTACTGTTCCTATGCTGTTTGTGTACGTCAGAGGCCAATAGCATACATCTAGGTATAAGCTGCTTCTCTTGCGAGAAAGAGCCTATTCCTACCTCGGCCTTCCGACTTACTTCCCTAATGCTAATTTTAATTTAAATAAGGAAAGAATAGAATGGGGCATGTATAGCCCTTCCTTTTGCAAGTAAGACCAAATCACTTCCCCGGACAGGAAGTAGATTAAAGGTGAGAAAAAAATAAATAAAAATAAAAGTTTGACTTGACTTACTTTTTAAAATTCATTTTTCTTTATGTCCTTTACAGGCAACTTCTGCTGCCTGTGCCCAGAGAGAGAGAGAGAGAGAGAGAGAGAGAGAGAGAGAGAGAGAGAGAGAGAGAGAGAGAGAGAGAGAGGGAGAGAGAGATAGATAGATGTGTTGGAGCTGTAGTGCTTGGTAAAGTTGACACCCGTCTTTACTGCTGCTGCTGCTGCTGCTGCTGCTGCTGCTGACTGCTGGTTGCTGGCGCGCGGTGTGGCTGAATTTTACTTGTGCGTAGTGACTTGTGTGTAGTGACTTGTGTGTAGAATAATAATCGTTGTAAGGTGAAGTTCGGGCCATTTGAAAGTGAGTGACTCCTCGTTCTTGGAAAGCGTTTTCTGGAGGAGTATATGAGGCCCACTTTCTCCCTTTGTTTTCCCTTGCCAATGGGAACGTTGCTGGGTTCATGGGGGTCGTGAGGACCATGCGCAGGGGCGGTTCGAATTTAGGAAAAAGGCGGTACTAAGTTCTCTCTCTCTCTCTCTCTCTGAGATGGCGTTCGGGGTTGCCGAAACGTGAGTAACAAAAATTATAATTAAAAACAAGAACTTTGCATGAACCAATGATTATACGTATGAGGTTATATTCATAGAAATTTGGATTGACCTATAGTATATATATATATATATATATATATATATATATATATATATATATATATATATATATAAATTCTTTAGATAACTTATAGTATTAATTTATATAAAGATATATATATATATATATATATATATATATGCACATTCGTTCGTGCACTTATAATCCTGTACACTTATATGTGCATGTTAAGATTTTATAATGTAAAATATCAATTTCGATACATGATTTTTATGATAGTTACGCTGATTAATTTGTATTTTTTTAAAATATTCAATTCTGTAATATCTTGTTGCTACGTATACGTATACATGTATTTATTTGTAGTTGAAAGAAAATAATGTTTTAAGGTAACAGAAATACATATATACGGATAGACGTGCTATTTTGGGTGAAGGAAAAGTTAGTTTCGAGGAGAAAGTGGACACTTCTCTTCCCTCCCCCTTTTACTTATTGTCTTAAGTTCCTACCTCGCACCATGCGCTCATCCTGTGCTGGCAAGGAGTTTTCCGGTGTGGAAATCTCGCGGCAGCACGGGTTAGGCTTTCTTACAATTTTGGATCGTATTTTGTTCACGGTCGAGGTACGCGTTTTAAACATAAGGGGCAGGAAGACGACGCGACGGTTTGTTCGGTCGTAAATTGTAGTGTGCGCACTCTTTGCCGCTTTCCCTTCCGGTGGGGTTCGGTAATTCGTGAGAAAATATTCGGAGTTTCTTTTCCGAATATTTTCTCGACTAAACTGCGTTGCGACGTAATAATATATTGGCTCCCTACAAACGAAATGCTACTTTCCTGGCCCCCTAACGCTACTCCACCGATATGAGAGATTACACTAAAAAGATGCCAACCTCATTTTCAGGAAACCCCATCTCAGAAAGGACCAGCACAGCGCGAGTTTGCTCCATAAGATGGCTGAAGCCGACGATTATTGGCGAAGAGAAGAGCGCCAACAATTGCTACAACAAGATAGCAAAAAACAACAGACAATAAATCACAGCAGGCGAACAAGAGTCACGCCCCACAAAAATATTATATATAATTTTATATATTATCTGTGTAAAGGCGTTAGGCTAGTTTCAATTAGATTATATCAGTTCACGCTGCACAAATGACGCCGTGATACTGATGGCACAATAACCACTTCTTATTTTATTTATATCTTAGTTTTAGTATACAGTATCTAGTGTAAGTACACACAAATGTCATCATGCACTCTAAATATTTTGTTTTTTTTTTTTATTGTTCGTTAATCTTCATTGAATTTCCGTTAAGATTACCGTACCCCACATAATAAGTATTTTGTTTATATAACGTATTTCATTTCATCGGCACGTAAGTTTATATTTTCATTCTTTTGTACAGTCAAGTAGGATGAAAATGAAGCCATTTTTGCAGCAGCACCAAAGCTATAAATAGCCCCTACGATTTTTTTGTGTAAATAGTTTAAGAGCCATGCAGTATTATATAAAATCATTACCGAACGACGGCGACCCTCAGAAACCGCCAACGGTCACAGACAAATTAAAATTTATTTTCTTTTTTTCCACACGTCAGTTTGGAAGGGGCAGTTTGTGACCGGCCAAGTTGCCGGTCCGCGGTGAAAACCCAGTGCTGGCGCACGAGGACGAAAATACACAAAGTGCAAGCCGCGAGAGTATACGACTATCGTCAAGAAAGGAGAATGCGAAGAGGAAGACATGCTTGTCTGCCCAGCTACCGAAGCACGTGATCGTAACGAGAGAGTAACATCAAAAATACAACCTCTACCTCGAGCCAGATTACTGAGTGTTTGGGTATTCAAATGTTAGAATACGAATCTCTTCATACAAGTCATCCCGTCATAACTTGGACATTGTTACCTACCAAGTAAACACAATAGTTCCCGTAGAAGTTGTTCAGAAACACCTGGACAATCGCATTCCACCGCCCGAACACGAAACTCTCTATAGAAATCGTCTTGAGGGATATCGTATTCAAGAGCCCGTACACGCCAATACATTATTTCTCCGTAGATGCCCTATATAAAACGTATAATATATATGTATATACATATAGTATATTTCGTTATTTAAATTAATTATGTTGGATATTGTCTTTTTATTCAGAAGTGACGATGTATATATATATATATATATATATATATATATATATATATATATATATATACATTAAAAAATGTTCAAACATTTTGAATAAAATAACAAAATTCTTTTATTCAAACTAAAAAAACATAAGTATGTGTCATGTCTGATGTTAATACGTATAACGTATAACAGCAAAAGCATAATTTGTGACGACAAATTATGTTCAGTATGATTTGGCATATAAAACTATTTTATAAAAGAAGACAAAGAAAAAGAGGAACAGAGAGAGAGAGAGAGAGAGAGAGAGAGAGAGAGAGAGAGAGAGAGATTTTAACATAAAAGAGAATAAAATTTACAAAAATCAAGACATCCAAGGTGTATAATACGGACTAACGTCACACCTTGTTAGAATACGAATCCCCAAGTTGGATGCAGTCATTCACCTGTTCTGGTCTGATATTAATACTTTAAATAGACTACTTTGTGTTCATATTAAAATTTCAAGACGTTATCTACTGGTCGCTGGTGAAACTGACTACTAAGTACATTATCGTAATTTATTTATGAAAATAAAATGATTTTCAATAAAAAACACTTTGTTATTACATTGTCACGAGTACGCTTACTCGTGAAAATACATTTGTCAAAATGTAGAAATAATTATTCGTGATATAAAAAAGAATAATAAGTGATGCGAATATTATTCTCTTTGTTCGTGACATTCAGTTTTGCTTTACTGAAATAGACATACTGAAATAGAAATATAAGTTCTAATACTACGGATAAGGAACGATCTTATATGCCTTAGTTTGTTACCCGCAATTAAATTCGACATTTCGAATTAGAAGTAAGGCATGTACCCGAGCTCCGGATGATTTTTCAGAGTACTTATAGAATGCTGTTAAATACACTTATTTTACTTGCTTGTAAATATATCGAACTATAGACTTGGATAAGTCGTTTTAGCTTACCGATATTGCTCGTGGAAGCTGTTGAAGTCCTACTTGACTTAATTAATATAATTATAATTTATATAAAGATAAGATATAATTAATATATTAGAATATTTAACCGCATATAAAAAAAGTAATGCATATAAAAAATAATAAAAGTTTGCAATATAATAGATTAGATTATATTATGAATAAGCATGAAAATCACGAGTATTTAAATACACAAAACTGATTACATTATATATCGAAAAAAGATATTAAATGTTATCAAATTCACGACCTTCGCGCGGCCCAGATGAACCACGGTGTGCTGCCGACCACGTGGTCGGCTACAAAGGAAGGTTTACTATCGTTACGACAGTGGATAGTAAGTCACCTAGCCCGCTTGGTGCGCGCGAACTGTTTAATAATATGTACAAACCAAGTGGGCTTTAAGCGAAATTAATAATCTACTATTCGGAAATTTGCAAAGCTTGATCCGCCAGTAGAGGTACCAAAGAGACTACGAAGACAAAATGAAAAATAATGCCGATAAGATTTAAATGTTTTTTCTTTGTTAATTATATTCATTTTTTTATTTTATCATTTGATTGTTATTTCTTTATCAAACTTTAAACAATGAGTATTAAAATTATTTTTTAGGATAAATTAAAGTTTTATTAAATAAAATTAGTTTTATAAAATAATTTATTAACGTTAACAAATTTATTTCGACCCACCCAAGAAAATCAGATCCGAACGACCTAAGAAAAGAAATAAAAGTAGACAAGAAAAGAAAAAATATTTCAATCAAACTTCTTGTGGGAGTTGAAATTGAAATCAACGGTGATACTAGACGGAAAACAACACTTGCACAGGCGAATATGATTGCGGACTGAGGAATCAGAGGCTATGGCTAGCTGTGCGGAAACCGAGCTTGTGCTAGTAAACGAAAATCAAAATAATAAAAGCACTATTCTATGTCCGACGTTTCGAAACGCTACGCTTCATCCTCAGGAACTAAACTAAATTGAAAAACCGAGCATGCTACTTTATATACCCCATTCCCACTCTAAATTTATTAGTATAACATTTATAGCACCCTTTTTTTTAACTTAAGTGCGAAGTACAAATTTTATATTAATAAGGAATGATAGGTGCTGCCCAATTTACTTGACTCTAACATTAAATTTACATTATCGGGATTCTTCAAAATACGAATATTTTCAAGAGTTTCTCTTTTATATTTATTTTTAATACCTTGTTCCAAAATATTTACATTTTCAAAATCGGAAGAATGTAACAAAAACTATTAAACTATGTTCTTTTAGCCCGGATGTACCATTAATGCTTCGTAAGTTATATTGATATTCATATATTCTTACTTGTAAGTATCTTCCCGTTTGTCTAATATAATATTTGTCACAATCTTTGCAATTCATTTTGTATACCACTCCTGTGTACAAATATTTATAATCGTTATCTTTACAATGATTAAATAGTTTTCTTAAATTATTATTGTTTGTAAAGTCAACCTGAATATTACGTTTTTCGAAATTATTAGAATTAAAAATTCTACTTATGTCGACTGTACTGAATTAGATTACATTTGAAATTATTACTTATTATTATTCAAATGAAAGTTGCATTAAATAAGGCAACTGTAGATAATAAATTATTTCATTTGTTTATGTCAAAATACCTAACGATATCGACTTATACTGGGGACCTATTCAATCTGTAAAATCATTAGACTCTCTTACACGAGTCATTTAAAAATCGAATAACATGAGTTTAAATCACTTGCAATAATCAAAATCATTTATGAAGTAAATTATTTGAAATCAGTTGAAAATCATTTTTCAGTTTTAATAAATTGTACTTTCCATCAAATTACTAGTAGCAGATTCTTGTGAGAATACTGTAAATTTATCTGACAAAGTAATTGTAATTTTATGAAAATATAATTATGGATCTGTGTAATGATGATTTTGTCAAAAGTTAATGTTATTGGTTCTTAAGCAAAGATTATAATGATCTTTTTTATTATTTATATACATAGATTTTTATACATTTATCATCTTTATCTTTGTTAATAATTGTTAAATAGCTTTCTAATATTATTATTGTTTCTAAAGTAAACTTAAATATTATGCTTTTCGAAATTATTAGAATTAAAAATTGTACTGATGCTGACCTTTCTGAATTCAATTAATTTCGAAATTATTACTTATTATTATTCAATAGAAAGTTCCTTATTAAAAGTGAGCCTATGTACTTGCTTATTTATAATGTAGGAATGCAGTACTGTGAAATTATTTCAAAATTATTTTGACATATACTTGCGGGCCCCTCTTTGAATATTCTGATTTTTGAATGCACTTCTAATTCTTTCGGATAAACCTTTTACGCATGTTAAGACCACGATTTTATGATTATCATCCCTCTTATCCATATTACATTCTCTCGTGCTATTATAGATTTTATCCACTCTCTCTGTAATCATTTTATCTATAAAGTTCATTGGATAATCATTCTTAATGAATATCTCTTCAACTGATTTAAAATTATCCTTTCTAAAATTTTTGTGTGATAATTTGATTCCTCTGTCGATGACTCTCTTTAGAGAACCTTATCTTGTTTTGGAATAGATGGTGTGAGTCAAAATTTAACCACCTAGCTGACCATGTAGGTTTTTTGTACTAATTTAATTTTAATCTGTTATTACTAACTCTAAGAACATTGATGTTCAAAAAACTTAATTTATTGTCTAAATCTAATTCCTTTGTATATTTAATTCTATCATGGATGGAATTAAAGAGATTCACCATTTCGTCTTCCTGGTACAATTGTATAGATGTCATCAACATGTCTTTTATAGATAATTGGTTCAAAATTGAATTTATTTAGTGCAATATTTTTTAATTTTTCCATTACCAATTTGTATTGCTTTTATTATTTTTATTTTATTATTAATTTTATTAGATTTTTATTTTTAATTTTTAATATAATTTATTGTAGTAATAAGTTTTATTTCAGATTCTACGGGGGTGAATATAAACAAGGACAGGCTGACTGTTATTATTTTAGCGAATATATTATATTATAAAGACTATAATACCGATGAAAATATTTATTAATTTGATTATTATACATTTTCGGCTCCACCTATTCCCTTATAAGTAATTGTATTCGATTGTCGATTAGAAAAACTATTAGTTCAATTTATATTACTATATTCGATTTTAAACCTTCTTTAAAAAATCTTCTAAAGAAGACATTTATATGGGGAGTATAGGAAAATGCATTCCAGCATTGCCATATTTACTTATTGGCAACTTACCGGAAGCCGTTCGGTAAGTTATCTTAACTTAAAGTAACCTAACCTAACCGGAAGGTCGAGACCCATAATGTTTGCTGTGTATTTATTATTACTATATATGTAAAAATGAAATGTTTCTAAGTATTTTTTATACTCATGTAGCGGTTCCGCACGAGCTGCACTGTAGAGAGTATAAAGAAGAAGTGGAAACTCCGCTCGTTTTACACGAGAAAAGCTTATCAAAAACTAGCTAGAGATTGTAGTAGATTGTAGCAGATTTTTCCAGTAGACGTCGCAGTTTTAGATATCCTTCGTTGTTTCTGCGTGAAACAGAGAGAGAGAAAGCAAAAGCCAAAGCAAGTAAGGGAGAGAAATGAAACAAAAGTGGGGTAACAGAGATGTAACTATACCCACTCTCCATGCTCACTGCATACCCGTACTCTCTTTTCTTCGCATACATGTATTTGAACGAGCAACCTTACAGGGTCTTACCGTGTAATTTGCTACAATTTTAGCGGAGGTTTCATCCCATCTCTGCCAGTTATTTTTTTGTGTCATCGGCAACGTCGCACCAACCAATATTTTACTGTGTTCGCGCGCAGATCTCCACGCCGATGTATTAGGCGCGTGCATGGACAGCCGGCAACGTTTGCTCGAAATGTTCCCAGGTGCGGATTATGAACAGCGGGAGCAGAAATCACCTACAGCGGGCCAGCAATCGTCAGTACACAACCTGCAGCCAATGCAGCATTCTCCCATCTAGAAAAAAGAGAGATTCCACCAGCGCAACAATTCACTGACCTCCGTCTTCTTTCTGTGATGCACTAGCTTGATGTCGAGGCGACTGCAGAATGTATCCTGCCCTCGGATTGTTCCTTCATATTGAAGGTATAATGAATACTACAGACAACTCTGCATTCTTCTTCAATAGACAACGGTGGGTTTTCCCTTGGCCTTTCCCATCATTAGCGCTCCCTTCTGACAAGTATACGGGACTTTATGCCCTTTTATATTTTGTACGTTCTACCTGTAGTATATATAAGGCGAGATACATTTTAGTAGTAGTTTACTCGATATCTAGCCTGTATTAGGAAACGTGTATTTTTATATTTTCATTTTTCATTCAATAAAATATTTATTCATTTATATTTTAACATGTCGTTTTCGTTATTTAAAACGTCAATAGGTTATGGGCCCAGTTTAATAAATGCAAGTGACGTTTATTTTCTAAAAAGTGACAACCGTGATAGCAGTGAAATAAAAATGGAATCATCAAGATTCAAGATTGAAAAACTCCGTGACAAGGAAACTGGTCTCGGTGGTGTTTCGTGATTCGTACTCTGTGGGAAAAAAGACCATATGCTGGATGTCTGCGAAGGAAGATTACTATGTCCAGTCGAAGATTTGCTTGAGTACGAACAGAAGTTTAATCAATATTCGCTCGCCGATAAAAGTGCCAGAAAATTAATTGTTACGAGTGTTGAAAATAAGCCGATGAATTTGATATTAAATTATAAAACTGCTCGTGAGATATGGCAAAAATTGAATACCGTGTATGATATGAAATCGGACGAAAGCATATCGCTTGTACAAAAACAATTTTTCAATTTTAAATGGACTGCAAATGAAAATGTGTCCTATAATTTGTCACAGATAGAAAGGCTAACGAATAAAATGAAAAGTTTTGGAAATGACAGAGTAAAATTTAATTGGTATAGAAAATTTACACGATCAGATAAGTTCAGATAAGGTCAGATATGTATGTAGATAATAATGTAATCGTAAAGATAAGGATGATAAATGTTTTAAAGCAGGATTAGTATACAAAATAAATTATAAAGACTGTAACAAGTATTACATTGTACAAATGGATAGATACCTAAAGCAAAGAAAGTATGAGCACCAGTATAGCTTACGAAGCAAGAATATTACATCTGGATTAAAGCAACATAGTTTAGACTTATTATATTTTTTTCGCTTTTGAAAATGTAAATAGTTTAGAACAAAGTATTAAAAGTAAATATAAAAAAGAAACTCTTGAAAGTATATTTTGAAAACTCGTAATAATGTCATTTTAATGTTGGAGTCAAGTAAACTGGACAACATCCATGATTCTTTATTAATATACAAATTATGTTTTACATTCAAGTCAGGAGGGTGGCAGCTTTATAAATATTTTACGAATTATGTTAGAGTAGGGAAAGCATATATATAATGTTAGAGTTCTTACGAATATGATATCTATAAGCGCTAGGAAACTAAGACCTTTTTCTTTTAACTGCGTCTTATGACATCTCCAGCACATTTACCTACAAGAGGAGCGATAGTGTTTCCAGAGGACCATTTAGTATGATTACAGTCGTCGATAAAGTAACAAGGCTGCAGAAAATCTTTTACGAAGAAAGCTTGATATTTTCTACAACATATTTATTCTTATTTTATATTAAACACTATCCGTATTGAACAAATAAAGATATTTATAAAGAATAAAATCAGATATCTTATGGGCACAAGCTCATATATTCATATATAGAGATTGTTTTATATGAAATTGTCTGTTTAGGAAACTGTTTACAAAATCAGTGATTCGCTTAGTAAAAGTGCGTAAATTTTCAAAAACGGAAAATTCAATAAAAATGACGATAAAGAAGCTTAACGATTCATATTATGCTTTATGGTGTCAGAAAATTGATACACTGCACATAAGAGATAACTGATAAGGGAAGTCGTAAAAGAAAGTCAGTGACTCCTGTGGACGTAGCATGGGCAACGAAAGACTCTATTTATATCATAATTATAAGACAATTATTACATCTGAAGGGTGCTCAATCGGCTGAGGAAGCCTGGTATAGTCTAAAGAACCACGACCAACAGTCTTCTCTGACAAGTATTATCAGTTAAATAGTAGACAAATATACATTTATATAAACAGTTATTTAAGGTATGCTTGTCAAAAGGTGGTGATATGGTAAAACATATTTCAGAGATAATGATTATAATTGATAGGCTTGGGTGAAGAGCTAAATGAAAGACTTTAAGCTGTAGTGCTCCTCAACAGTTTAGCCGATTCGTACAGCTCTTTAATAAATAGCTTAGAGATCAAGATATTACAATTGATCTCGTAAAGTCAAAATTGATAGATGAATTTAAAAGACGAAAAGAAAACCAATGTATACAAGGTACCAGTGAAACAGTGTTACAATCAGTATACAAGTAGATGATTCTGCATAAGGAGAATGAAACCTCCACTTGTCTTTCCTGTAATAAAACTAGTCATCTAAAATGGGATTGCAAGAAATATAAGAGTTGGAAGGTTAGTAAAGAATCTGTAAAGGCTAATAAAGCATTAGGACGCTTAAGTTCTGAGAGACAACATTTCTTTTAATGGTTAACGAAAATTTCTACGCAAAAATTTACTTAAGTCTGCAAGCAAAAAGCAGAAACTATAAAGACTGAATCTTCGATTCAGGAGCGACAAGCCACATTTACATCACAAGGGATTTTTCAACCGATGTTGACCCTACTATAAAATGGTATATTGAATTAGTCGACGCCAATAAAAAGGTTAAGTATTGGGCGTTGATTTGACCGTTATTAAGTGCATTATGAACCTCTTCTATCAATAAAAAATGTGTTGTATATGCCATCGCTGAGCTCGACCCTTCTTTCAGTGTCTAAACTCATGAAAGATCGTCACTGTTTATATTTTCAAGATGAAAGTTGTAAAACTCCAAAGGACGATAAAGTTTTAGCCGTGCCACGGTATGAGAAAAACACGCAAGGACTATTGGTCGTGAAAGCTGTTGAGGAGAAGGCCTGCTGTGTAGTATATATAGATAGGCACAATGAAAATTGCCAGCATCTGCAGCAGAGACCTTTTGGTCACAGATATCCACAGGCCATAACTAAAGTAGCAGAAAAACGACTAGCCGTAAAATGACCAGACAATCTTTACCGCAAGAGGCCGAGAGCAGTTATATTCTCAAGAATTTCGGTTTTATACAAAGTATAGCAGATCCATAATAGATGTCATAATCCAAATCGTCGACTTATTGATTGCCGCTAGTAAAAACGAAACTATAAATGAAGCATTTAATTTTTTAGAAAAGAATTTCAAGCTTGTTGATTTAGGATTATTACATAAATATCTCGGAATTGAAGATAGAAAAAAAAATAAGAATTATATGGCATAAAACAAAACAATATATAAAAAAAATTTGAGTTTGCGAAAAGTTTTGCAAACTGAAAAATGCAGAAGATAAAAGATAAGAGATAAAATGTAAGATGGACGTACAGGTGTACGTTTAGATCCAGGATCTAGTAAAAATATAAATAAATTACCAATGGATTTTTGTGAATTATATTAGCAATTAATTAGTGTAATTCTCTAAATAGCTACCAATACATCGATACAGACTCTTCGATAGCTGAAAGGAACCATAAGCTACGAGTTTGTCCTCGGTGAAGAATACCGAGAATCAAAATTAATCGGTTATGCCGACGCAGTTTAGACGGAAAAAAGAAGCGATAGGAAGTTTCATAACGGTAATATTTTCTTTTTTATGGTTGACTCAATTACTTGGACGTCTTATAAAAAAAAGTTGCGTGGCCTTATCATACACAGAAGCTGAATATATAGCTCTAACAGAAGCCAGAAGTCAGCGCATGAAACACATCGACACAAAGTCAATCATTTTGTTAAACAGGACCGAAAATAGCAAACAAGTTTTGTCCAACTGAAAAAATGGCATATATGCTTACAAAAATAAAGTTAAAAGTTTTAACACAGAAGTGCGGTTTAGTAACTGAATAAGATGCATATTATATTCGAGGAAGACTTCTTATAAATATAATAGGTAGAAGAGCTACATCAATACACAGATGAATACATGATAAATGACAATGAATATATGATAAAGTAACAACGCTGCAGAATTTCATTTACTAATAGAGCTTATTAATTTTCTAAAACATATGAACTATTATTTTATATTTAGCTAATCTGTATGTATAGAACAAAATATATTTATAAACAATAAAAGCAGGATAGAGTCTGTGAAGTAAGAGTGTGGTCGTGTTAATTTATACAAAATTTATTTGGTGAAATTTTCATATTTATATATACATTGTACAAATTAATGAATTAAAATTTTAAATTAATAAATTTTCGGTTATATTAATAAATAAACTTCAAATAATGTAAGTTGTTTCTATATATTAAAGTAATTGTAATGTTACATATAAATTCAGGTGTAAAAAATTTTATATAATTACATATGTTTTTGTAACTTAAATATTAGTTCTAGTTCCACTGTTTTTTTTCTTACAGGTTTCATCTTCATCCATAGACAAGTTGTACAAGTACATCAAGCTATTAATCTCTTCGTCCTCTTGTCATCCGATATATCTTAGTAGTGCTGTGCCGTGAATGCTTGGCCATTCTCGTCGGCATTCTGATCTCGCCTGGGATCGAGCTTGCAGGAGGACACGATAGACTATTTTCATAATTTCCCCCATAAGAAAGATTAGTTCTGGAATGATTACAAAGTTACTAAAAACTTCTCTATTTGTACAAGTTTAGCCCATTTGAAGCGTATGTGAGGATTCGATTGTCACTGGACCAGCGTTATATAATGGACCTTGGCTGAGATGTAAGATAGTATCTCCATAAGTGCAGCCAGCTCCTCGCATCTCTAGTATTCTTCTGATTTCGGCAGAGGCTATAGTTACTAGTGCTGCCATATTGATAAAGGCAAAGAATGGCAAGCCATAGCACTTAATTGCTAGGCTAATTTCCAATGTTCTGTGATAGAGTTCTTTTTCTCTGTATGTTGCATGGTTAATGAACTCATGGGCCTCCTGTTGGTCCTCATATGGTCAATACAGAGAGGTATATTCTAGATTATACAATACTTCTCTTATATCCTTTACATGGATATGTTTACTAATCTTTTTTTATTAGCTTTTAGGTCGAAGATAAACAGAGAAACTTTTTTATAGATAATAATAGGACGCTTTTCTTATCCATAACGACGTTAAACGCTTTTGCTTTGTCGGATACTTCATAGGAGTGCATAATTTAAATATGCTGGCGTAAACCTCATTGTTTCAGACGAGGCTTTATTGTACGCAAATTGTAATTCGTTTAAATAATTAATCCATCTTATTTTATTTTATTGTATATATTGTGAAATCATGATTTTGATCACTTTATTTACTCACGTGATTGTATTGCGGTGTATACGGTGTATACGGTTTCCTATCGTGAATTGTAGCCTTTTGAAGCATAGTCGTAAATTCTTTGAAGATAAATTGTCTCTCATTGTCAGATATGATAATTTTCGGACAACCAAAACGTAACTCGATTGGTTGCTTTATAGCGTTGGATATTGCTTCGGCCGTTGTTTTTGGGACCGGTTTCATTTCTATATACTTGGTAAATTTATCTTTTATGACTTATAACCGGATATTTAGTTTAGTCGATTTATCATAAAAACAATTTATCATGGTTGTTCTATTAGTGTTGCATGTAATTTAACGACTGGTGCTTCTTGATGTATTTTAAACTTTTGGAGATTCTCACATTTTTTTGCTTATTTGGCGGCCATACGAAGCATTCCAACCCAAAAAGTTTTTCTATTTCTATTATTTTTATTATAATGTTTATAAATTTTTCATCTAAATAAACGGTTACCAAATAAAATAAAGCACTGAAAAAAATATTTTTCACCAGATCTATGTGGAGCCCTTTTTTTTAACTTTATAGTTTATGAGTTCAGACTCATTTTGGTGCGTCATATGTTATAAGGTTAAGAGAACAAGCTTCCCATGCTTAGCTGGGGATGGCTTTTGCAGCAGTTATACTGCGTGATACGAAGCATTGTTAAATGCAAGATGCTCTCGAAGGAAACCTGTACTTTAATGAATTTTGTTTATTTTTAATTTAATATGTTTTATTTGGTAAATAAATATGATAGCAGTACATTATAATAACAATACTGGTTAGTCGGGGTATACTCATGAGAATCGGACATACCAAAATTTAGAAATTTGAAAGTATTTTTTGCAATATTTTATCGAAAAACAAACTTACTAAAAATCGTGATAGGAAATAAAACTGATCAATGAGTTGAGATATGATAAATATTTGTAGAAAAGCACTTATATTTGTAGAAAATTAAAAGAATTATAATTGCAAAATAATTTAAATAAATAACATTTGGTAAGCTAAAGTACATCTAAATTATGTTGGATATCTATCCAGTGTTCCAAAATTCCTGTAAATTTTTTGTAATAATAAATTATTGATTTTAAATGCTTATTAATTTTAGTTTTTAAGAATCGACCAGTTTGACAGAAGTATTGTATATCGCATTATAATCGGAACAACAGATTTGATAAACGCTTTTATGGAAAATGTCTGCTTTTTGTTGATAATAAATTTTATTTAAGAATATTTTTATGAAATATTACATGAAATAAAAGTATACACATAGATGTATCATAAACTTACATTAAATACATTAACAGCCCATTGTCGAAATGCTTGTTCTTGGCCGCACATTTCATCTCCTTGAGATAAACACAGCAAGCGTTCTCCACCGAGTTCACCCAGCAAATTATCAACATAACGCCCAAAAGCACAATAATTAGGATATGCTGATGAACCCAATGCAAATACTGCAAATCTGCAAAATACAAAATTTATTTATTAATAGAGCCGTCGTTGGCTCAAATGTATTTGAGCAACAAATTTAATAAGGGTATCAATCTGTATAATATCCATATTTGCCGAACTTACTTACTTACTTACCGAATCATACCGGCTCAATAGCATAAGGCGATTTCTGCCAAAAGAATTTTTCCAAGATGGAAAGAAACCTCATTCTTATATATCTCTTTGTACAAGGATTATATAGTTTTCATAATATGTAACAAATAATTAAAAATCAATACTTTTATCAAATTCAAAATATGTATTTACAAGCTTCTGTTGCCTGGTCAACTTGAGTACGAGGGTGGATCGATAAGTTTCCGGCCTGACCAAGAGATGGCGCCACTAGGCCTACCTTGAGGTGGCGTTCTATAGTACCGTTCTTAGATAGCTTGTAGCTATAGTTTCAGTCGGATTCTCATGTTAGTTTAGGTTTAAAAGCACGCTGAACAAGTCGCCTCTGTGTTTTTCGTAAAAATGGAAAAGCTGGAAAATCGTGCTGTCATCAAATACTTTTATTTGAAGGGGTTAACGCAGAAGGAAATTAAAGAAGGGATGGACTCAACACTGGGGACATCCTTCCGATCATACTCAACTATTAAGCAGTGGGTTTTCGAGTTTAAAAAGGGTCATGTGAACACCTCTAATGAGTCTCGCTCAGGACGCCCCATTGAGGTTACAACTCCAGATATGATCGAAAAAATCCATCAAATAGTGCTGAAAGACCGCAGATTAAAAGTGCGTGAGATAGCTGAGACCTGTAAGATGTCATATGAACTTGTACAAAATATTTTGTACCAACATTTGTATATGGAAAAGCTCTGTGCAAGATGGGTGCCATGTTTGCTAGCAATCGACCAAAAATTGATTCGAAAGAACATTTCTACCGCCAATTTCGCGTTGTATAAGCGTATTCCAAGCGAATTTTATCGTTGATCCGTAACTGTTGATGATACTTGGGTGCACACTCCTGAAACCAAACAACAGTCTAAACAGTGGATTGGACCAGGGGAACGAACTCCAAAGCAGGCAAAAACAATTTTTTCGGCGAACAAGGTTATGGCTACTGTTTTTTGGGATGCAAGAGGTATTATATACATTATATACATATATTATATACAGAAGAAAAAATTCTTGTTTCATCACGATAACGCACCAGCGCACACGTCAATCGTTGCGATGGCTAAAATCAATGATCTGAAGGTTGAATTGATGCCGCACCCTCCCTACTCTCCAGATCTAGTCCGGAGTGACTATTATCTGTTTCCTAACCTCAAAAAATGGCTTGACGGTAAGAGATTCGCGGACAATGAAGAAGTAATCAAAGCTGTAAATGGGTATTTTGAGGAGTTTGACGAATCAGTCTAGAGAGACGACATTATTAGACTAGAAAACCGCTATGAGAAATGTATCAGCCTTGGAGGAGTTTATGTTGAGAAATAAAAAAAATTCTTAAAAACGTTGTTTGTTTTGGTCAGGTCGGAAATGATGATGAGCAAGAAGTGCTTCCTTGCATAGAAACTGAAAAGTTTTTAACCCTTAGAATACCGTGATTTTTTATATTTTCAATGTATATTGTTTGTATGAAAAAGCGATCATAGGTCCCCAATTTGAACCCAAACGGAGACTAAATGTTTGTGAGTCGGAACATGACGCATATGTGCGTCATGCCGGTCAGGAACAGTAATGCCCAAGTTAAATTTTTGATAAAACTATTCTATACCTATGGTAAAGTATATATGTTGGTTTTTGGGGTCACTCATTACGATTCTGCAATCGAAATTGAAAAATTCGAACTTTTTGAACAAAATATGATAAATCCTTATTTATTTTATTTTAAATGTTGATAATATAACTATGTATTTATGTATAATAATAATAATTAATTATTTATAATAAATATTATTTTTTATTGCTTATTATTGTTAACACCTATCCATCACTCTTAATCATTATTCGGTACAAAATAGGTGTTTCACAATAGTTTCTTTCCTGTCGCATATATGCGTCATACCGGTACTCTAAGGGATAAGGGATGGGGAATGTTTATTCGGATATGTCTACTAAAAATTAATAATATGGTGTGCCAATAATGTTTTGAATGAAGATTAGCTTAGTTGATTTAATTATCATTGTAGCACTAGGGAAATTGATAAAACAAGTTTTATGTATGGTGAACTTACAAGATATCAGAAATGTAATAAATTATACAGAATGACAATTTCTCAAGAATGACGGACACTACTGCGAACAAAAATTATTCAATTACAAAAAATACACAAATTCCTGTATTCTGTTGGAAGAGAGATGGCATGTATAAATTACATACATATATTCCAACAAAATAAAAATCTCAAAGCAATATTTGAAATTATAAGTGTGGTCTAAAGTGAGAAGAAAATTCCCCAAGTCACCTCGTCTGTGTAGTGGCCGCAATATCTGAAAAGCCGATCTAGTTTTATCGGAATAGACATGTTGCACAAGTGTGTCAAATTTTTTTGTAAGAACACATTTGGTTTCGATTAAGAGAGAATTGTTACTGATTAGAAAAATCGTGTTTATATGCCTTCTTTAGAAATCCATCTTTTCTGAATGGAAAACGATAATTTCTCATTTATATATAAATGATCTTTCTTCTTAACTAAGAAGAACAGAAAACATTGAAGGTTCTCTTTCTAGCGATAATAATTTCAATTGATTATATTAGTTAAAACATAAAAATTCAATTTCCCGATGTCAGAATATATCGATTACATCTCTATTTAATTGTTGGAAAACCAATTTACTGAATTACCAATTTATTGAATGGAAGTATTTCTGGAGCGGATTTCAAATCTTAACATATATTTTTGGGCAAAATGTACATGTAACGTTATGAATACCTTTTCTATATAATTCTTAGTTCTCGAATGCATTTTGTAACAGATGAATAAATGAAAGAAATATACATTAATATGATTAATATAAACATGTGCCTTAGTTTAAGTAAATATTTTAGTAAATATCATTATATTTTATACAGTTTTATTTATTCAAATAGTTGGTAGGGTTTGATAACATCAAATAAAATCATAAAATGAGTTGATTTTAATCAATAATTTAAAATTTAAAATTTAAACCATAATAAATTAGGGATGATTTATTAATTATTTTTTTGAAAGGATTCACAAACTTACTCATAATTAAATTGAATACGATCGTGAAAAATATACAAATGGTTCAGCACTAAGCAGGGATTTCTAATTTGTATTATACGATGAAATTTTAGCACTTTGCAAATAAATTATTTTTTCTTCTGTTTTCTTATTCGTATATTTAAATAATATGCGATGGAAATGGAGAAAGATATCTATCGTCGGTACTAGGCAGGTTCACCAATGGTAGGTTACTTCCGTTGCAAAAAAGTGCATATTGTATCTTCTATGGAGCTTTTTCCGGGAGGTATAGTGGATGATTGGACAAGCGCATACTAGAATGGGTATATGTCTGATTGCATGACAAATGATTGAACATAGCTTGGATCAGTCTCAAATGCTTCAGGGGATCATTGATGTGGATAGGTTGTTGATTCTCGTATTGTTGGAATAGGTGCTCCGCTGAGTAAATCAGCTGAACTAAGTACATACAGATCTTTGCGATTCCCATTAAATGCGATCAGTGGATGAGAGTTGAGGGTCCCTTCGACTGGAGCAGCGAAGGTACTAAACTTCGTTAGCATTAAATATCTTTGTATGCTGATGCCTACTTATTTTGTCTGTAGTAACAGGATTCACGTAACAGAGGGCATGTACCGAGTAGGTATCCGATCGTGAAACAAGACAATTATTGAGCTGCTCTTACAACGTAGATTTACCTGGTTTAATAGCGAAAAAGGCCGTCAACCAATGATTCCAGTGTTAAATTGACATATCCAATGTTCGAAAAGATTTTCTCACTGTAGTCATTAAGTATTATTCTGACTCCAGCCGTACTCTTGCCCTTAATATGATAACATGTGGCTCAGATCATACTCGCCATGTGATAGTAAACCAAGAGATTTAACTATCGTAACTTTTGGGAAGTAGGCCAGTATTAGGAAGTAGGAAGTATTCGTAGAGTTCGCGTCTGTACTAGGTAATAATGTAACAGACTTGGACACTTCTTGGACTGATGTTTTCAGGTAGTGCAGCTTTTACAGATTCATTAATATTACATACAGGCGGATCAATGATCGAATAAAGTCGATCGACGGTTCCGTTGCTTATCATAATGATACCAAAAATGTCTAATGTATTTAACTTCAGTCACTGAGGAAAAATCTTCCATAATATTCGGCTCCTCTTGGATTTCACGGATATTGCGAAGTTCGAAGTAAACTTGCACAAAGTCGTGCCTCTCCTGGAGCTCAATGCTGCTGATAAGAAATCGTTTTAGTTTCATTCGTTCGAACTTCATTGTGCTTATTCAGTTGCTCATTAAGCATCAAGAACTAATCGCGTTGACGGAATGCGTGCTGCGAGATAGATGCCAAAATTTCAGAAAGGGTCGGGCTTAGTTCTCTCAACTCTCCAAAGATCTCACCAAGTGTCACGTTTTAACAATTTCCAACTAATTTATTTTCTATTTAGTTGTACATTACTTATGTTAATATTATTACTGTCCGAAAACGTAGCTCGTTGCCGAAGTAAATCGGAGACACCTGAACATCCTTTTCTACCGTCCTAATACGATAGTATAATATAAAAAAGGAGAGTGTGCGTCAAATGGACAAGACGGAACACTTTTGTCACCGTTCGTATACGGCAATTTTACACGAAAAATACACGTAATTCTGTCGAGCAACATGTTCCTACTGACCTTTACGTTCGAATTCGGCAGTGCGCGCTCTTTCTGTAGATCAATCATTTCACCAATATATATATATATATATATATATATATATATATATATATATATACACTTATATTAGTTCGACCTGTGGTAATTCAAGTTGGCTTCTCTCATATACTAGCAGTGCACTGAACAAGACATTTTTGAAAAATGAAGCAAACATATATGAGAAGTTGCATTTTCGATCTAAATCTTATCGGAACTTGGACTCTGACTATTATGGACAAATTTCTTTAAGCGAATATTCGCTCATTATAAAGTTGTAACATTACTTTCCCCCTTGAGATAGCCAATACGGTATCTACCACGGCAGTTTGAAAGGGGAGTATTGGCAGGGAGTATTTCTAGAAGTGCACGGCGAATCGGGTAAAGTAATTATAATTGCATATCTTAATTTTATAACATAATAATTGTAAGTATAAAATTATAATTAATTACAGTCTGTCAAGTAAGGGCGTGATTGTGTTAATTTATAAAAAACTTTATTTGATGAACCTTTTATAATTATTTGTACATTCCACACATTACAAATGATGATGCAATTCGGTTAATAATGTGTCCAGTTACCACCAGCTTTGATAGTTGCCTGGCATCTTCGAGGCATGCTTTCTACTCATTTGATGTCGTATTCTAGTGGCGACGATTTCTAGATCCGACGAATTTGGTAAGACAACTGCTGCAAACTGTGTGTGCGTGTTCCACAAAGCTTCAGTTTAATATATGCTCACACGTTTTCAATAGGGTTTGGATCAGGCGACTGCGACGAGCAATCCAACGTAACGATGCCAGATAGAGTCTTCCACTCAGTACAGAGCTTGCTGCGGTATTTAGGATCGTTATCCTCCCATAGAAACTAATCTTCATTTTTTCTGTAAATCATTTTCTCGGCATTTACTTTATTATGTAGGTTGTGAATAAAGATCTGCAAAGTTTCGAATCCCTGCTTTGAGAAGCAGGCCAAAAGATGCATCTTTATTCTGTGTTTTACGCTCTGTTGAACAAGCTTATTGATAGCAGTTGACCAGGTTCGCGTGAGGACACCACGTGCTCATATAGAACATTCGTCAGTAAAAATGACATTTTTCGTCAATAGAGGCTTGTTTATTATGTTCGGCCATTTCAGGCCATTAGTACAAAGATAGGTTCGGATAGTTTCGTAGGATATATCTAAACCTTTTATCATTAATTTTCTATGTCCTTGCCATAGTGTTATAGCAGGATTCCGCAAAAACAGATTCACTATTCTTTCTTCATCCTTTTTGTCCACTTTTTCTATCGAGACACGTTCTGGTAAACAATCAATATTTTTAGCAATTTTATATCGCTGTACCCACTTCTGTACAAATGCCTTCGACTTTCTAATATATTTAGCAGTCACTGATTGTGACATTTTGAGACCTTTCGGGTGGATGCAAGGAACACAGCCTGGTAGCGCAACGCTTACTTAGTACTCATGGCGTTTAACGAGATTCCTTTTCAAAAGATCAACGATAACTGAATCTTTGTTAATAATGCATCAAGGACAAAGGACAAGGACACCTTTCTCTATCGGCTCGAGAAGGAATTAGGGCAAAATCTTTGACTACCTCTCAGTAAAGTCGACCACGCTCATATTTGATTGACTGTAATTGTATGAAATAATAATAATTATATAACTGTCTTGTACAGGCTAGTGTGGGTTCCTGTAACATAATAAATAGAACAAAAATAATTACTAACTGAGTAAAATAAATGTAATTCAAAATTTATTATAAGTTAAATATCTTAATTGACGCGCTTGATTTTCCGCTACTTGACTGATTTGGCGCTCTTTGCCGCACGAATACTCAGTGCTAATTTTCACACGGGAAATTTCTATAATTTGGATTGATTTTAAATAGAAATATAGTAAGAGATATGCTTAATTACGCTGATCTTTTGAGGAGCGCCACGGAACCGAGATCACGATCCTTTAGGTCAGGAAAACTATTAACCGTGTTTCATTTGAGGAGCAGGTCGCAAAAGCGATCAACTTAATATATTTATTTAAGAAATGGACTATAGTCAGAATTTTATCGAGATTTAGCTCCGAGAGGAGTTTGTGTGTAATGACTTTATCAAAATCGGTTCATCGAGCGAACTGCTAATTTTGCCTTTTGCAGATCAATTTATATTAGGTTCTCAAATATCTCCCTTCCGCTTTTTTGCTCTTCATTCAATGTTTTATAAAAAGTGTTACAGTAGTCGGATTTACTTCAAATATGCGCCGTTTTGTTCGAATATCTGTTTCCATCTAGACGGTGACTTCATAATACCCCTCTCGTAGCAACCCCTCTCCTTATTTGCGAAGAACACGGACAGCCACTTTTCGCAAGCCTCTTTTGAGTCCAACTTTACACAACCAAGGACGTTTGACATGGACAGGAATAGGTGGTAATTACTTGATGCTATGTCCGGACTATATGGTGGATACGATCAAACCTCCTATCCGATCTCCCGTAGCTTCTGACGAGTCATCAACGAAGTGTGTGGTCTGACGTTGCCTGGTGGAACACTACACCCTTCCTGTTGGCCAATTGTAGACGCTTCTGATCGATAGCCTGCTTCAATCGGTCGAGTTGTTCACAGTAGCTGGTAAAATTAAGCGTCTGGCCATATGGGAGCAGCTCATAGTGGATGATTCCCTTCCAATCCCACCAAACACACAGCAAAAGCTTCCCGGCCGTTAATCCCGGCTTGGTAACTATTTGGGACGGTCCACCAGCCTTGGACCACGAGCATTTTCGCTTGATATTGTCGTATGTGATCCATTTTTCTTCGCTAGCCACGATCCGCTTCAAAAATGGGTAGAGCTCGTTCCGTTTCAGCAGTTTATCGTAGACGTTAATTCGGCCGAGAAGGTTTTTTTGCGTCATATCATGCGGCACGCAAACATACAGCTTTTTTTGTATCCAGCCTTTTGCAGATGGTTTAAAATGATTTCGTGACTAACTCTCATCTCCTGGGCTATGTCACGAGATGCCACATACCGATCTAACTCGATAAATTCCATGATTTCATCAGTATTCTTCGCCATAGGTCTTCCGCCGGATGGCTTATCCATGGTGTCGTTTTCACCGGCTCTGAATGGTGGAAACCATTGCTCTGCGGTTCGAGGTCATCCCACCAAAACACCATTAATCTCACGGAACGTTTCTCTACCGGATTCGCCTTTGACGAAGAAAAACTTTAAAATATCGCAAATTTCGGCGTTAGTGAACTCCATGTTTACACGTCTATAACTTTGGAACGCAATATCCAAACTAATCATGGATCGCGTCGTTTTGTACAAGTGAGCAAAAGTGGTTTGGAGTGTGAGTGTGTCCGTGCGTTGGCAGTTTTTTCGGGTATAAGGGTTCTCAACTGTGTTGCCGAACTTGTCTTTCGATTTCAAAAAGCCAACATTTGCAGTTTGGCTTTTTGGGATTTTCGGCCAAGCGAGCACTTCAAAGGCGTGTCAACGCGGTACACTGGAGTTACTCATCTCCCCTCTCATCATTGCTGATAACTGTATTCAAGCTATACAGATTATTGATTTTATATTCATTAAGTTGAGTGTAGTAATATCACCGCATGCGCAATAGTTGCTCTATGGCAGAAAAGACATTAATTACCGACAGACATAATATTGTATTACTTCGCACGCAAAATTGAAATTGGGAAAATATTGATTATTGTTACTCCTCCAAGTGAAATGCAGATAATTGAAGCGGAAGCTACTACAAGCTATTTAATAAGAAGGTGACCAATGTGTAACGAATATTGGTGATAATGATAAGAAATTAGTAGGTAATGTTTGAATAATCAAAAGAGATTGGCGCTAATGATCTATAATAATTATAATTATTGATTAAACTTTAATATTATGCTTTTTGAATGCACTTCTAATTCTTCCCGATAACCCTTTTACATATGGTAATACGAAGATGTTATTCTTATTCTCCCTCTTTTCTATATTACTTTTTATAGTGCTATTATAAATCTGATCCACTCTCTCTGCAATCATTTGATCTATAAGATCTATTGGATAATCATTGTTAATGAATATCTCTTTAACTAATTTTATCTTAAATTCTAATACCTGTGTGTGATAATGTGATTGCTTTGTCGATGACTCCCTTTACAGTACGTTTCAAAAAGTGCAAAATTTGAAATATCTTCTTCAAATGACAAATTCTCTGTTAAAGAAATCATCGCTGACGTAGAAAAGTGTATTGTTAGTTGCAATAATGATAGGAAAAAACAATGTAGAACCTCATTAGTTAAAGATATTAATAATTTTAAAATAGAAAATAGATTTCAAAATTATTTAAATAGTAACATCATACATGAATACAAAATAGCCAAGAATTTCTTAAAAATGAACACAAATATTATATTTCAGATAAAATACAGATAATGGAAATATAACAGTAGCATCTGACGAGAAAGAATATATTGATACAATTACAATGATGTTAGAGGAGAACACAACTTACAAGAACATTGAGAATCCCCAAATTAATAGGCTATAAATTAAATTAAATGAGTTAGTAAAAGAATGGAAAAATAAATCTTATATTAATGAAATTACGTTTAAATACTTAAAAAGCGAAAATGGTACAATAGCCAAATGTTATAGGGTTTCCAAAATTCATAAAGTACAATTGATTTATGTTAAAGATAGTTGGAGTTTTTATGAAGCAGTTAAAAATATTAATATTTCAAATAATTTTAAGATGATTTCATGGGATATAGTATTCTCCTTTACAAATATACCATTAGATTTATTTAAAGAAATTATGGAAGAAAAATAGTCAGAAGTTAACAAAATATGAATTTATTAAAGCGATAAATTTAGTTTTTAATCACACAATTTTTTCTTTCCAAAATAATTTTTATGAATAAAGATATGGTTGTCAAATGGGATCACCTTTATTACTGGTGATTGCTAATTTGATAATGGAAAAATTAGCAAATATTACATTAAATAAGTTAAATTTTATCTATATAAGATATGTTGATGACATTTTAAAAATTGTACCAGAAATATGTGTAGAACAAATAGTGGGTATTTTTAATTCCATCCATGATAGAATTAGAAATAGAATTAGACAATAAATTAAGTTTTCTGGGCGTCAATGTTATTAGAGTTAGTAATAACAAAGTAAAATTAAATTGATAGAGAAAACCTATAGGTACTATAAAGGGAGTCATCAACAGAACAATCAAATTATCGTACAAAGATTTTAGAAAAAATAATTTAAAATTAGTTAAAGAGATTTTCATTAACAATGATTATAATAGGTCTTATAGATAAAATGATTGCAGAGAGAATGGATCAGATTTATAATAGCAATAGAAAAAATAATATGGAAAAGAAGGAGAATAAGAATAACATCTTGGTATTATCATATGTAAAAGAGTTATCGGGAAGAATTTGAAGTGCATTAAAAAACCAATAATATTCAAGTTTACTTTAGAAATAATAATAATATAAGAAAGTTATTTAATAACTGTAAAGATAAGGATGATAAATGTTTGAAAAGTGTGACAAATATTATATTGGACAAATGGGAAGGTACCTAAAATAAAGAATATATGAACATCAGTATAGTTTACGAAGTATGAATGGTACATCCGGGCTAAAAGAACACAATGTAAACTTCTTACATTCTTTCGATTTTGAAAATGTAAATATTTTAGAAGAATGTATTAATAATACATATAAAAGAGGAATTCTTGAAAATATTCATATTTTGAAGAATCCTAATACTGTAAATTTGAAGTTGTATTTCGTATTTAAGTTAAGAAGGTGAGGCTCCTATAAATGTTATACCATGGAGTATATAAAGTAGCATTCTGGCTTTTTCAATTTAGTTGAGACACTGAGGATGAACAGTAACGGTTCGAAACGTCGGACACCAAAGGTGAATCAAAATTTAAGGTTGTGGGATCAATCAGGTTGTCCTTTACTAATATAGAATATTCTTTTTCTTATTTTTATTTTATTTATTATTTTATTTTATCTTTTAATTTTAATTTTTAATATAATTTATTGTAGTAATAAGTTTTATTTGAGATTCTTCGGAAGTGAATATAAACAAAGACAATCTGACTGTCATTATTTTAGCTAATATATTATATTATAAGACTGTAAGAGTGATAAAAATATTTATTACTTTTAATTTCTTCAGGAGCAGAATCCAACATAAGTTTCCCTAATAACGTAGCACCATAGATTTCCAACTTTAGTATACATACAACTTTAAGTGGAGCCACCTTAGATTTGATGATGAGCAACAGTGGTGTACATCTGGCACTTAGAATAACAACAAAAACTGCAGTTATCAAAGCACGCTCAAAAACATCATAAAATACATGCAAATGCCAGCATTCAGCCTGGCTTATATTTACCAAATGACAATTTCGAATATTCTCGAAGTCAGTAAGCTGTTGTCTATTGCGAACTCACTCTTTTTGAATTCGATCTAAAGCCATCGAAACTCAATCAACACCTTGCATCCAGAAATATTGCATTAGTATTTCGCACGAATAATAACTGGAGATAAAAATTCCACACTCTCGAAAATCTTCAATACTTCTGAAAATATAAATATAAAAATATAAATTTTGTGATTGCTGAAAGTGTAAAAGGCTTTTTCACTTAACAATCAAAAATATCATCGAAGGGACTCTATCGTAAATCAAGAGTCGAAACAGCTTCATTCTCATTTAAGTCGTTAAAATCGTCTTTAGAATTTAATATATTTAAATTTCTGTAATTTGCTGTGCATTTTCTTACGCGCATGCCAGCAAAACTAAGAACTTCAAAAAGTTCATGTTATGCTTGTACGGATTCTAAGTTACTTCTAAAAATAATTGTAGACCCAATTATAGATGAATATATAAATAAATTAGTTAATTCTTCTAAGCAAGTATTTGTCACAAATGGAGCTAAGATTATTACATATATGATGGTAAAAGCAAACGTCAAAATTGAAGAGATAAAAATGGATCAAAAAGCCAGTGTATATTCATTGCCACTTTGTATCAGTAAGGCCGACAAGCATTTGATGAAAATTTATAACTATATCAGAATTATATCTGAAAATTTATAACTATATACAAACAGATATGTAAAAAACGCCATCTAATAACAATAACAATGATGTATTCCTATAGCTTTGGATCAGGATATAGAAATTCGTTTAACGAATCTCATGCTTTATCTTTTTGCAAACATTTATGAATCTATCAGCTTCGCGTTCATCTGATGGAAGAAGTTCCATATAACCAAGGTCCACATATTCTTCCATAAAAGCATGGCAAGAGGTGCAAACTTCAGTTTGTTTACGAAACCGACGTTCTAGTCGATTCATCCGAGCGTTAGTAATTTTGTCTGAACCTATAAACATAGGCTGATTGCAAAAAGGCAGTTGTTAAATGCACCTAACATTTTTGTTCTGTAGGGTACATATGCTCTTCTTGAGAACTCTCTTCTGATTATCAGAGGCGACTGATTGATTCAGAAAGCTAACAATCCACTGATAAATGATGTGCCATTGCTTCCGTGATATTATTGATGTCTGCATTTCTGATTAAAGTCCAGCAAAAAGCAGACCACAGTGCCACTAGGCCAGTATGTCAAATTTGAGCTCGACGTATTTCTGACAAAAACAAGGTACAATAAACAGATGAGCTCAGAATGCAATTCACCGTTACTTGGTTATCCAAAATGTTAATCAGCTAAGTACATCTCATGGATGTGGTTCCAACGTCCTGAAACGATTTTGTTTCTTGGTAATAAGTTGAACGCACGCTTCACTAATAAAGCTATATAATTAAGAGAATATTCTGAATTTATTAGAAATTTCAAATTAAACTGTACTTCAGCACGAGCGATTGCAGTAGTCGTCCCGTTCAAACCAGATACGGAAAATGTTTACTGGTTTTTAAATTTAAAGATAATATTTTCTATAAGATTGAATCTAATAACATTCAAGCAATAGTACGGGTACATTCTGCGTATTCCAAGACAATTATGATAGTAGCTAACAACGCTTGAGAAATCTTTCTATTTATATATAAGCCGTAAAGTGAATTGAAGATGAGGGACCAGCTAGCATTTCTCGAATTCAAAAAAATGTGAGGAACAGTCTTTAATTCTATGCTTAGAGCTTAGACAATTGAAGAAGAGCTTGGATTGTGCTGCATGTTGTTTCCTCTTAAATGTTACAAGCACTACGTACAATAGTTCATGAAATGAATAATCTATAATGCTGACGTCTGTCAAATTATTTTTATTAAATGAACTACATTTTTTGACATCTCTGGTATTCTTTTTAGGACGAATTTTCTTACTGTAACTACATTCTGATCTGACAATCTCATCCAAATCTTCGGCCATATCTAGACTTTGAATCCTAGCCTCTAAGGATTTTTTAAAGGTTTCTTTATTACAGTCTGTTTTAACGAAATGTGTCTACTCTAGTTGTATCTTCGATGGCAAATTATTTTCATATAATTGTATAAATATCATGTCCCAATGCTCAAGTGGCATTTTAAAAGAATCGAACACATTTTTACTCTGCAAGGCAGTATACAATAGGTTACTTAAATACTCACCAGTTTCCTTAGAAAATGCCGGAAGGCGCACAAGAGTATTCAAATTGGTAGAGAATCTTAATATAGGATTATCGTAATGGCTACATAATGCGTCCCAAGCGAAGAAAAAGTTCTCATTTACCAAATCAAGACTTTTCAATTTTGAAGCTGCTTTGCCTTCTAATGCATTGGGCAAATACTGCAATTTAATAACAGTAAGCATTATAGTATCATGTAACACAAGGGGCTGAAATTTACTTTTAAAGCTTTGCCAATTACGCTGAGTGCCATTAAAAAGATAATTTTAACTTTTCAAGAGAGGTTTGCAATGAATGAATTATTCCAGGAATAGTTGAAAAGAAGTTATAAGAAGTACACCAAATACTTCTGAGGCTCGTAATATAATCATTTAGCCATAAATTGGTTGACAAATATTCAAATAGTCCGTTATTAAATAAATTTGATTGTAAATAACTACGTCACCTCAGTGATTCCGACAAGGAACTCCGACTTGATAATTCACGAAAGTCATTCCAATAAGCATCTAGCACACTGCTCCTCAACTGATAATCCTCAACGGTCATACTATGATCAATATATATATATAAATATATATATATATATATATATATTTTATATATATATATATATATATATATAAAACAGTTTAATTTGATATATATATATATATCAAATTTGACCAGGACTGGTGCATTTAAACTCCAGGCGTAAACTGAATCCGTAAAATTTTTTTTCTATATTGATGTCTGTCTGAAATTTGAGCGTCATATCTCAATTAGTGTGTATTTGTCAGCTGTTTGTTTACAACGCAAAAAGCTTGTCTGGCAATGTTGACTATGGAACAAAAAGTTGATCAACGAGTTTGCTTGAAATTTTGTGTTTCCAATGAAATTACGGCTACCGAATCGTTGAAAATGTTGCAGAAGTGTTTTGAGGAGTCTACTTTAACGCGAACGAAAGTATTTGAGTGGAACCGCCCATTCACCGAAAATCAAGGTGATAGTCATAGTTTTTTTCGATTAACATGGGGTGGTTCACCGTGAATTCGTTCCAAGAGGTCAAACGATCAAGAAGGAGTACTACTTGGCCGTTTTGATGCTTTTACGCAAAGCAATTCGTCGTAAACGACCGGATTTGTGGGCAGACAATTTATGGTTTTCTCACCACGATAATGCGCCTGAACATTCCAGCATTATTTTATCTGATTTTTTGGCCAAACACTAAATGAAAGTCATCGCTCAGCCACCATATTGGCCATATTTTGCTCCCAGCGTCTTTTTCCTCTTTTCGAAACTCAACAATCTGCTTTCGGGACCGCACAATAAGCCCATAGTCAATATCGCCAGACAAACATTTTACGTCGGAAACAAACAACTGACAAACACACACTAATAGATATATGGCGCTCAAATTTCAGAGGGATATCTAGAAAGGTTGTACCAATATAGGAAAAAAAATTTTACCGATTCATTTTACGCGCGGAGTTTAAATACATCAATCAATTTAACTATATGACAGGTAGAGACGACAGCATTCTATTTAGATGTATTGAATTTGAAATTCACTAATAAATCTAAGCACCAACTTTGTCTCACTAACAGATTTTTAGTACATTTTTAGCCACAATATTATTAGTATATGCTCCTTAAGCACTATACTCTGCGTGTTGAAAAACACAAAAACACAGAAAATCAAGTCGAACACGTATAGTAGAAAGCTATATGTATTAGTAGATGCTTCTGCAATTGATCGATGTACTTTGCGTGGATGGTAAAGATCGGACTCGTAGGGCCTAAAAATGGGTGTGCTACTGCGTTCTTTGGAAGTGTATAAATCAAAAAGGCCTTCAATTGAATTGTACTTCTGTCGACTGCCCATATACAAATTAATAAATATTTTTTTATTGGTCTTACAGTCCAATCAATTTCAACCAAAAATAAAATAAAATAAAAATAAAAAATAATAAAAATAAAAAATAAAAATTAAAAATAAAAATTAAATTAAAAATTAAATTAAAATGATAATGACAGTCAGACTGTCCTTGTTTACATTCACCCCCGTAGACTAATCTGAAAATAAAATATTAGCTGAAAAAATTCTTTGTTAGTAAAGTGCAGTCTGACTGTCCCCAACACCCTTACCTAATTGAAGACTTGTCCAACGTTTCGAGCTCGCTACGGCTCCTCATCAGGGACTAATCTAAACCTTATATTCTAATCTATATATACTCATCCCCACCACCAAATTTCGTAAATTAAATATAAATTCCCCCTCTACACAAATTGTCCAAAACCAATCAATTTAATAAGGAATGATAAACACTGTCCAATCTACCAGACTCTAACATTAAATTCACATTATTTCGATTCTTGGAAATGTGAATACTTTCAAGACTCTCCCGTTTATACTTATTATTAATACCATATTCCAAAATATCCACATTCACAAAATCAAAAGAATGTAAAAACTTTAAACAATGCTCTTTTAAACCAGAAGTAATATGTGAGCTACGTAAACTATATTTATGCTCATAAATTCTCTTTTTTAAATATCTACCTGTTTGTCCAATATAGTATTTATCACAATCCATGCAATTAATTTTGTAAACAACTCCTGATTTTAAGCATAAATCATCCTTATCTTTGCAATTATTAAACAATCTACTTAAATTATTGCGATTTTTAAAGAAAATTTGAATGTTATATTTCCGAAAATTTCTTTTTATTCTTTCAGATAATCCTCGAACATATGGTAAGACAATAATTTTGCCTCCGTTAAAATCAATTCCTGCACTATGTCTATTTTCGGTATTATAAATTTCAAACAATCTCTCAGCAATCAATCTATTAATAAATTGAATTGGATAGCCATTATTAATAAAAGTCTCTCTTACTATCTGTAAATTATTCAAATTTTCTTTAAAAATCGCAATAATTTAAGTAGATTGTTATTAAACTATTTTATTAGACTACGTATAATATACTTTTTCCTTCGTAGTGACTAATTAGTTTATCCTATGCTAAAATCGGTAAGAATATAATTAATATGTATTGATTTAACTAAATAACGGAATATTTAAATACATATCGGATACTTCAGTTTTCAGTATTGCGGGATTCAACACCGCAACGTTTAGGAAGGGATAAGGAAAGATATTACTTATCCAGTTGGCCACCCATGTACTTTATTCCCAGACTCGCCTCCCACACCCGGTACACTAATTAATCACGGCGCCCACGAGATTATCACATCCGACGCGGCATGATCAACGCAACCACTGACACGACCGATTTCCCCCGGGAAGACCAACCCTAACATATAGAAAACCTGCAGACCGCGTGGGTGCACCGCGATTCTCCCTCCAGCGGGTACATCGTTCTTTCCGGCGGCCATTCTATCCCTTGACACTTCGGGTTCACTTCCTCTCTCACTTCCTTCGTTTCCTTCCTTTTCCGTTTTTCTTCTTACCGTTCTTCTGCTCCTACTCTCTCCTTTGGTCGCGTCTTCCCTCTTTTCCTACTCCTTTATCTTCGATCTCCCTCTCTTTAATTTTCCTTTTGCCGCCCTATCCCAACTCTCCACCCTCATTATCTCCCTCTTCCTTCCGGCTCCTTACACCTCGATTCAAACTTCTCACTGGATTTCGACCAGCCTCAATTTCAAAGAAAAGATTATCTCAATTTTAATAGAAATATCTTTGAAAACATTATAGTTATGTACATTAGTGATTCTCCATTTTTCATAACATTGTCAATTAAAAAAACAAGTGCTGTTTAGATAAATTTCTTATTCATACGTTTGGCCAGTGTTCTAGGGATGGACTGTTTTTAAAGGCATAATTCTCCCTAGCAGCGCACGCATAATAACAAATAGTAATAGCAAAATCACATACCATCAACATATGCATCGAACGTAACAAACGTGCTTATCATGCACTAATACAACATTTTCCATGTGATTTGAGGATTATCCTTCGATTGAATGAAAACTTAGTACCGTTCTATTTTAATGCTTAACATACACATTTAATCCCTTTACAATTTATTATTATTACGATTATTTGTAACATGAATGGCCAAAACCGATTAAAACATCAATTCAAACAAGATAAAAAAATATATTTTCCTTATTATTCTTGCTAATGACAATATAATAAAAATAAACTTGTAATTATAAATTGCGTGTTATTTTAGCTAGCTCATTAGAGTTGCCTCAGGTTTTTACCCAACAAATTCATAATAATTATTATCAATATAATGTTAATATTAATGCGAAACCTAGATTTACTTAAGTTAAGTTACATTACTATGCAAATATATCAACTTTGATAATTTGTGGTAAACTAGATCTATAATTCTTTCAATTTCTTTTACAATGTAAATAAAGCATTAGAGTTACCTCAGTTTCTTAACCAACAAATTCATAATAATTATAAACAATATAATGTTAATATTAATACTTTCTTTGAATTTGAACATTTTTTTTCAGTCAACGTGTTCTTATACAAAACGAATTTTCACTTAAGTTAAGTTACATTACTAGACATATCACCTCTGTTAATTTGTGGTAAACTAGATCTATAATTGTTTCAATTTCCCTTACAATGTAAATAAATCTTTTCGCCTTTGGACTGATGCAGTATAGTTTCATACAGTAAAAAAAAGTTCTATTTGTCACGACTTGACTAAAACAATATTTCACTACCAGTATTATTACCACACCGTTTATAAATTTACTAAAAGTTTATTAATTTTTATATTTATTGTTGTCTTCTAACGGCGAATGATGAAATATCTTTTCGTCATTCTTGAAAATTGAGGTTTTGGGCCATGAGATAATTCGTTGAAAATAAAATATAAATAAGACAAACAACAAATTTGTTTATTTAATTTTAATAAGTTTATGTTTAAAGCTCTCTTTGCATTCATTCTGAGATTTCACGGTTTGGTCAGAAGTAGGAAAGAAACATCATTTGAATTATGAATAACTTAACATTAACATTATACCTACAACTAATAACAGACTGTTTACCAATTATTTATGTCTAAAACGCTACATTTCTTTTCCATTCTAAAAAGTTTGCAGAAACAAGAAAAAAATTTTTCTTAATAATAATATAACAGGAGCTTTTTCTTTTTTTCATTTTCGTTTGTTGAATGTACATAAGTAATTTGAAATTTCCAGCATAGCAGCAGTTCGAAAAAAAAACATTAATCACAATGACAGATACCCGCAGATTTTTAACACTTCAGACACTGTTATAACCTGGCTTCCTTTGAAATAACCATGCACGAGAACAAATACATGCCAGATTCAATAGATTTGTAGTGCGTTCCCCCCTAACTCCTTGTGGCCTTTCTTCAAACAGGATACGTAGATTACGGATGGATAATTCTGATTATATTATATATAATATTTAGATTGATTTTCCCTTTTGTACATTATAATTTTTTTTCTTAAAGAGTCCAAATGTGACCGAAGAAGTAAGAAAAAAAAGAAGAAAGAAATACAAGATACCAATCGGCTATGGACGTTTCCGAAGGCGCCCATGTTCTTGCTTCCAGTTACTGCTTCTCTTATTTAATTTATTGCTTTTATTGGACGAGTCGACGCAGGCTTCTTGTGACACGAGTTATAAATCCCCCCCCCCCTAAACCAGACTTCATCCGCTGGCATTGGCTGCTACGTTTGCATACTCTTCTTGTACGTTGGTTTCTTCTTCTTTCATCTTTTCTCGGAATAGCACGTGAGCGGATTACCTAGGCGCTCTGCAACGATCGGTTCAACGCCCTACCGATACTGGTCAAGACCCTCCACGGATAGGCCGTACGATGACGACGGCTGTCAGCCACTGCGCTGATACGCTCAACGAAAGCGGGGGCAGCGCTCGTCGACGACCCCGCATCGCTCGCAGTTGCAAAAATACGTTGCAGCCCCCTGCCAACAGTTATAACAATGTCGCCGGGGCGGGTCTACCTCGGGTCACATCTCTACTGACTCTAGGTTATCAAACAGTACCCCGTGAAGCGGGGGTATTTTTCGCCGCATGGACGCTCCGGCCGACGCTCGACGCGAGGGCGAGCCGTGCTCGGGGGCCGGCGGGAGGCACTCGATCCGTCTGCGACTTGGCGGGTCGCTCCACCACGGTCTTATCGTCCAAAGACGACGATAGTCGTGATGAATCGGATCCGTCGCCACGGACTGGCGATAATGATTCCCCCGCCATCCAGGACGCCCCGGGAGCATCTGGAATTCGGAGAATTGCCTATAGCCTCTCCGAGATCGGGAAATCAGTGGCCGCGTATCCTCTCTCCGGAGGCCCGGGCAGCGATATCTTCGCATCTGTTTGAATAAGACTCAAGAAATAATGAGCAGCTATACTACTGGTATGTTCAACCTATAGAGAAGAAAGAAAAAAGAGAAATAGTCCGCGAACTTAAAGGCCCAGCATTGCGAGGAGAGGAGACGTACCGCTTTAATTTCAACACGTGCACCTTCGATTCAAGCCCATCCTGAGCACATAAACAGTCGGCAAAGGTAATCAAAAATTTGAAAGGGATTCTTGTACCTAAAAGGTAACTTAGAGGAGAACCACTATAGTCTTTCGTGATCCTTTCATAAGTCTTATTGATGCCCGAGTGTCCAGCTGATGGTTCGTTATATGCCTCACGTAACACTCTACCTCGGTGGTCCACTGGTATTACAAGTTTCCAATTTTCTTGGTAGTTTGTCATGCTCTCCAAAATGGAAACCAGCCTGCGCTTATACAACATCCCATCAGGTATACGCCGCCTCTGGAACTTGTACGAGAACACTATAATCTCTTGAATTCTCTGTGTATACCACTCGTCCTCGCTTGGCTCAAATATCGTAATCTCTTCAAACTTGTTCTCGAACATCCGGGAGAACGCGTCCGAGACACGCTGAATAGCTCCACGCCTGTGTACTATCTCGAGGTTCGACTGCTCCATCTCTAGGGCCCACCGTGACAGGCGGTCGTTAGGTTCTTCCAATTTCCTGAGCCAGCAGAGAGTACTGTGGTCTATGATTGCCGCTAACTTGCAGTCTTCTAAGTATGGTCTCAACTTCATTAGTGACCGCAACAAGGTTAAGCATTCCTTCTCTGAGATTGTATAATTGCGTTCTACGGCGATGAACACGCGATTCACGTATACTATCGGGTGTTCACCATCTTTTCCCTCATGTATCTCGACTGCCCCTATGGCGTAATTACTTACATCGCACTGGATCGAGACGGGCTTCGAAAAGTCCGGGCACACGAGTACTCGCGCGGTCATCAATGCCTCCTTTAGCTTGTTGAACGCCTCTTCTTGATCTGCATCCCAATTTCATTCCGAGACTTTATCAATAAACATCGAATACCAGACAACCGTGCCCAGGAACCGACGTAGCTGCTTCGCGGTCCTCGGCGCTGGAAACTGTAGCAATGGTCGTACTTTCTCAAGGTCCGATCTCAGACCTTCACGACCCAAAAGGAAATTGATGTACGCCACTTTAGAACAACAAAATTCGCACCTCGTCATCCATTTAATAGGGTGCGTCTGATACGGAATACTACGGTGGAGACGCTGCTGGTCGAACTGTGACAAGATCTATCGACAATTTACTTTCTCTTGCATTCGTAGCCGCTCCTCTTCGTTCCGGTCTATCCGGTTTGCAAGGCTGGCGGTCGCAATGACTCCCGGTCAGACCGTAAACAGCTGGCCGCCGGTGCCGATACGGTGTTTCCCGCCATGGTATGCGGCGACGTGGTGGTGGTGCTGGTCGTGGCCGTGAGCGTCACGGCTCTGCCCAAAATTTGAGCAAAGATAGACGTCGATGCTCTTAGGCTGTCGAACGGGTTCGCCCCACCGTTGTCAGCGGAATCACTCACTCCGGAATCTCGATCTGACCCAAAGTGGTCACTAGGCGTCCTCGACGTGTACGGCATCCTGACAACGTTTGTCAATGAGAGAATCGTCGACATCACGAGTCTGGTCAACGCCCTGTGTGAGTGACGAATCCCGATCTTCTTTATTCCCCATCGTCCAGATCACATCTAAGGATCGATCTTGATTACGAAGTACCGCTCTCAGAAGCCGTTTCAGAAGTCCGTACAGTCAACGAATTCGACCGTACATCTTCCAGGCCCCATCGGATTAGTCCATAATCAGCTCCAAAGAAACGTTACTCGTATCGCTCTTCACACATACCATGGTCACTTCTAGGAGTTTCAGCCTCGTCTAGTCGCTTCCAGGTGTGATGATTCCATTCGAAACACGATCTACTTTACCGTCCGGAATCGTGTCGGGCGAGGACGATGGTGCAGGCGTATAGGAGATAAAATGGGCATTGGGCCCGAATCACGTGAAAGTGGGTTGGTCGGTACAATAAATTCAATTTGAGTATGCATATAATCAATATTAAAATTATCTGACGCTTACCTTAGCCCTGTTACCTCTAGAAGGGATCAAATGGAAAAAATGAAACGAGCGTAATTAAATATTCTATATATCTAATAATATCATCTAGCGTAATGAAATATTTGTCTTCGTGTCAACCAACTCTACAAATTTCCACGAGATCATCGATTTTTCAGATTTATTACTGATTTGTCTTCCTGAAAAGGAAAACACAATGCGAGGTGGCTGGCAAGCGATCGGCAATATCCGATAGGTACCAAAAAATATATAGATATATATATATATATATATATATATATATATATATATATATATATAAGAGATGTGCCACAAATTATCAACAAATAAAATGCATCAATAGTTAATTTCATAACATATAATCAACAATCAATAATAATATATCTCAAACCGGAAAATTCGGTTCGGGGCTCGACTGTCCCAGACCCGTCTTTCGCTTCGTACGCCCCTAGGCGGTCTGAATCTATAGGTGCAAATCGTAGGACATCGTCGTTGCAAAATGGGAGGCTCTCGGGTGACCAAAGCAATCACACCTCGTCGAAAAAAATTTTTCAAATCCTATTTACTGGAATTCCCAATATTCCGGCGCGCTCAGCCGGACGATTTGCGTAACAAAGTATTATACGGACGAGTCGGTTGCCGGTCGTTGGTGGTACGCAACGACGTGACTATATCGAGGCGGCGACCGGGATCGTGCGCATTAATTGGATAGTTCGTTACAGCTCGTTATCTAGTCTCGTAACTACCGGAAGACGTGGCTGTAAATGGCAACACAGTATGTGTTCTAGCTAGTTTGCCAATTTGGCGTTCAATAATACTTCTGAGACTGATATAATTTGTTATACCAAAGAAGAAATTGTTTGCCACGTCAACTTTATCAACAAAATAGATGGAAAAAGAAAGGAATCCGTATTAAAGTAATCAAGTTTGTCTGAAACGTCGGAGATTACGATTTAGCATTACGAAGTACACTTCTGTTGTTGAACTAAATTTAAACATGACCGTATGAAGCAGTTTAAGAAAATCACACATTTATTCGCAAATTTTTAGCTTTTGGCCATTTCTTCAATAAAAATTTGAAAAATAGTTTGAATTTTAAAATTATATATTTAAATGATATAATGCTTATTTAATATTTTATTTAAATTTAAATCAAATATGGTAACTGTTTCAAAAAAAAAACTCTGACCAATAACTCAACTTGATATGTTCGTACATAAATTTATATATGTGATACTATCGTAAGGCTGAATCTCTTTCTTCTTGAAAAAATAAATGCGAAAATTTAATGACACCTTCTCACAAAGAACTTACAAATTACGATGGAATAAAATAATAAAATAATAATAAAATAAAAATTAATAAATATTTTCATTAGGAGTACAGCCCAATTAAATCAATCGAAAATAATCAATATACAAAAATAATAAAAATAAAAATTATAATGACAGTCAGACTGTCCTAGTATAAAATCAGCCCCGTAAACTAACCTGAAAATAAGAATATTAGCTGAAAAAAATTTTATGTTAGTAAAGTGCAATCTGACTGTCCCAACCACCCTTACCTAATTGAAGACGTAGTCAGGGACGACATCAGGAACTAAACTAAGTCTTATATTCAATTCTATATATACCCTATCCCCACTACCAAATTCAGTAAATTAAATATAAAATCCCCCTCTACACAAAATGTTCAAAACCAATCAATTTAATAAGGAATGATAAATGTTGATATTTACTACATTGATAATATAATAAACTCTAACATTAAATTCACATTATTTTGATTCTTTCAAATGTGAATACTTTCAAGACTTTCCCTTTGATACTTATTATTAATACCATTCTTTAAAATATCCATATTCACAAAATCGAAAGAATGTAAAATCTTTAAACAATGCTCCTTTAAACCGGAAGTAATAATGAACTACGTAAACTATATTTATGTTCATAAATTTTATGTTCTTTTCTAAATATCTACCTGTCCAATGTAGTATTTATTACAATCCATATATTAGGAGTGTGAATAAGTCTTTCCCGTTTTTTGTAAGAGATGGCGCCACCAATACTGTGCGAGTATTCAATGGTTACATATGTCATAATCAAAGCTTATTCATATGTCAACAATTCCATACTAACACATTAGTTAAAATTTTTTCGCATCATAAATTTTTGATATCGTGAAAATGTCGAAATTTGAGCCGAGTCGACGTCATTTGCGGGAAGTTTCACTTTATTGGTTCAATTTGAAGAAATCTGCTGCCGAGACGCATGGATTGCTTCAGGAGGCTTATGGAGAAGGTTGTGTCGATGATTCAAGTGTTCGCGGATGGTTTCGACGCTTCAAAAGCGGTGATTTCGACGTGGAAGACAAGGAGCGTTCTGGGCGGCCGCAAATCTTTGAAGATCGAGAATTGGCGACTTTGCTTGATGAAGATTCTTGCCAAACGCAAGAAGAACTTGCTGAAGCATTGGGAGTTGACCGAACAACCATTTCCAAGCGTTTGAAAGCCATGGGAATGATCCAAAAGCAAGGAAATTGGGTGCCGTACGAACTGAAGCTGAGAGACGTCGAACGGCGTTTTTTCACTTGCGAACAGCTGCTTCAGCGACATAAAAGAAAGGGTTTTCTGCATCGTATCGTGACTGGCGATGAAAAGTGGATACGTTACGATAATCCGAAGCGAAGAAAATCATGGGGACTACCCGGCCATGCATTATCATCGACGGCCAAGCCAAATATTCATGGCGCCAAGCTCATGCTCTGTATATGGTGGGACCAGCTAGGTGTGGTTTACTATGAGCTTCTGAAACCGAATGAAAGGATCACAGGCGAGGTCTATCGACGACAATTGATGCGTTTGAGCCGCGCACTGCGAGAAAAACGGCCACAATACTCCGACAGGCACGACAAAGTTATTTTGCAACATGACAATGCTCGCCCACATGTTGCACCGCCGGTGAAAATATACTTAGAAACGCTCAAATGGGAAGTCCTACCCCACCCGCCGTATAGTCGAGACGTTGCTCCGTCTGATTACCATCTCTTCAGATCGATGACGCATGGCCTGGCTGACGAGCACTTCCATTCCTACGAGGAAGCCAAAAAATGGGTGGATGACTGGATAGAGGCCAAACCGGTCGAATTTTTTCGCAACGGGATTCGTATGTTGCCAGAAAGATGGGAAAAAGTTGTAGCTAGCGATGGCCAATACTTCCAATAATTCATTTGTAACCATTTTTTCACAATAAAGGCTCAAAATTTGAAAAAAAAGCGGGAAAGACTTATTCACATACCTGATAATTTATTTTGTAAACAACTCCAGATTTTAAACAGAAATCATCCTTATCTTTTTATTAAACAACTTACTTAAATTATTGCTATTTTTAAGCAAATTTGAATGTTATATTTCCGAAAATTTCTTTTAATTCTTTCAGATAATCCTCTAACATATGGTCAGACAATAATTTTGCCTATGTTAACATCGACTCGTGCATTTTGTTTATTTTCGGTATTATAAATGTCAAACAATCTCTCAACATTTAATTTAATAATAAAATCAATTGGATATCCATTATAAATGTAGATTTCCCTTACTATTTGCAAATTATTCTGTCAAAAATGCTTATCTGACAATTTTATTGCTCTGTCAATGATACCTTTCAGTGCTCCAATTTTTTTTTTTGGAGCCATTAATTTGTTTCCAAATTAATGGTGTGAATTAAAATCTAAAAACCTACTTGTCCAAGTAGGTTTTTTGCACCAATTAAGCTTCACTTTAATATTACTGCATCTAATGATATTAATGTCCATAAAACTCAACAGATTAGTGACTTCACTCTCCCTTGTAAATTTAATACTGTCGTGTACAGAATAAAAAACGTCCACCATTTAATCCACAAAAACTTCTGGAATAATTGCAAAGATATCTTCAACATATATCTTAAATATCATTCGTTCAAAAACCGATTTTGACAAAGCAATACTTTGCAATTTTTCCATAACTAAATTGGCTATAACCGGTGACAAAGATGACCTCATTGGACATCCGTATTTTTATTCATAAAATTTATTATCAAACGAAAACATTGTGTTATTTAAAACTAAATTAATTGCTTTAATAAATTCATTCATTGTTAATTCTGTATGTAAATTAATTTCATGCCATTTTTCTTGTATAATATTATTTAATAATTCTAAAAGTACATTTATAAATAAAGATACCACATCCAATGAAATTATCTTGTAGAAGAACTTCATAATAACATTTAAGATAAGACACAGTTCAAAGATTGTTCTCATTTACTAGAAACACTAATCCTCAATTTCAAATTTTGACTGCCGATGCTATTTACTAGCTTGATTTAAGTGTCAGGTTATACCATAATTCCGTTAATAATTGTTTGTTTTTTTTTGGTAAAACGTATATCAATATCAACAAAATTAACACTCGAGGTTGTATGAAAGAGCGTTTTATAAATTTTATAGTACGCATACAATGTCTATTTCTTCTATTCGTATAATAGGAAAAATTCAAAAGAAATATTATTCACTTGATTATTGCACTCGAAACTAACATCGAAATTTAAAAAACAAATTTCTTCTTTAATGCCTCATTATTTGATCGTCATGCCGTAATAGTTTATTAAATAAATCAAGGATTAAGTTATAAACATGACAAAAGAAAATACTTTTAAACTATTAACAGAATATTAAGTAGTATTAGTAAACTTTTTTTGTGAGTGTCTGAGTTAAATTACAAGATTATGGCAATGTAATGCCTAATCCATTTGTGTTTTTATTCAATTATAATTTTATTTTTATAATTTACTTGATAAATCTTTAATTGTATACTAATAAAACATAAACTGCATAAAAATAAGTGACTTACATCGTAGCACTAAAATATTATTTGATAATCCTTGGCTTTTATCAATTTATTAACGTGAATTAATTAGCATAATTTGTCAGTTATTTGTAAAAACAATTATGAGGTTGGGTTTAGATCAAAGATTAATAACGATTTTTTTCAGGATTTGTGCATTCATATTTAAAACTTTTTTTTATGCACACTGTTCATCGTAGCTTAATTTATTCATAAATTGTACATTTCTAACAGTAGATTCGGAAATTCTTTAAATTATAATAATATGTTATTTTTTGCGTATCTTACAATTAATGTAATGACAACAAAGTACAATTTACTGTTTTCCTTTAAATTTTCAACAACATACTATTTCATTATATCCCCTTTTTTTATCCGCAATCAAGAACAAGAAACAGAAAGTGAATCATGATTCTATATAAACTTTCTTATTTCTAGAAACACGTCGTAAAAGATTCCTAAATCTATCTTAAAAGCAGAAATAAATTATTATCGATCTTGAGTTACTCTTAAAGCTCAATTGATAAATTCCTTAAACTGTCAATGTCTTTCATTTTTGAAAAATATGCTCATGACTCAGGGACTCAGTCCCTTATGAGGAGCCGTAGCGAGCTCGAAACGTTGGACAAGTCTTCAATTAGGTAAGGGTGTTGGGGACAGTCAGACTGCAGTTTACTAACAAAGAATTTTTTCAGCTAATATTTTATTTTCAGATTAGTCTACGGGGGTGAATTTAAAGAAGGACAGTCTGACTGTCATTATAATTTTAATTTAATTTTTAATTTAATTTTTATTTTTAATGTTTATTTTATTTTTTATTTTTATTTTATTTTTATTTTATTTTTATTTTATTTTTATTTTTATTTTTATTTTATTTTTAGATTGAATTGATTGGACTGTAAGACCAATAAAAAATATTTATTAATTTGTCATAAATAATAATAATTTCAACATAATAAATAATAATAATAATAAATTAATTTTATGCTAATTTACATTGAACACTGTTGAGATGACTTCGTTTATTTCCTTTAAAGTTCTGCATATAATTCATATTTTAATAGGCATAAATAGTAACTCCAAGATTTGTAATAGAAGAACTATATATACTGTATTAACTTCTAAATTTGTATATACTCCTTAATCACCATAATAAATATTTGTTTTTTTTTTGTATTAATAAATACATTGAAAAAAAAAAATTCCTTTAAATTTAATCTGTAACGATCCGTCTCCTATCTTCTTCTTGCAGTTTTATACTTTTTTAATTATAGGGTTCTTATGAAGATGAAGGATCGTGTCGGGATGGGTGAATGGATTAGCTGAATAACTCCTTTTTGAATTATTTTATATTCTAATAAAAGTAACTATATTTATTTAATAATAACAACAAGAACAATTTAATAGAAACAAAATATAATGATGATTGGCTATTCCGCTCCGATTTCACTAATGACTCCCTATAACAAAAAAAAGGAAGGAGAACAAAAAAATTATAATAATTTACTATTTCATTATTTCTATTATATTATAATTTTATATTTCCGCGTATTTCATCGCAACTTAAATCCTTAATCATATTAGCGGCTATTCGGACTCGATCGGTTTTCGCTCTCTCTCTCTCTCTCTCTCTCTCTCTCTCTCTCTCTCTCTCACCCTCTCTTTCTCTTTCTCTGTCTCTCTCTCTATATTAAGTTTAATTTCTTATTTATCATTTATTTCCTATAACACTTTATTGATATGGATTTCCCTATCCTGATGATTTATCGACACTTTTTTATTATTCTACGTTAGTCTACATGTATTACTTCGAGGAGCGCCTCGTCATTAATACATCTTCAATTTTATCTCTGACAAAGGAGCGCCTTTTCTCAAAGATAAAATCTGACTTTGAACTTTGGCAGATAAAAGAAATGCTCTGAGGAGTTTAATATATTATGTCGAGGAGCACCTCGTAAATAATATATTTTATCATTCTATTTCTAACAAAGGAGTGCCTATACTCAGAATTTTTCTTCTTTTTTTGTTGGTCTTCTCGAGTGTCGCTCGGTGCGAGTTTTCTTATTAGGAAATGAGTACCTTGCTCCCATAACGCACCCATTACGACGTCGAAGATTTTGTCGTTTATAATTCGAGGACGACTATCGATTTTCGTTCAACCATGGTCATTGTACTGCTGGTGTAGCGATTCGTGGACGTGTCGGTCATCTGTTCACCGGTTCCGCATTTTCTATGTCTCTCATCGTTACTGCTATAACTTCCTCAAATCTTTCGCTGAACATTTTCTAGTAGCGTGCAGGCTTGACGAGTCTCCTAGTTATATCCCTTTTTGTAAACAATTCGCGACCTTTCGAACATTCTATTTCGCTTTCGTAGTTTACGTATATAAACATTTGGTTTTATTGTATATTTATAGTCGAATTACGCTCGTGTGATATAAAATTTTTAATTTTGACCAAAAATTAAAATTTTAAAATTATATTTTAGAAAATTTACCACTACTCGGCTTCGCTTGTAAAGTCGGATTCAAAGAAATCATTTATCCCCTCGTCTTGTAGTCTCCACATTATCCTTTGTCTTTCTCCACGCATGATTCGTCTCCTTTCGTGTCTCCTACATGTGCTGTTGGTGACCTTCTATTAAATATTATTCTGTATCCTATAAGGGTGATTGCCTCCATACCAAAGACTACTTCTGCATTTGTTTGTTCGTTTACCACTGCAAAGTGATTTCTGAGCTTATGTCCGTGACATTTAAAAGTTACTTGAAATGTGTATGTTGACGCCACTTTTTGATATACAGATGGGCATGTTAGGACGTAGCATTGTTGGATTTCGTGTGATCCATGGGTCATGAAGGCGCCTCTACGTAGGAGTATTTCACCGCCTCTTTGTGCAATTGTAATTGTCAGTGATGTTGTGCTTATGTAAGCTCTTATATGCCACCCATAGCACTCAATGGCCACACTTAGTTCCAAAAATGGGTGGTTGAGTTTCAATTCAACAGGCTGGCATTCCATGGTTGACTTTTGATCTATGGCTGATTTAACGTGTTTTAGGCATTTCTAAGACGGAAAATAATGTGATTTTTTATTTAATTTTTCATCTTGCTTTATTTCTTTTAAGTCGATAACATGTATGTGTTCAATTTCCCCCTCTTTATCGTCTTTTAAATCGTAGATTACGGGAGAAATTTTTCGTATTACGGTAAATGATCCCTGGTATTTTGGCGCTAATTTTGTGTTGAATACTGCCTGGTTTATTGGATAATTCACGTGTTCTTTTTAACACTTTTTCTCGAATCCTAGGCATCCATATTCGCCGTCTAAGATCATAATAGTGTTTTTGTTTTTGGGCAATTCGTACTAATTGTATTCTAACGAAGTGCAATGTATCTTCTATTCGTTTTATCCTATTTTTATTATCTAATTGTCTTAGATCGTTGTTTTCTTTAATTTCCGCTCCTGGAGGACGTAATTTGCTACCAAAATTTACATAAGCAGGTGTATATTCAGCTGATTCGCTAGAAGCGGTTATGTATGCAAAAGATATTTTCTGTATAGATCGATCTTATTGTCTTTGATTTTCATCTACATATTATGAAATCATTATCTTGATCACGCGATTCGCTCGTTCTACTAGTTTTCACTGTGTTGTGTACGATGGTGAACGACGATGTGTGATTTTAGATTTTTCTAATAATGTTACGAAATCCTTACTTAATAAACTGTCGTCCATTATCCGATATTTTTGGGTCTGGACATGCATGACGTAAGATTATATGTTCTCTTATAGCATTTGTCATAGCTTCTTCAGTGACTTAACACAGAGATCATAATTTAATCCACATTGTCATCTTATTTTGCATAACCAAGAGCCACGTATTCAGTTTGTTTAATTTGCGTTACATACATCATACCTGCAAGTGTTTGTTGTGATACTTTATATTTCCGGCATATATCACAGTTTCGAACGTATTTGGCAGCCACTCTAAACATTCCAGGCCAATAAAATAGATTTGCTAGACGTGCTATTGTTTTTGCCATGCCACGCCTAGATTTTCAGCTGTAGGATCATTATGCATTTTTTCTAATAACTCCTTTTGTTCTGATTTTGAAACACATATTTTCCATTTTAATAGTTCTTATATATTTCATTAAAGTCAAGTGTGTGCAATATGTGTTTGTATAGCTTATTATTCTCTATACAATAATCAGGATTAGTTCCCAGATCGGTTTTGACGGCTGATATACATTCCATACACTAGTCTTAGTCGGGTTTGTTTACATTACACAGCTCTACAGGTTCGCGATACAGTGTGTTGGCGAGAAGATTATCGTTGCCTGCTCGGTACTTAATTTCGAAGTTATATTAACTAAGTTCGAGAGCCCATCTAGCCAACCGTCCCAACGGGTTTTCTATTTTATTTAACCATTTTAAGGACTGGTAATCGGTCAATACAATAAAATGGTAATCTTCAAGATAGTCTCATAACTTCCACATGTACCACTTGATCGACAGACACTCGAGCTTCGCTGCAGCATAATTTTTTTCTGCTGGTGTGAGAGCAATAATACGTTCGTTTTCTTCGTATGATTGTATAAGGGCCGCCCTACTCTTTCGGTGCTTGAATCGGTTGATAACATAAATGGCTTTTCCCAGTCTGGACAAGCATGGATTGGTGTATTTGTTAATAATTTTTTTATTTCATAAAATGCTTTTTGTTGTATGTCTCTCCATTTCCATTTAGCTTTTTCCTTTATTAGTTTATGTAGAGCATCTGCAAAATTTGATATGTCCTTGAGAAAACGTCTAACCACGATATTAATCCCATGACTCGTCCTATTTCTTTTGCGTTTCTGGGTGGAAACCACTTTGCGACTGTTGCAGTTTTTCAGGACTGGTATGTAGACCATCTTTATCTACTACATGACCTAGATATTTTAAAATGCGAATGGACATAGTTGCACTTTTGAAAGTTTCGTTTCAATTTGGCGATTTTTAAGCGCTGAAACACTTCTATTAAACTTTTTAAATGATCGTTCAATGTTTTTGAAATAATGAAACAATGTCATCTAAATATGCAAAATCATTTGGAGCCATTTCAGCGGTAATCACCTGGTCCAATAGTCGTTGGAATGTTGCAGGTGCGGAGTGTAGTCCAAAGAGTATGACGGTGAATTCATATAACCCTTTGCCGGGAACGGTAAATTTAGTGATCAGTCCGCTTTCTGATGTAAGTGCTACTTATCAGTAGCCAATCTTTAAAACAATTGCAGATGGATATATAGCTTCTCGCAACCTATCTAAAATTACATTAATTTGCGATGACGGATATGCGTCTTTTGTGTGACTATGTTAATTTTTCGAATGTCGACGCAAAAACGATCTTCTCGATTTTTCTTTTTATCTATGCAAATCGGTGAACTCCAGGTCTACTAGACAGTTGGATTACCCCTTCTATCAACATTTTATCGATTATTAAATTTATAATAATTTTCATTATCAGATTTCTTGGCCGATATTTCTGTTTGATTGGAGTATTTTCTTGCAAAACAATTTTATTTTGCAATAACGGTGTTGGACCTTTTATATTTTCTAATTTTTTTTTCTTTTGAAATAAATTTATTTAATATTTTTTTCTCATTTGTTTTTATGTGCGGTAACCCAAAATCTTCTAATTTACAAATATGTTCATTGGTCGCATTTTTTGTTTGAGAAATAATTCGATTATTCATTCGAATTTCGGAATTTAATTTTCTCAATGCATCCATTCCGAGAAGCATTAGCTGATTTAATATATCTAATACCAAGAACTTTGATAGAAGTCTTAAGCCTTGAGCTTATATAGATCCCGAAATTAAATCATATAATTTTGCTTCGGAACCGTCGGTTAATACAGCTATTCTTTTGCTGGCTTTATTTCGAAAACCATAATGCAAACCGACTTTAGATAACTGTTTGTTTACGTATGAACTCACGGATTCCGTATCAATAAGTGCATTTTTTTACAGTAACCTATCATTACCTCAGTAAATAATCTATTATCTAATTCGTAATTTTGTTTTAGGTGTATTTTGCATTTCCCGATACTGCAACATGCAGTCTCGGGTGACTCCATCTTGACCGCAGTATGAACAGAATAGTTTTCATTCTTTTGTGCATTTAGATCTATCATGTCCACGCTATTTACATTTTCAACAGCATTGAGCTTTATCGTATTTAATGCAACATTGTGTTTTGACGGCCTGTTTGGTCTACCTATTTCTCTGCTATTGAGTGTACGAATTTCTTGGATGAGATGGCACTTATTTTTATTTCCATTTCAAACTCTCTCTTACTCTTGAAATATTCTTAAACTTTCTGTATTAAATCTACGGTTCGGCAAACTGCGCTTCGTGGTATGTATATGCGGTATTCGGCAGGCATATTATAATATATTGTTTCTAACTGTTTCTCTTCGCTAAAGCCTTCTCTGCGGCGTGTTAACGTCATTACCCTATTTATCAAAGACCGAATTGATTCTTTGACCTCTTGTTTCTGTTATTAATTTGATACTCGAAATTTCTCAATTCTCCTGGTGATAAGTAGAAATTTCTCATTTCTATTTCTAACTCTTCTAATGCATTTGAATTGTACTTCTGTCGACTGCCCATATACAAATTAATAAATATTTTTTTATTGGTCTTACAGTCCAATCAATTCCATCCAAAAATAAAATAAAATAAAAATAAAAATAAAATAAAATAAAAAAATAAAAAATAAAAATAATAATAAAAAATAAGAAATAAAAATAAAAAATAATAAAAATAAAATAAAAAAATAAAAATTAAAAATAAAAATTAAAAATAAAAATTAAATTAAAAATTAAATTAAAATTATAATGACAGTCAGACTGTCCTTGTTTACATTCACCCCCGTAGACTAATCTGAAAATAAAATATTAGCTGAAAAAATTCTTTGTTAGTAAAGTGCAGTCTGACTGTCCCCAACACCCTTACCTAATTGAAGACTTGTCCAACGTTTCGAGCTCGCTACGGCTCCTCATCAGGGACTAATCTAAACTTTATATTCTAATCTATATATACCCATCCCCACCATCAAATTTCGTAAATTAAATATAAATTCCCCCTCTACACAAATTGTCCAAAACCAATCAATTTAATAAGGAATGATAAACACTGTCCAATCTACCAGACTCTAACATTAAATTCACATTATTTCGATTCTTGGAAATGTGAATACTTTCAAGACTCTCCCGTTTATACTTATTATTAATATCATGTTCCAAAATATCCACATTCACAAAATCAAAAGAATGTAAAAACTTTAAACAATGCTCTTTTAAACCAGAAGTAATATGTGAGCTACGTAAACTATATTTATGCTCATAAATTCTCTTTTTTAAATATCTACCTGTTTGTCCAATATAGTATTTATCACAATCCATGCAATTAATCTTGTAAACAACTCCTGACTTTAAGCATAAATCATCCTTATCTTTGCAATTATTAAACAATCTACTTAAATTATTGCGATTTTTAAAGAAAATTTGAATGTTATATTTCCGAAAATTTCTTTTTATTCTTTCAGATAATCCTTGAACATATGGTAAGACAATAATTTTGCCTCCGTTAAAATCAATTCCTGCACTATGTCTATTTTCGGTATTATAAATGTCAAACAATCTCTCAGCAATCAATCTATTAATAAATTGAATTGGATAGCCATTATTAATAAAAGTCTCTCTTACTATCTGTAAATTATTTAGCTAAAATCTTTATGTGACAATTTAATTGCCCTGTCAATGACACCTTTCAATGCTCCAATTTTGTTTCCGAATTGGTGGTGTGAATTAAAATCTAAAAACCTACCTGACCAAGTAGGCTTTCTGTATCAATTAAGTTTTACCTTATTATTACTACATCTAATTACATTAATGTCCAAAAAACTTAACTGACTATTTAATTCAACCTCCCTTGTAAATTTAATTCTGTCATGTACAGAATTGAAAACATCCACCATTTCATCCACAAAAACTTCTGGAACAATTGTAAAGATATCATCAACATATCTCTTAAATATCATTGGTTCAAAAAGCAATTTTGACAAGGCTATACTTTCCAACTTTTCCATAACTAAATTAGCTATAACCGGTGACAAAGGCGACCCCATTGGACATCCGTATTTTTGTTCATAAAATTTATTATCAAATGAAAAAATTGTGTTATTAAAAACCAAATTAATTGCTTTAATAAATTCATTCATTGTCAATTTTGTATGCAAATTAATTTCATTCCACTTTTCCTGTATAATATCATTTAACAACTCTAAAGGTACATTTGTAAACAAAAATACTACATCCAATGAAATCATCTTGTAGTTTTTCGGAATAACAATATCTTTCATTTTATTGAAAAACACCAACTATCCTTAATATAAGAACTAGTTATTCCAACTATCATAACCAATATATTAGACAAAAATCTAGCAATATTATAAGTTGGGAAACCTATGGAAGATATTATTATTCTAAATGTCAGATTTTCTTTATGAATCTTGGGAAGCCCATAACATTTTGCCACAGTTCCATTTTCACATTTTAAATACTTATATGTAGTATCATTTATATATTCATTTCTTTTCCAATTATTTAATAACTCTTTCAAATGATTTTGTAGCTTAATGATATGTGGATTACCAATCTTCAAATAAGTACTATCATCATTTAATATATTATTTATACAATTTATGTAATCAATTTTATTGGAAGCTACAGTTACATTACCTTTGTCGGTCTTTTGGAAGATTATATTAGGGTTATTTTTCAAAAAATTCTTCGCGGTAATTAAATCATGTATAAAATTACTATTTAAAAAATTATCAAATTTATTTTCTCTTTTAAAATTACTAATGACATTAACCAAAGATGCCCTACATTCCTTTTTTACTTCATCATTTAAACCAAAAAGATTACTTTCAACCTCCGCAATGATTTCTTTGATCGGGAGATTATTTTTACAATATAATATTCTATGTTTTTTTTTTCTTCTAATGCATTTATATTTATTGCATAATTTCGATTCCATAACAGTACGTCTCCTCAAAGTAATTCAGAATTTCTTAACTTCTTAATTCAGTAATTCTTAAAATTTTTTCATCAGTATACTTATACGCGTTTTGTAATTCTCCTACTCGCTCTATGAAAGCGTATAAATCCTTTTCCATGAAATGACTGTTCAATTTCTTCATTTGATCGAGTATTTTTGGGCTTGAATTAGCTGTTTCATTTGGTATGTTAAATCTTTGATTATTTTCTCTTCTCATTCTGTTAATTGATGATGAAATGCCAGGAGGATTTTGTATTTTGCAAGTGTTTAATTTATTTATTTATTTAATTTCAATCACATATGTATGCAAATATAAATATTGTTCCGTAAGTACATTAAAGATTTATTTTATAGATTATTTTTATTTATTATTGTCGTTTTGCATTTATTTATACTAAGTGTCATCTAACGCATTGATCTATTCAATTATGACCAAAATCTCGATAATGTTGAATGAAACAAGAAAAATAAAAAAATTACATTTCACATTAAAAAAAATATTCTAATTTTAATAGACATTTCTTTGCAAATATTATAGTTATGTAAGTTAGTGATTCTCCGCTTATCATAACATTGTCAATTAAAAAACAAGTACTATTTAGAGAAAATTCTTGTTCATACATTTAACCAGTGTTGCTAGGAATGCACTTTTTTCCTCCCTAGCAGCACACGCATAATAACAAATAGTAATAACAAAATAACATACCATTAACCTACGCATCGTACATAAAAAACCTGCTTAACATGCACTAATACAAAATTTTCCATGTGATTTGTGGATTATCCTTTTGCCAACTGTATGAAAATTTAGTACCGTCTCTATTTTAATGTTTAACATAAACAAACCCTTTACAGTTTATTATTATTACAATTATTTATAACATGAATGGCCAAAACCGATTAAAAAATCAATTCAAACAAGATAAAAAAATATATTTTCCTTATTTCTTTTAATAATGACAATATACTAAAATTAAACCTGTACTAATAAATTGCGTGTTATTTTAGCTAGATCATTAGAGTTGCCTCAGGTTTTTACCCAACAAATTCATAATAATTATTATCAATATAATGTTAATATTAATGCGAAACCTAGATTTACTTAAGTTAAGTTACATTACTATGCAAATATATCAACTTTGATAATTTGTGGTAAACTAGATCTATAATTCTTTCAATTTCTTTTACAATGTAAATAAAGATTTTCACCCTTGGACTGATGCAATACAGTTTCTTACAGTAAAAAAAGTTCTACTTGATACGACTTATCTAACATTTCAGTACCAGTATTAGTACCACACGGGTTATAAATTAACTAAGTAAGAAAAAAAAACAAATTTTCATATATAATCTTAAATAGTTTATGTTGAAAGGTTTTCTTTGAATTTATTCCGAAACCAGATCTAATTACTCTATAGAAATTCGTACCCAAATGAATTTCAATCAATTACCTTTCACGGTTTGATCAGAAGTAGGAAAAAAACATCATTTGAATTATGAATAACTCAACATTAACATTATGTCTATATTAACTAATTATTATATCTACATTAACTAATAACAAACTGTTTACCAATTATTTATGTCTAAAACCCTACATTTCTCTTCCATTCTAAAAAGTTTACAGAAACAAGAAAAAAATTTTTCTTAATAATAATATAACAGGAGCTTTTTCCTTTTTTCATTTTCTTTTGTTGAATGTACATAATTAATTTGAAATTTCCAGCATAGCAGCAGTTCGAAAAAAAAAACATGAATCACAATGACAGATACCCGCAGATTTTTAACACTTCATACACTGTTATAACCTAGCTTTCTTTGAAATAACCATGCACGAGAACAAATACATGCCACATTCAATAGATTTGTAGTGCGTTCCCCCCTAACTCCTTGTGGCCTTCCTAGAAACAGGATATGTAGATTACGGATGGATAATTCTGATAATATATATAATAGGGATACTAGTTTAACTATTAAGCCTGATAACAAGAGATTTCCCTTTTTGTATATTAGAATTTTTTCTTAAAGAGTCCAAATGTGGCCGAAGAAGTAAGAAAAAAAAGAAGAAAGAAATACAAGATACTAATCCGCTGTAGACGTTTCCCAAGGCGCCCATATTCTTGCTTGCAGTTACTGCTTCTCTTATTTAATTTATTACTTTTAGGTTTTCCTGTCTCCTTTTCAGATCCAAAAGCATCTTGATTGCCACTACACTTAGATTAGAGAACGAATTATGTGAAGATAACCTCACTGCCCCTCCGCAGACGGCTGCGTGAGCTACTCGTAGAGCGGTCAGGTTAGGGGACGGGAGACAATGTCGAGTATAAGGCTTGACGGCGCCCGCGCGAGCACCGTTAAGGTTTCACTTACCGTGAGATGGTGCATTTTCGTTTTCGTTTTCTTGGACGAGTCGGCGCGGGCGCCTTGCGACACCCATCTCGATATATATAGATATATATACATTGTAATTCTACAAATTGCCGGTTTCTGAGTGAGTGTGAAAATCGAGTGTGTGCGTATTTGCGAATGAGGTACACTATCTATCGCAAAAGTGCGCGCAGTGAGCTGTGAACAAAGCAAAAAATAGTGGCAGTGAAAGAATCCTTCTTCGCTATTCAGCCGTCGGACAGAGTAGTCAGGATATACTGCAATACCGCAGTTACTCTCCCAAGCTATCAGCGCCACCCCGAGTCAAGCCATCAAGTAGCTAGTCAGCACGCCCAGAGTGTCCAGTACTCTCTCCGCTCCACACCCATCTTCGCGTACCCCGAGAGGGCCACCGCTTGTCCACCAGCGGACGTGTGTCCAGCACACGCCAGCGAGAAGACGCCGCGCCAGCCAGCAGCGAGCGAGAAAGAGCAAGAGAGGACGCCGCGTGAGCCAGCAGCGAAAGAGACAGAGAGAAAGCAGCGAGAGAAACCTGCCGACAGCATCTTCGTCAGCTACGGCAAGTAGAGTTTGCATAATGATATTAAATATATGTTCGCGCCCGCCGCCGCCGGCGCCATGCATAGTGCGCGCATGCTCGGTGTTACCGAGTGATTCCTATGCATTCCCCTTTCCCCGTCCCCCGCGTGCGCGTATGTTACTTCATACCTCTCGTATATAGCGATGTCGCGGAATCCGCTCGCGGTGAGTTACCGCTGTAAATATTATATGTGTCAGCCGCGTGAATAAAGCATTTTAATTCTTATCGGAAAATACAGTTCTTAATTATTCATTTCCACGTTCCTCCCCCTTAGATTAGCCACAACAGCTACGAGAACAGCGGCCTGACGAGATACGACTACGTATTGAATGGACGTAACCAAGTAAGATCTATAGGTTACAACATATATAGTTTTATATTATTCTAATTATATTGTTTTAAAAGAAGAATTATCATAACGAAGTTTTATCATAACGATTGGAATGTTTGATATCTGACAAGGGATATACTTTGATTTTCAAGTTACTTGAAGTGATAAAAATTAGTTTGGTATTCAAATTTTAAATTATGATAGATTTAGAATTTGAATTTATCATAAATTTAGATATATCAATCAAATAGTTATATTAATACAGTTTTAATATAAGTATAAAATCTTTATTATTACAAATTAGTAACATTAACGGTCATATAACCTAACAATTACCTGACATTACTTAGTGGTCCAAAAGTGTCGTCACCGTGTATATCGGTAACAGATCCATGTATTGAATTGAGACGGTTCATTTTATTTGACATACCTATTTCAGAACGACTATTCATTTTAATAAATGATTTTGAAGTATCTAAACTGAAAAATATTTTTTCTTTCAATTTATCTCAAAAGCCATGAAATATTTTGTCATATGCGAATAAATATAAAATTAATCATTTGATTATAGTAAAACATACAAATTATTTATAACAGTAAAAAAATTTTTAAGAAAATTTCTGGTGCGCTGTAAAATACATTGTAATTGAATCTATGTAAATACATAAATAAGATAAATAATAATATATCAAGATACATGTAAGTACTCATAGCAGTAAGCATCTAAGAATAATGATATTGAGTGAGAAACCATAGAAATTATATTAAATTAAACAAGATATACTCAATCATGACAAATTAAATAACGTACATTTTTATAATAATACATACACCTGATTTCTCTCCATGTATTTTGAGACGCTGAATTATTACAAACTAAATATTAACTGTCTCAATTTCCTCAATGATAAACCACTTATTGGACTGCTAGAATTATAAAAGGTCTCGGCTATACCAACTTAATATGAAATCGAATAGACTTGGTGATCTATATACTTAACACTCAGTGGTAGGTATTCCATATGATCAAATTTGACCCAGACTGGTGCATTTAAAATCCGCGCATAAACTGAATTAGTAAAATTTTTTTTCCTATATTGGTACAATCATTCTTGATGTTCATGTGAAATTTGAGCGTCATATCTCCATTACTGTATGTTTGTCAGCTGTTTTTTTACGATGCAAAAAGTTTGTCTGGCGACATTGACTATGGAAGAAAAAGTTCATTGAGTTTACTTTAAATTTTGTATTTCCAGTGGAATTACGGCTATAGAATCGTTGAAAATGTTGCAGACGTCTTTTGGGGAGTCTACTTTATCGCCAACGCAAGTATTTGTGGCACTGCCCATTCGCCGAAAATGAAGGTGATGTTCAGCGTTTCTTTTTATTACAGCGTTTCTTTTAAAGCAGAGTGAATGATGTTCAGATTACAGTTGACAGTTAACAAATGAGAGTTGATAGCTGATAGTTATGATATTACTTGCACAGCTTGTCAAATCAAAAAGTTAAAGTTTACAGTCTTCTAGTCTCATTCTCGATAATTTTAGCATTGGAGAGCCCATTAGATGCTAAAATAATTGAGTTGCATGTTAAATAATAATATCTGTTCAGATTCTATATAAGATGATGATTCCGAGAATCACTTTGATTCACTGGATTAATTAATGGTGAATGAACAATATTCAAATCTATGGATAAAGATAAAAATAAACCTTGTTTTATTGAGTAATTTCTGTCTATTATTCAGTATATACTATGTTTCTTTTGCTGTATATATCCGATCCTATGCACAAAACTTTAAATCACGACTTTGGTCATGAATTTCTTCAGAATAGTCTAAATATTCAACCTCAACAATATAGCCTATATCTAAAGCATCTGAAGCATTTATCAAGACTGTGTTGATTTCATATTGAATCTATTCAAGTTTTCCAGTTGGTAGTGTTGAACAGAGTGTAAATTTATATTGTAAGCAGGTAAGAAAAGGGCGTACGGACAAACTGTATATTTGCGAGGGGAAAGGGAAAAACCCATCGTTGTCTGTACTGAGACATGCTAGGGTCACCTCCACATTATTGTGGAAGTTCAGTTAAGAGAGAGCCATCAGCCAAGGAAGAGCTGCATGTTTATTGTATAGTATAGACCTTGAATGAGTCGTGTATTTGTTAAATATATCATTGTATTAATTAGTATTATTATAGTTTATATTATATACATTAGAAAACTAAAGTATTCTTCACTCAATCCTTCACTCTATATATATATTTTACTGGTAGATTCTGTAGCATTACCTATTGATATAGATTATTCATGTTATAATATAAAAGAGTTTTTCTCTTATTTATTTTATCACATGACGAATCCAAGTACGGATGTTTTTCTCTGCGTTTCAATAACAATACTGGCTTATTAAAAGGCCTACGATGGCTCGATCGCTTGAGCGAAGGACTAGTAACTCGGTGATCCGAGTTCAAATCCCGGTCTCGGCTGATTGACACAAGCACCGCTGTAATAATTTACATGTGCTTTGTTTACAAACGCATCGTAGACCTCCGTCGCTGATTAGCACCAATATTTGGAAGCATAAATAGAGCGATGTTAAATAACATAAAAAAAAAAAAAAAAATACTGGCTTATTACACCTCGAATGCCTGATTCAATGTCACTTGAATAGCAATTGCAAACATTCATCCGGGGGTTTTTTATTAACGTGAGCAGAACATTCGCCGTATGCTTTAATAAATATCTCTCGAAAACTTTTGAAGACATCAGGAAATAGTAGAGCATCCGTTGCTAAGTATAAGTCGTAATATTTTTCGAAAGTTCTTATTTTGCATCAGTCACATACACAGCATATTTTAATCTTTGAAGATGCACCATAGTGGTTCGAAACATCGGACATCAAAGACACATTTGAATTTAAGGTCTTGGGAGCAGTCAGGTTGTCCTTTGCTAACATAGAATGTAGTTTATATTTATTATTTTTATTATTTGCAACTTTTAACCTAGCTTAATTTTATTATTAGTAGTAATTAATATTTCAGTTTCTTCGAGGATGATTATAAAGACAGACCGTTATTATATTAGTATAACATATTTTATTATAGTATAAAGATTGTAATACCGATAAAATATGCATTAATTTAATTGAGAATAGTCGACGTAAGCACAATTTTTAATTTTTAATTTAACAGCATACTTGTTTTCTTTAACAGTAATATGTGACTTCGAAAATTTATTATAAAATTCATTTTTTCCGACAGTTCTGATAATTTATCTAATGTATCAACAACATCGCAGGAATATATAATTTTTCGTTATATGAACTCATGTTCATAAAAAATATTTAGCAAAGTCGAGAAGATAAAGTATGCTTCTATGACATACAGGCTTTATTTTGAAAACAAAATCAGTTTGCTGAGATTGAAAGGTGCTGTATTAGCCACGATATAACTCTAAATACCTATGTCTGTGAAATTAGCTTAGGGTGAAGAACTGTTCGTTGGAAAGAACGCGACTATCATAGAATTGAATGGAATTCTAGTAACAGTCTCAAAAGAATAATTTTGATTTGTTACACAAACGTAAAAATTATACATGAAGACGGGCAAAAAGAAAATCATCATAGAACAATTTTCCAAATATCTTTTTAATACTTTTTAAATCATCTTTATTTTTTTTTTATATTAGGAGACGAACTTAGTTTCTGACCTTCACGTTTAGATGCCGATATAACTAGTACGAAAAGACAGATGTGTCGGATCTAGTACTTCTTTAATAGTTTTAGAATTTACCAATAAAATTCATTTAACAGAAGTATTATTTAACCGAAAGATTGGAAAAGTAGGAGAAATTGTTGGAAAATATTTTGATTAAGCTAACATGTAGCCATTTTCCATCATAAATGTCCTTTTTCTCCTAAAAACGGTCGGAAAGTAAGTTCGCCTCCTAATATTTGGAGTAAAAGTAAGTTTCAAGCGTTTGTCAAAAGATGGTATCACCAGTGAATCCTAGGGAGAAATGTCAGACCTCATGTATTATATTTATAGGTTTTGCATATTTACATTTTTCAACATTCGGCAAAATTCCTTCGAAATAAATTACCGACCTTATCATGTATTATCCCACGCGGGCATTCAAGGCGGAATATAATGTTTCTTAGATCACCCGTCTGATGGTGACATCTGTTGCTTTTCATAATGTTCTAAATCGATCAATTGCGTTAATCAACCTTGCATTACTAAATGTATAGTATTTGCATTATTTGATCGTAGAAGACAGCATCAACTGAAATCGATATATTAAATCGCGTTACGATTTTTCAACAACTATTCTAATTTATGACAATCTGTTGGATACGACTAATCGCTCTGTATTACGACAAATTGAGTTCAAATCCTTTAATATAAGTTGATGAATTTGGACAACAATGCCGTTACCATGTGACAAATTTGATATTACGAAAACCACTAAAATTTAGTGTGTTCAGGCGCCATGTAACAGTACGTGCTTGGGTGCTTGTTAATTGATGGCTTTGGTTCAACATTCCTAGGCCCCTATACGCTCAGTGCGTCACTCATATAATATATCATTTTTTACCTTTACATATCTACACTGTACGTTAGCCTCGGCTCAATACGCCTTGACTCCTAGTCACTCAACATGCCACCATGTTTCCTCACAATGCACGATAGTTTTAAAGTTACATTTAAACAAACATGTATTTTAATTTTTCGTTCAGCTTACCTGCCAGAAATCGAAAAATGATTGTATATTTCCTTAAATATTTGGTAGGGATTGTTTTAAAATGATGAAATAAAATAACTATCTTATTTAAAAAATCAGATAACAAAATATAATTTATTATATTCAAATTACAAAAAATTTATAATATAAAAATGATATAAACAATATAATAAGTAAACTAAAACAAGGGAAAGAAAACACCGCTACTTTTTTCCTTCTGCTTGCAGGTATCTTGTGTGGCACGAATCAAACGAGATGCAGAAATTGTTAGCAATTCCTCTTAGGATCATTCGATGATTTTCGCATGCTATTTTCTGAACTTGTTCGACGTTTCCGTCAGTTGCTGACATATTGTTTTGTCCGGACCGGGGTTCTTCATTGTTTTCTTCTCGGGGCTTTTGCAAGAGCTTGTACCACTTGTAAAAAATTTTAAACTTAGAGTAGACTCACTGTATGCAACTATCAATATGAAAAGTGTTTTAGAAAACCTTATTCCTTTTTGTATACAAAATTTAATGCAAATTATTTAATCTATTTTTTTCTATAACAGAAAATCGTCGAACAGACAAAAACACTTCTAACCTTCATGCCTCTCGCAGGCAAACTAAAAATGCTAGAAAATATAAACATATTTTCTAGAAGTGTTTGGAGAAAGTTTACCAAAATAAAATAAATAAAGATCGAACGTACATAATCCGCGAAATTTGATAATTCAAATTACCCTTTACCTGTTGATCACGCCCCGTACACATATAAGAATAATGCATAAGGATTTTTTGAAAATGACATTTTAAGAGCAGTGTATTAAACAAAACTAACTTAAAATAATAGAATATCCTGATTTTAAATATACGTGTATTAGGCTCTTTAAAATATTAAAATTATATGTAGAAACAATACGTAAACGTTTTTCAAATTATGAAGGTTTCGAAAGTAAAAAAAAAACTTTTGAAAACACAAAAAAGAATGAATAGAAACAAAAGTATACACGTCGTCCAATTGCGCGAGAGAATTCTCTGTAGAACTGCAAAATGGAAAATGTTGAATTAATAGATTCCAATTATTATTCATATCGAAATTTGTTATTGATCTTTATTTGGTTGATCATTTGGATATAATTTGTATAATAGTTTCATAATATTCAAGATTAAAAAATATATATAACTGATATAATATAACTGATCATAAATAATGTATAATTATTTAAAATATTTTTCTTGTATTGACCACATACATGTGAGTACTTTTATATTTAACTTTCCTTTGTAGAAAATGCGTGAAATGTACACATTTTGAAATATATTAAGTGACGACTTCGCATATATGTATGTTTGCAAATAAGCACATAATCTTTTATTTTATATAAAATGTTTTAAAATATTTTTTTTCAATTCTTAATATTGCCTCGATTCTTAAAATACTTTATGCGATAGGGATAATGCGGGGAAACGGTATATATTTAAAACACATCGTTGATCTCGTTTTTGAGCTGTCATACAGCATGGGCATTTTATTCGTTCATAAACGTCGGGCACCATTTCATAACCTCGTTTTCATACAAAGCTAACTTACGTTTCCATTAATTATACGTTTTCTAAATTATAACTACAAAATATACAAAATTTGTAAATAAATAACATTTACATTCTACAATGTATTACAATAGGATAAAATTTGATGTTTTGAGTTTTTTACAATATGTATTATCAATAAAAAAATGTATAAGTATTTTAAATAATTATAAGTTATGATAAGAACTTAAACATATTTTTAAAAAATACGAATATGACGTAGATTTTAATGTTATCGTAATTGATCAATCCTTGTCTCTGATACTACAAATCAAATTTAGTTCATAAATCACATACATTATTCCTAGTTTTCTTCACATTGAAACAGCATACTTTTCATTCTGGTTTATTTAATCTACTCTGTATTGTTACTTATTGATATTTTAAACAATTTGTGTAATTCCGATTTAACAAAAACATTGGTCTGAGGCATAGAGTCATTTTCTGTATAAAATAATAACGAAATTATTTTGTTTATTTATTTATAATATTACCGTCATTGTGGACATAACCTCGCCTATGAAAAAATGATCTATTGGAATAATAATTTATTAAGTTAAAAATTATCTAAGGAAATGATGAAAAATAAATTATTTGAATTATTGATGTATATCATAGAGTAATTGCAATAATTTATTTTATTCTGAAATTTATAATATAAAATTTTATAGAATATAAAATAAATCGTTTATAATCTTAAATATATATTATTTAATATAATATATGTAATTGGATATAGAGGTGTTTCGAAATAATTATCAGATTTACATAAAAAACTGATAAAAATTCTAGATAGATAGATTACTTATATATTTTGAATAGCTTGATTACTAATATTATTGAAATTGATAACAAAAAAAGGTTTTGAAATAAATTGAATGAAAAAGTAAAGATTAGATCAGAATATAAATCAGTTTCAAAAAACATAAGAAAAAACTACAGAAAAAAATCAGTTAAAAAATTTTTTTTTCAATAAACCGGATTTTAAAAAATAGGTTGAAATAGGATTAGTTTAAAAAACGATCAAAACTTTTTTGAACTTTTTTGCACTAAATTTTTCTGGATTTTTTTCTTATAATTTTTTTAAACTGGTTTGATTTTTATCAAATTTTTTTCTGTAATTTCCTTTTGAATCGATTTTTTTTTGTATTCGGTTTTATTTTTATCTTTTAAAGAAAATTCCAGGAAAAATAAGTATTATATTTTGATTTTATTTATAATTCTTTAATCAATTGTTCGAAAACCTTTTTTTGTTATCAATTTCCCTAATATTAGCAAACCAAAATATATAAGTGATCTATCTATCTAGCATTTTTATCAGTTTTTTATGTAAATCTAATAATTATTTCGAAACACCTCTATATTCAATTACATATATTATATTAAATAATATATATTTAAGATTATAGACGATTATTTTATTATTATTATTATTATTTATTATTATGATTATTATTATTTTATTTTATATTCTTTAAAATTTTATACTATAAATTTCAGAATAAAATAAATTATTGCAATTACTCTATGATATACATCAATAATTCAAATAATTTATTTTTCATTATTTCCTTAGATAATTTTTAATTTAATAAATTATTATTCCAATAGTATGACGGTAATATTATAAATAAATAAACAAAATAATTTCGTTATTATTTTATACAGAAAATGACTCTATGCCTCAGATCAATCATTTTGTTAAATCGGAATTACACGAATTGTTTAAAATATCAATAAGTAACAATACAGAGTAGATTAAATAAACCAGAATGAAAAGTATGCTGTTTCAATGTGAAGAAAACTAGGAATAATGTATGTGATTTTGAACTAAATTTGATATGTAGTATCAGAGACAAGGATTGATCAATTACGTTAACATTAAAATCTACGTCATATTCATATTTTTTAAAAATATGTTTAAGTTCTTATCATAGCTTATAATTATTTAAAATACTTATACATTTTTTTATTGATAATACATATTGTAAAAAATACAAAACTTCAAATTCTATCCTATTGTAATATGTTGTAGAATGTAAATTTTATTTATTTACAAATTTTGTATATCTTGTTGTTATAATTTAGAAAACGGATAACTTCTATAGATTTATTTTATTTTATTTTACAATTTAATTGCAAGAATTTAATTTTCTATTTTTGATTTATATTATTATTTATATTTCTAATATTGGAGACAGTTAATGAATTTTTTCTTTTTGTTCTTACGCTTTATTTATTACAATATTGTATAAACATTAAATATTAAAAATAAATATTTTAAACTAATTTTGGAATATCCATTTTAGCATAAAATCATATGATTGAATTTGAAATTTCTACAACGGAAGAAGGGAAAGTATTGATATTTTGCAGAAGAAAAAATTCGTCTAAATTATTATTCTGGCATTAGAGGTTGGTTCTAAGTTGTTTTTTGATTCAATTGAAAACAGCAACGTTGCATTGGACAGAATCGTAAACTATATATATATATATATATATATATATATATATATATATATATATATATATATTGCTTACATCACAGCTTGTGACGTAGGCAAATGCGCACACTAATTTATGTTGACGTAGCTGTGACGTCGCGTTGGCCCGTTCGTCTAGTAGTTGGCGCTATCACACGTTTTCGGTGCTCGAAAATCGTCGAGCCTTTCGTATATGGCATCGGCAATCTCTCTTTAATATCCCTGCTTAAACGTTATGCACTTAAAGTCAATCTTCTATTATCTTTTTTTCGTCTTCTTCAGTCTTCGTCTGGCGTGTCTGGGTATCTTTGTAGTCACCTTTGTGTGTCTCATGTCGCCGTTGGCTCTTTATTGTGGCCAGTATCTGCGAAATGTAATTTCTTTCACCGGCTCCTCCGGGGCGGTGTTGATCGGATTCCAAACAAGTACTGCTAACTTTTATGCGCCATTGTCCTCTGAACTTGCCGTGATGTGCCTCCCGATCCACACTCGTTTCGTCACAAGTAGTGACGAGATAAGGGATATAGTTTAGGTGGTTTTATTAGTGTGCTTCCTGACTGCCTACCATGAGCAAAAAGAGGGGTTGGTAATGTTTGGGATGATAGGTGCCCTTTTATATTATAATCCAATAACGTGATTTGTGTTAGCTATTTTGTTTCTTTGGGCCATCTATATTTAGATTGATGCAGGATGAGGCCATGTCTTTCCGAGCTGGCACGGTAATTATGGCTGAAACGGTAGGGGCTATTTTTATATGTTATTCGTATATAGCTCTTGTCCAGCACCATTCATTTCAAAGCAAGGCCAATTTTACATTTTAATCATAAACAATTTGTACTCCGTATGTATTATTTATGTATGCCCTTTTTAGAGCCCTTTATACTGCATATCTGTATGTGAAGTCATTTTCTAATGCATTTTTGTATAAAGCCATTTATATTTTACAATTTATTCCAAAAATGAATTTAACATAAAAAAAGAATCGTAATAATAAAATAATAAACTAATAATAAAAAACATAAACTAATAATAAATATATTCAACTAATAATAACAAGTATAAACTATAAAAAAAATAGTAATAAAAATAAAATAAATTTATTCAACGATGAATTTTAAACTATGTCGGTATTTTTCTTTCCCTGTCGCTCTATTTCGGTGGTTGTCTCGAATAGAGAAGATTTTGTTAATATTTTTAAATTAATATTTATCTTAAAGCCTGCTGGCTTGTACAAATAAAATTATCTAGATCGCGCGTGCTGTGTCTGCTAGGAGATTTATTACCCGCTATCGCGCCGATTGTAAGACTCCCTTATTTTCACTCTTTGCTGCGAAATTTATATTCGCACAATTTTTCGCCACTCGTGCGACCGCCCTATAATTGTTCGACACTTGATAATTAGCGGCGCCCACTTCTAATTATATTGCGCCGCGCCAAGCTGCTGTGCTAGGCCGCACCGCACCGTGCAATTTCAGCGACCCGCCATTTTGTCGGTATACAGGCTTTGCTGGCGGTGCGCAAAGCCGCGCCGACTCGCGTCGCACCGTATTGTCTGCCCCGTGCGAAAGTCGAAGAATCTGATTACCTTTTAATAAATGTAATTAGATGCTCCATTACGTATTATAATAATTAAATTTATTCTATAATATAATATAACTCGATTATAATTATTAATCGAGTATATAATATATAAATGAATATTATATAATTACTTATATAATTTAAAGAAGTTAATATTTTTAAATTACAATAAATAAATATTTAAATATTCAAATATTTATTTCTCTGAAATTTAATTCTTTTCTTTGCACGAGTCAACATACTCGTCGCAAATTAAATAAAGATAATTTTCAACTAACGCGCAAAATTCGTGGTCGCGGAATACAATCATTTTTCGCGCATTTTTTCGCATAAACTAAAACGCGGACAGATGTGTGCATTAAATACCCTTTCGCTTTTTCCTCATCTCCTGCAATAAAGGCGAGAGAGAGAGAGAGAGAGAGAGAAGATAAAAACAGTTGACAGAGGCGCGCAACCACGTGCACGCAGCCAATAGTCGGTGCAGCAGCCTGCAGAAGCAGCGGCGCCCGAACAGCGGCGGACGCGCGCGAGCCCGGCCGACCAAGTACATGCCGGGGTCACACACCGTGCTATAGCACCAGGGCAGAGTCGCGCCTATAGAGCGGCGCCTCTATGCACCACCGAGCGGAAGTCCGTACGCCCAGTTCCGGAGGCCCCGCAACCACGTGGCGCAACTGGAGAAGACGGCCCACCATGCCAACACTCACCAGGTTGACCTTTTATAGGCTCGGAGTAGATAGTGCAAGCAGGAGAAGAAGATTTTTATATCCTAACCTCCACCAAAATTCCTATCCTTAACAGAAAAAAAAGTTCAAGGATAAGAGCGTTCTAGCAAACACCATTTCATTCTTTTAATTCAGCGTTTTAGATGGTACGTGTAGGCCAAAAAGGAAGTTTTTCAAGAAGGAAGCCTTTCCGAAGATGAATGGGAGGTAATTCAAAGAAATCGAACAAGCCAACCAGTTCTCAGTAAATAAAAAAAAAGCCGTAATGGTTAGTAACGCCGCCTAGCACAGCAACAATACACTGCTATTTCCGAAAAGCCAGTAGCGAGCCAGTACTTGCGAAGCAATCTACAGCGCAGCATCGCAACAATAGACGACAGCAGTGCCGTAACAGACGCCAAGCACCACGAACATACAGGTGAACTTGACCTCTAAATAGGTCGTGTGTATTCGCGTTAACAATAAAATTTTCCTACCCGTTTATATTTTTCATATAAACGTTAATAATAAGTTATATTTAAATTATTAATTCAATAATTAAATATCAGACTTGTTTGTAAGTTAAAAATTTTCTTTAGCATTTAAACACGAACGTCAGGGCTAACATTTTTGACAAATGATAACCTTTTTAAAACAACAGGCAATTTAATCATTGCAGAGAGCTTCATAGATTTTACGGGTGAATCAAAATTCCTAAAGCAACTGATTGTGGCACTTAAAAGTTTCAGATTCATGTAATTAGTTAAAATTAAATAATCGCAAATATATGAACAATTTTGTTACTTTTAAAAGAAATAATTTAATTCTGAGAAAGAAACTCGGGTCATTAACATTAATTCTTAGCCACGATACCACCACCAAACACTTATATGAAAAAAATTATTTATACGTGAACAGCGTGCATATTTGACAAACCATGTCAATTGATACAAGCACCAAAATATTCTAGTCATTTAATTTAAAATGTAAAAATATCCAATATATGTATGTATATATAATACTTCTCTAGGGGCTGCATGACCGCGACGGGGTGAGAAGGCTTAAGCCGGGGGAGCAAGAAGGAGCGCTTGGTCGATGTACTAGATCTTCTTTTTTTGTTTGGATCTGTACAACACTGAGTGTTCTGAATCCTTCTCTAGCTCACGAGTACTTGGATCGGGAATTCGGATCCCTATAAACGGACTCTCCGAACTACCCGATGGGAGGATCCCTCTAAACGGAATATCCTGAGAATGGTTGGGCGATACTGAAAGTGTATGGATGTGAGAGTCAGGGAGGAGGGTAAAGCTCCCCGGGTAACGAAGAAGCAGCGGGAAACCAGGCCGAATCCCGTCGTATTGCAGGCCTTACCAGGTAATACGGCTCATGCCGGGTGGACTTTATATATCCGCAATATTCGTGGGAACAGAATTAACAAATCTAGAAACACTGAGATGGAAGTAGAGATGGAAGAAAGTCGGGCTTTGATACCGACAGAAACCATCTCGGAGGCACCGAGACCTGTTCAGGCCACTGAACAGTGGGAGACAAGTGCACACGAAGGCGCGGGCATGAACCGAAACCTGAGTGGAGCGCAGAGAAGGAAACTTCCAAAACAAAAAGCCTTGGTGGAGGGTCTATTTGTTCCTTGATCGAGGGCGGGAAGAAGGCGGAGGCAGGCGGAGAAGAGACGGCTACTAACCGAACTGACTGCGTCGGCCTCAGCTACTCCAGCCACTGATTCGGGAAAAAGGGGATCCTCAACCAGCCTTGGGTCTACAGAGCAGGGGCTTAAGAAACCGTTCAAAAGACGCAAGGAGGGTACGTACGCAGCGGCAGCATGTCATTTACTTAGGGTTACGTTGACGATTTCGCACCCAGATTTACAGAATCCTTTCCCAGAAGGGAAACAGTGGTCTTTGTCTGCGAGGACAAGGACTCTGAGACCTGGCTGAGAGGGAAGACTGAGAATCTGAAGTTGGGGGACTTGAACCTCAAAGTCAGAGTAGTATTCTGGAGGAACTGAAGATTACAAAAGTAATCACAAAGATTCCGGTGGAGATACAATCTGTCCCGGACTTGCTAAAGTTGGTGCGAAAGCAGAATAAAGGAGTGGATCCATCTAGACGGGCGATCATGAACATGTCTGCCGATCGCAGTCTTGTTCTTGGTCTAGATGAATCATCGGTAAATGACCTCCGAAGTAGAAACCTTAGACTCTCGGTGGGTGTAGAGACGGTTACCTTTAAATTACTGTCTCGGCAAAGTATCACCTGGGCGAAGGAAAAAACTTCTACGGAAAACGTAGCTAAAAAATAGCATCTTCCATTTCGGGGATACGTTTTACCCAAATAAATTTGCACTATTCAATAGCCCAATCTCAAGTAGACAACATGCCTACACGACGGGCAAGTTCACTGAGATAGCTCTTCACTCAGTGGTCAAATACATTGAGAAGGCTTGGAGTTCGAAGGAAACTGTAATAGGTGCCTTCGTAGATATAGAAGGTGCTTTCAATAGCACTACTAGGATTGCCATTGACAATGCTCTATATGCTAAAGGAATAACACCCTCTATCAGAAGGTGGATAATGAGTTTCGTAAGTAATAGAGAGGTATATAGTGAATATAAGAGTAAATTCGTAAGAGGTAAAGTCAACGAAGGATGTCAACAAGGAGGGGTACTTTCACCTCTCCTGTGGAATTTTGTAGCTGATGGTTTACTGCATATGCTTGAAGAGGAAAAAATCTTCACAGTCGCATACACAGATGATTCCGCAATACTTGTAAGGGACAAGTATGAGGAGATAACACCTGCAATTCTTCAAGAGGCTTTGGTAAAGGTCAGTGACTGGTGTCAAGAGAGATCCCTGGGGATTAATCCAAGGAAGATCGAGGTTGCAGCCTTTGCTAGATAAAATCGTGGGGACAACACCTGCAAATGCAGAGTAAAAAGATCATTAACATACTGATGTAGTGTAGGTCAGCTATTGACATGGGCTGGGGATTTGAACCGCAGGAAGTTTTATGGATCTATAAAACAATACTGATACCGGTGCTGACTTATGTTGACTTGGTGTGGTGGAAAGTGATCGAGAATATATCCTCTGAGAGGGTCCTGGATCACATACTGGCAGTCTCGCTAAGGGGAGCATTTGGATTGAAAAGGAGTACCCCTACTTCTGCTGTCAGGATAATGTTAGGTCTGGACAGCCTGGACTTGGAAATAACGAGATCGGCTGCCAAATTGGCTTATAGAATGATACGTAGCGGTCAGTGGGATAATACTGCAATTGGACACGCTACCATTTGCAGGGAAATACTGGGTGGCCTAATTTTTGGATACCCTTCGGATCGTATAAACAAGACTCTTTGTTTCGGGCGACGAAACAAGATCAAGATACCGAGCAGAGAGGATAGGAACAATGACCTCAAATTGGGAGGTAATACCTGGTTTACAGAAGGATCCAGAACAGAGGTTGCTACTGGATTCGGTATATATCGACCTGAATGCAGATCAAATTCAGCCTTCAGGCTGAATAGATATAACACAGTGTTTCAGGCAGAAGTGACTGCCATTGAAACCTGTGCAAGCGGCTTGATGCAGAGGACAATTAAGGATAGATGCATAAAAATATGCACAAACAGCATGGCTACGCTGAAGGCCCTTGAACAATCCTGTACTAAGTCACTACTGGTCAAAGAGACTAAAATTGCTCTAGATAACTTGGCCAACGTAAATAAGGTCTGTGTTACATGGATACCGACACAATCGGCTCGTAAGGGAAATACGAAAGCAGACATTATGGCAAAACAAGGATGATTATCGGACTGCCATCGGGGAAGGGATGCCGCTGTATCGTACCAAGAGAGATACACTGCGATAGAGAGAAGGCTTGAGAAATTAAAATTAACAACGTGGAAAAACTCACGTGGATACAGATGGTCCAAAGACCTTCTTGGCAACAAGATCTGCGGATGGGCACAAAGGATCATCAAACTAAATAGACGTGAAGCAAAGCTAATCCTGGAACTTACAACAGGGCACAGCAACTTACAGTGAGGATGAAACTCCGAGACATTTCTTTTGCAGGTGCCCTAATTTAACGGGATGTCGTTTATTGTGGCTGGGAGAAGAAAACCTCGATTACGAGAGTTTCTCCAAGGTGGATGCACTCAGTCTTTTAGCTTACTGCAGAGAACTGAATGTGACGGAAACCATGGAAGATTATTTAAGGAAAGCAATACAATGGCGATAGATAAGTGTTCCGAGCATCTATTTGCACCGTGATATGTTTAGTGGGTTTTGTAGGTTAGAATACTGCATACCTTGGAGCCGGCTCCAGCGGTAGTCACATTTGGCGAGAGCCACTGGTCGTCGAACAATGGCGGATGAACTTCCCACTATCCCACGTAAAAAAAAAAAAATATATATATAATCGACGACGAACTCTGGTTATTATCCTAAATCGTTAATTACATATCACTCTAATGTATACGCGCATAATTTGATGATAAAGGTAAGATGATTTATAACAATAACCATAACCTATATCCTTCCGAATATACTACTTTTTTTCAAATTTTTTCAGATTTTCAGAACAATCGGTTCCATACTTTTTTCTTGATTGTGAACAAATAAAAATATGCTTTGTCATTAGAAATTAGTATGATATGATATACTAAAATAATACAGCGAAATAATATAAAGACATGGAATGAAAGCGTCTATTTCAATAAAAGTTACGGCGCATAAGTACAAAGCGAAATTACACGAGCGTAAATCACAGGCCGAGAGCCGTCGTGGCGACGGATCGCGCGAAGGCAGGGAAGTGAGAAAGAGATAATGGGCTCACATGACGGCTGCTCAGGAAGGCGGTACGGCAAGTACGAGAACGCGGCTTATAGGCTCTAGGCGCAGAGGCAGTACTGGTAGAAATACGCGTATAAAAGCCAGCCGGGGTCAGTAATCAGGAGCTACACCAATACGAGAAACGTTGACGCGATAATTGTCTAGACAGGGTATATGTCTTTCTCGATAGCTTCGATTCTCTCGAAAGCAAGCTCTCGCATTTCGTGCACACGGCTTCGGGCCTCCTTCCCTTCGATCGTTCCCCCTGTTACTTACCTGTTCGCTCGATAGTTATATTTACATATATACAATAATATACAATAATATATACAAATTAGATCACATACAAATACAGAGGCTACTACTGGAGCGAGAGTAAAATCTCCCTCTACACAAATTGTTCAAACCAATCAATGGACTAAGGAATAATAAATTTTATCTAATTTAGTAGACTCTAACATTAAATTCACATTATTTTGAATCTTGGAAATGTGTATACTTTCAAGACTCTCTTTTGTACTTATTAATAATAATAATATTACATTATGTCTATTTTCGGTATTATAAATGTCAAACAATCTCTCTGCAATTATTAGGAGTGTGAATAAGTCTTTCCCGTTTTTTGTAAGAGATGGCGCCACCAATACTGTGCGAGTATTCAATAGTTACATATGTCATAATCAAAGCTTATTCATATGTCAACAATTCCATACTAACACATTAGTTAAAATTTTTTCGCATCATAAATTTTTGATATCGTGAAAATGTCGAAATTTGAGCCGAGTCGACGTCATTTGCGGGAAGTTTCACTTTATTGGTTCAATTTGAAGAAATCTGCTGCCGAGATGCATCGATTGCTTCAGGAGGCTTATGGAGAAGGTTGTGTCGATGATTCAAGTGTTCGCGGATGGTTTCGACGCTTCAAAAGCGGTGATTTCGACGTGGAAGACAAGGAGCGTTCCGGGCGGCCGCAAATCTTTGAAGATCGAGAATTGGCGACTTTGCTTGATGAAGATTCTTGTCAAACGCAAGAAGAACTTGCTGAAGCATTGGGAGTTGACCGAACAACCATTTCCAAGCGTTTGAAAGCCATGGGAATGATCCAAAAGCAAGGAAATTGGGTGCCGTACGAACTGAAGCTGAGAGACGTCGAACGGCGTTTTTTCACTTGCGAACAGCTGCTTCAGCGACATAAAAGAAAGGGTTTTCTGCATCGTATCGTGACTGGCGATGAAAAGTGGATACGTGACGATAATCCGAAGCGAAGAAAATCATGGGGACTACCCGGCCATGCATCATCATCGACGGCCAAGCCAAATATTCATGGCGCCAAGCTCATGCTCTGTATATGGTGGGACTAGCTAAGTGTGGTTTACTATGAGCTTCTGAAACCGAATGAAAGGATCACAGGCGAGGTCTATCGACGACAATTGATGCGTTTGAGCCGCGCACTGCGAGAAAAACGGCCACAATACTCCGACAGGCACGACAAAGTTATTTTGCAACATGACAATGCTCGCCCACATGTTGCACCGCCGGTGAAAACATACTTAGAAATGCTCAAATGGGAAGTCCTACCCCACCCGCCGTATAGTCCAGACGTTGCTCCGTCTGATTACCATCTCTTCAGATCGATGACGCATGGCCTGGCTGACCAGCACTTCCATTCCTACGAGGAAGCCAAAAAATGGGTGGATGACTGGATAGAGGCCAAACCGGTCAAATTTTTTCGCAACGGGATTCGTATATTGCCAGAAAGATGGGAAAAAGTTGTAGCTAGCGATGGCCAATACTTTCAATAATTCATTTGTAACCATTTTTTCACAATAAAGGCTCAAAATTTGAAAAAAAACGGGAAAGACTTATTCACATACCTGATAATTTATTAATATAAAAATTATTAATATGGATATCCATTATTAATGAAAGTTTCCATTACTATTTGAAAATTATTCTGTCTATAATCCTTACCTGACAATTTTATTACTCTGTCAATGATACCTTTCAGTGTTCCAGTTTTGTTTCTGAATTGGTGGTGTGAATTAAGATCTAAAAACCTACCTGACCAAGCAGGTTTTCTGTACCCATTAAGCTTCACTTTATTAGTAGCAAGCAATTTTTTGTATTTTGATAATTAGAAAGAATACTTTCGAGAATGCTCACTTTAGATGAGAACGTTAATCACAACTGACTTAGTTATGTTGATAAAAGTATATAAGGATCAGTAAATAAGAACTAAGGTTTAGTTAATGTATAACTTTAATAAACTGCACAACAAATATTTACAAGTTTAAGTTAGTAACTATAATGTTTAGCGTACAACTGTTCGACAAAAACAGGTCATAAATAAAATTTGAGTTTACAAAATGCCTTCCATATGCATAGGTGTGGGATTTACAATTTCGAGGTTTAGGCGGAGTCAGCTGAGATTGGTCATATTTGATATAACCTGTATATAATGAAAATGAATTGAACAAAAGGAAAAGATAGGGCATAGGTAGAGGCGCGGTACTTCTTGAAATAACGGTAGTATTCATTGGTATAAACTGACCCTCTTTACCTGTCTGTATTAATATATTGTTAATATAGAAAAATTCAGAATCCCTTTTGGCCCTTATTATTTTCAGATATCAAATTAATGGAAATTTAATCTTGAGTATAATTAATATATTTCGATGATAATTATATGCATTTGAACACGCAACAGCCATTATCACTGAAAATTACTTTACAGTGGTCTCAACGAGCAGTAAACGTATGAAACGCAACTAAAAATGTTTGTGCGGTAAGATCAGATACTAATTCCAAATGAAGTGCTTTAACGACCAATAATTTAACGGCAAAAAAAGACTGCGACATACCCTTTAAAGCATTTTTGTCCCCTTCCAGATGACGCTTTAATCCAAAAGGGACCTGCAAAATCGACCCCAATGTGTTGAAAGGGTCGAGCAGGTCTTGCTCTAATTGCAGGGAGTGAGCCCATAAACTGCTCCTGAGTGCGAGCATTATATCGAACACACGTAATACCTTGACGAACTACTTTTTGAATAATACTTCGAGCATGTATTATCCAATCACTGCTCTGTAAATAGCTTTGCATAACTGTAGTTCTTCCATGTAAAGTGCAGAGGTGAGCTTTTCTGATAAGTAAAGCGGTAATATGATGCGTTTTTGATAGAAACACTGGGTGCTTCTCTGATTCGGATAAGAAAGAGTTGAAGACAAGAATGCGACCTACAACCTACACGAAGCAAGTTGTCAGTACCAATAAAGGGCATTAATTTGAGTAGTGGATTTGTTGATGGAAGTTGCTGTCGTGAAGATAAAATTCGAAACTCGTTGGAAAAAACCGACTATTGGACCAATCGAATTAAAGTAGTAGTTGCTATTGAGATATCCTCAGCCGACAAACAATCTTTTCTTTTTAACTCTTTCGACAGTGACAGGTTTCTACGCCAGCGAAGACAATAAACTATAATAGCATCTAGTTTATCAAAGGAGGAACATCGCACAAACCATTCCTCCCAATCTTGATGATCTTGAATGAACCATACTTCAGTTAAATGTCCAATTTCTACGTTTGTTGAAATTTCAGCTGATTCGGTGGGCCTCATGGACTCATCCTTAATCAACCAATTAGGTCCTGATCACCACATAGTTGATCCTTGCAAGTACTGTAGCGCAGTACATCCTCTGGTTGCTAAGTCTGCTGTTGGCAATAGAGTTATAATCTCACTAATTGTATTTGCAACATATGACTTCCAACGAGATGGGTGTAATCTTAACTTGGTCAGAACGACTGTTGAATCGGATCAACAATCGAATTAATAATTTTGCACGAAATATAACTGGGGACAAAAAACGGTCGAAGGGTTTAAATACCACCAACAAAAAGAAACGCTTGGTGGTTTCTGAGTGTGCTAAAGACAGTTTAATTCTAAACTGAAAGGCATCATCAAGGGGATTCCACCATAGATCAAGAGTCGAAACCATCTCCTTCTCATTTGAGTCTTTAAATTCGCCTTGAGTGTTTAATAGATTTGAATTGCTATGGTTTGCTGCGCACTTGTCGACAGACATTCTCGCAGAACTAAACACATCGGTAAGCTCCTGGTATGCTTGTACGGCTTCATCCAATGTATCTCTGCCAGCTAAGAAGTCATTCATGTATCTACTTCTGAGAATAATTCTGGATCCAATTTTATGTGAATGTGTGACCAAATTAGCTAATTCTTTTAAGCAAGCATTTGCCAAAAATGGAGCTGATACTATTCCATATGTAACAGTAAGCAAGCGCCAAACTTGAAGAGGTGATAGTGGGTCAAAACGCCAGTATATACCTTGCTCCTTAGTATCCGTAAGATCGACAAGCATTTGACGAAAATTTTTAATTGTATCATATACAAATACATATTTTAAAAAACACCATCTAACAATATTAACAACGATGTATTCCTGTAGCTTTGGGCCAGGATATAAAAATTTGTTTAATGAATTTGCTGCTTTATCCTTTTGTGATCCATTAATGGACAACCCTTATTTTTTTGCTACCATCCTGCTTGTATCCATCGTCAACCTTGCATTCATCTAATGGAAGATGTTCCATATTCCTCAGGTCAACATATTCTTGCATAAAGGCATGATAAGCAGTGCGACGTTCAGCTTGTTTACGAAAACGATATTCTAGTAGATTCATACAAGTTTTGGCAATTTTGTCTGTACCAATGAACTTTAGAGACTGATTACAAAAGGGGAGGTTAACTATGAAGCGACCATCAGAATTTCTACAATACGTGGTTTTGAAATGATCTCAAAATTTTTGTTCTGAAGGAGACATATGCTTTTCCTCAAGACTCTCTTCTGACTCCCAGAAGCAACTGATTGCCTCAGAATGCTGATGATCTACTGCTAAATAATGCACCGTTGATTCCGTGGTATCATCGGTGTCTCCGTTCCCAATTAAAATACAGCCAAAAACTGACGATAAAGCCACCAGACCAGTATGTGGGGATTGAGCTCGACGTACTTCTGGCAAAAGCACGGGGCCATAAACAGACGAGCTTAGAAAGCAATTCACCGTATTTGGTTGTTCAAAATGTGGATCAGCTAAGTGCAGCCCATGGATGTGGTTTCATAGTTTCAAATATGAAGGATTTTTCGGTGCACGAATCTATTAAGACTCGAGCCGTCGTACGGGCACTTTCTGAGGATTCACAGACCACTACTGCAGTAGCTAAGAACGGTTTAGAAATCCTTTTACCTGAAGCCGTAAAGTGAATCGAAGTCGAGGGACCGACTTTCGTTTCACGCAGACTGACTGTTGTTCTACTGCTGAGTTCCTCAGAATGAAGCTTCGTTTGATGTTTATAACCGCAAACGAAATAGCTAGCTTTTGAGGGACAGTCTTCAACTCTATGCTTAGAGCTTAGACAATTGAAACAGAGCTTACATTGTGCTGCATGTTCTTTCCTCTTTACTGGTACCAGATCTGAGAACTGCTCGAATAGCTCACAAAATGCGGTCCTTGACAAAGAGAACAAGGCATAGCATTATTTGTTTTGGAATTTAAGGCAGTAACGTGTGTTAACGTACTTCTCTTAAATGAACTAGATTTTTTATTAGTTCTGGTATTATTTTTAATGTGAAGTTTCTCACTGTAGCCATGTTCAGTTCTGACAAACTTATCCAAGTCTTCGACCACATCTAGACTTTCAATCCTAGGCCCTTAGATGTTTAAAGTCTACAAATGTTGGAAATTTATTACCGTAATCTCGTTTAACTAAGCGTGTCCATTCTAATCGTGTCAACGATGGCAATTTATTTTCAATTAATTATATAAATATCATGTCCCAATGTTTAACTGGCAGTTTTAGAGAGATGAACATATTTTTACTCTCCAATGCAGTATACAATAGTTTACTTAAATGCTCACCAGTTTCTTTAGAAGATGCTGAAAGGCGCATAATAGTATTAAAATGGGCAGAGAATCTTAATAGATGATTATCGTAGCGACTACATAATGCCTCTCAAGCCGAGAGAAAGTTCTTATTCACCAAATCAAAACTCTGCAGTTTTGAAGCTGCTTCACCTTCTAATGCATCGAGCAGCTGCTAAAATTGAATAATAGTAGAAATCGCCGTATCGTTTCACACAAGGGACTGAAATTTGCTTTTAGAACTTTTCCAGTTGCGCTGAGTGCCATTAAACTTGGATAATTTTAGCTTTTCAAGTGAAGCCCATGATGAATTAGTGGTTGCTAGCGTAGTTGAGAATACGTTCTGAGTTGGAGGCTGACTATCTCCGAGCTTGTAATGCGATCAATTAGCCATGTCTTGGTTGACAAGTAATCTGATAACCCGTTATTATATAAATCTAATTTGAAATAATTACGCTCCTTAAGTAAGTCCGAGATGCAACTGAGTTGATAGTCACGGTCTCGAAAGTCATTCCACCGAGCGTCTAACACAATGCTCCGCGACCGATAATCCACTACGGTCATAGCTGCGGCAGCTTTCTGTTTAGACGTATTGGATTTGAAATTCATCAATAAATCTAAGCACCGTTTTTGTTTCCTTAACAAATCTTAATCTTTTCAGCCATAATGTTATAAGTATATGCTCCCTTTAAATAATCATTATACTGTGCGTGTGGAATTCAACACAGCAAAAGACGCGAAGCTTATTCGAACGCATATAGTTACTGTAAACTATAGCTATACCTACTATAGCTTATAACCCCAAAATCGGGTTATTACTTACTATTCGTGTGCATGTGTGTGTGGACTCTTCCACGCTGCTGGTTGTGCACTCCGCTGGAAAGGAGACGGAGAACGAGAAATGAACTACGCGAGTGGCTTTATCGGATTATGACAATATTAACATTTATTTATACAAACAGACTATTTACAACAATAAAGTAGTACATTCGCTATGTACAGCTTTCGGGTTCCGCGACGCTACGTTAATTATTTATAAAACTACTTAATCGTACAAACTACTCAGGGACGGTGGAAACGGAACGGGACGCTTTCGATATAACACACGTGGGAACGACGGTACATTAGAAGATTACACACTATAGTTTACATGCAATTCACACGCGAAATCATTTACTACCGCATAAAATTACAAGATAAAATAACGATAGAATTTACGTGGCTACGCGCGATATGCACCTAACAATTGAGATTAAGCGGGCACGGCGGTGGGCCAGGAGCCTAGATATATGCACGTATGAATAATTACAACAGAAGTAGAAGGCTACTTGCCGCCGACGACGACGATGCTGTCGCTGGCCGAAAGCTCGCTGATGCTCGCTGGTGCTCGCACGAAGTTTACGCCAAGGCAAACTTGTAATTCGTTACCGCAAAGGATGCTACAATAGCGACCTGAACTATATGGTTCGTAACGAACGACAGACGAAACACGAGAACGGTAATTCAAGGCGGTACGAAGGTGCGTCGAAAAGGTATGAACTCCGGGGACGAAAGAGAAAGTGCAAGTGAAGTTCATTCCGAACTTCATACGTACAGTTGCGCTTCCAGCGCCCTCGCGGCTCGCGCGTATCGTTTCGCGAACTCACACGAACACTCGCGGTTTCACACGAGCGCTCTAACCTACCACCGCCATTCGGGCGGTTACAAACTCCCCCTCCCAAACCGCAGATGGGCGCGTGGTCGCGAAGGAGTTTGAATGGTGGCGATGCGCGAGACGCGAATGTTGCATGTATACTTCGGGGAACACTGTAGGAAATAATAGATGATTGACTAAATATGGTAAGGGATTGTACATTCTTTGACGAAAATACGGTAGGGGATGATACATCATTTGGGAAAGCACGACGACCATTGGTTTACCCTTCGCTTGAGTATAAAGGAGAAACAAAAGAAAAGTAATCTAGAATAACAAAAAACGAAAAATATGATTGCACCTGCTGGTGTGGAGTTTGGTTGTCGGTTGCACGCCGTGACTCGATATAATTCTATTTATTTTCCTATTACTACTTCACTACATCTAATTATAAACTAAGCCCTATTCTAACCTATTACTAACGTGTCTTATCCTAGCAAAATGTAAATCCTTATTACGTGAAAAAAAACTATACCTAATATTATTATAAATCCTATCCTAAATACATAATCAGGTTTTTAACGCTCGCTTCTGTGTTGTTTTCGCAAGCGTTCCACTTTCGTTCTTGCGATTTACTTCTTCTTCTTCTGCTTGTTGCGTGTTCGCTGGAAAAGATTATCGTCGTTAGTGATGTTCCAATTATTGGGGGTTGCTACGGCGTTGGTGGGGCGAGCAAGTAGCCTAGTTACTATGGGAGCTATTGTGCGCTCTTCTAACTGGTGCTATTGCTTTCGTCCTCACCCACCAACGCTGTGCCATCACTGTATCTCGGCTGAGGGGTTGGCTCTGATATCCTTTTCTCTTTCAATTTTCCAGGTCATCCCTTAACACGATCCACGCTTACTCCATATATATTTTCCATGGGAATATATGGGTACCGTTTCCTCTCTTGGGACCTGGTGGGGGAATCATGGGGATGGCCGTAGGGGAAAAAATGTTACGGGTACTACTTCTTCTTTAATTTCTGCGTTGATACATCTCACACGAGGCGCTATTTTATATAGTATACCCCTGGCTGCGCGCCATTTTTCGCGCCTTTTATACGTATGTGCTCCTGTTAGCGCGCCATTTAATATGGGTGTGAGCCTATTCACGCACCATTTAATACGTATGTGCTCCTGTTTGCGCCATTATATTTATATTTAGTTTCATCTGTTCGCGCCATTTGTATGTATATTTAGTTTCATCTGTTCGCGCCATTTATATGTATGTACTCCCTGTTCGCGCCATTTATTATTTATATGGGCTGGGCGTTATTTATATGTGGGCCATTTATATTTCTATTGTGTGCGCGTTACTTATATGTGTGCCATTTATATTTATATTCATATACATTTATAACCATTATATATGCCATTTATATATGTGTATTCTGCGGCAGCGTGGGAACTCAGCGACCGGCGACCTATTTGTTTAAATAGACTGTCGCTCCCGGCATTATTATAAGCAATGGTTGCTAAGCTCCCACAGCGGCTGCTGCTTACCTGATGGCTTGTTCCATCATGGGCTGCGGACCCCTCACTTCCTCGTTCGCGATCGCCATACCTACTGGTGCCACCGTCTCTTCTGACACCTGACATGTCGTCTTCTCTACACATCTAACATTCTCCCCCTCCCAAGACGGAACGGCAGGGGTCGGCCGCTTTATGCAGGACGTGCATGTGCGAACGTCTATGTTAGCCCTGCCACACCTGTAACAAAATTTCTTGGACCTAGGGTGTGGGCAGGTGTTGTAGCGGTGACCTTCCTCGCCGCAATTCCAGCATTTCCTAGCTGCTCCCTCGCCATCGTCTGAGCCTTCAGTTCCCGCTGGGCCCGTGAAGGACCTATTACACAGACTTCCGAGACCTGGAAGTGGCGTTGTGGGGATCGAAGGGTGGGGCCGTATGGGCGGTATAAAATTGGGGGGTGGTCCGACAAGGGAATCCATTAAGCCTGGGAGTTTCTTCTCGTTTCCAGGGATAATTGCCTCAATGGTTTCTTCTTCCGTTGAGTTAGTCAAGCTAGCCACTGGGCTTGTTGCTATTTCCTTGTTTTCTTGTGGTGGTATCGTGAACGGATTATATTTTCTGTTGCTTCCGTTGCTATGTTTGGGGATATGAGGTGGTGTGGCGGTATAGGGGCGCGATATGGGGGTAATTACTTGTGGTGGGGCTACTTGGGGGAATTTTGCGACATCAGCATCTACCGTCTTCTTTTCTTTCGACGGGATGATGTATCTTCCCTCGGTGGTGTCGTGAGCATCGTATGCGGTTAGGTGGTGTTGTGTTTCCGACTGCTGTGTCGCGACAGACCGCATAAATGCGCATCGGTCTCCGCGATAAAATCGCACGTCGCCATGTTCCGGGGTGCTCACATACACCACTTTTTGCACACTTCTGGACGTGTGTGTCTTTTGGGGAGGTGGTCGCTTGAAAATTCTCGGCCCTGGCCTATACGGTAACGGACTGTTACGTCTGAGTGTTATGACACTCATGGAGGAAGCGCTCTCTGTCATTAGAGGGTACCATGAGCTTCCAGTCATTCTGGTCGTGGCCTAGCGCTTTCGCAATTTCATTTGGCCAATACATATACAACCGTCCATCCCTGATCGACCAATCGGGATATAATTCCAGGTGTTTTTGGATTTCGGCGCTTTTTTGCCGGTACCAATCGTCCATTTCCAGGGTGGTGAGGGTAGCGGTATAGGACTCGGTGCGTTGAGGGGGCCTTGATAGGGCGTCTGGCACGTGATGAAGTGCTCCCTTTCTGTGGACGATTTCCATGTTGTAAGCTTGGAGTGCTGTTGCCCACCTAGCTAGGCGTCCTGCGGGGTCCTTTAATGTGTGCAACCACTTGAGGCTGCTGTGATCCGTTATGACAGTGAACTTCTCGCCGAGTAGGTACCCGCGGAATTTTTCTACTGCCCACAAGCACTCCTTTTCGGTGACGGTGAAATTCACCTCAGCTGGTGTCAATGTCCTGCTTGCGTACGCAATTGGGTGCTCTTCGCCATGATGTTCTTGGCTTAGCACTGTGCCTAAGGCGTAATTGCTCGCATCTGTTTGCAAGACGTACGGTTTATTCTGTACGGGGCGCGCTAGCACAGGCGCTTGCGTCAACAGGATTCTGAGCTTATCGAAAACTTCCTGTTGCGCTGATCTCCAGTGCCACTGAATGTTTTTCTTCAATAATTTAGTGAGGGGCAGCTTGATTTCCGCTAAGTCCTTTATGAACCTAGCGTACCACCCGACCATGCCTAGAAAGGCACTCAATTGTCTCAGGATGGTAGGCCTTGGATATTCGCTCACCGGGCCAATTTTGTCGGGGTCAGTGTGCAGACCGTCCGCACCCTACGATGTACCCTAAGTACTTGACCTCCGGGCAGCAAAACTCGGATTTCTCCTTGTTTATTTGCAAGCCAATCTCGTTCAAGCGGGTGAGTACCGCTTTCACCTCGTGAAGCTGCTGCTCGAATGTCCTCGTAGCGACGATAATATCGTCCATATAGACGAAGACGTTCGGTTGCCACGCTGGCCCGAAGAAAAGGTCCATACCTCTCTGGAAGGTGGCCGGGGCGTTCGTTAGCCCATAAGGTAATCTCGTATATTGAAAGAGGCCTTTCTGCGGGACCGCAAAAGCGGTGACCTCTTTGCTGCTCTCCTCAAGCGCTATCTGATGGTAATCCTGACTGAGATCTATTTTAGTCAGGTACCGCGCGTCACGTAAATTATCCAGCAGGACATCCATATGCGGAAGAAGGTATGTGTCCTTTTTAGTGATGGCATTGACTGACCGGTAGTCAATGCAGAACCTTATTTTTCCGTCCATTTTAGGGACGATTACCGGGCAGCTGCTCCACGAGCTTTCTGACGGCTCTATAATACCTTCCTCGAGCAGTCGGTCAATTTCCGCATGAGCCTGCTGAAGGAGTTTATCCGGTATTCGCCGGAGACGCTGTTTGATGGGACGGTGCCCCTAGGTGTCAATGTAATGGGGCTGCATGCGCGCTAGTTTCAGCGTTCCGGTATTTACCGGTATTAGGTGCCGTAGCACTCGGTCAAGTTCTTTTTTGTCTGCGTCCTTTAGTTGGACTACCCCCTTGACGGGTGCGATAGCCATGATAGCTTCTGGTGAGTCACGATGTTGTGTGACGAAATGCCTGATGATTTTATTAGGCGTGTGCCACGTAGCGTCTGCAAAATTGATGTCATTTTTACCGACGAAAGTATGTCCATTCCAAGTATCATGGCGTACTTCAAGGAAGCCGATACATTGAACCAGGCTTTAAGTTGTTGGTTGTCCATTGTTAGAAACAGATCGACCTCGCCTTCGTCGGAACATACTTTGCCGTCCGGCATTTGCATATATGAACGCACTGGTATTATGGCTGATTTTACCAGTTTGCCTGGACCAGGGCCTACGTAGGATTTTCGAGCGCCAGGGTCGATCAGCGCTGGGAATATTTTCCCCATCAGCTCAATGTTGAGGAAGAATCTATTTTCTTCCTCAGATGCCTTGATGTTGGGATATGTGTTAGTCACGTCCCTGGCTCTGGGGCAGTCGTATTCATCGTCAGTGATGTGTGGAGTCATTTTCCTGGGATTATCGAGTTCGACTCCAGTGTCCTCGTCCCTTACTCGTTTCCCGAGCTTTATCGTGGGCTGCAGCGGGGACAGTTAAGTGTCGTTACATTGTTCTCGCCACAATTGTAACAATAGACTTTTCGTCTATCCGGGCATCTGCCTGCCCAATGCCCTGGTTTCTTACAAGTCCAGCAGGGCCTGTCATCCTCCCGCTGCGGTCCATCTCTAGAACGTCGTTCGTTCTCTCGTGCTGGGGATCGATATTCCCGATCTCTTCTATCAGGCGATCTGTACGAATGGTACCTGTGATCGTCTCTGTTATGTGATCGGTACTGACGGTCAGGTGTTCTCCTTCTCCGTGATTCACGGTCTTGGCTGCGTGGTGGACTTCGTGAGGGGTATCTGTGTCGGTATGGCGGGGATGGAGAGGGGTTGCTGGGATGCCGATACAGGTGAGGGGTATCTAGGTCAGGGGGGTGGTCTTCTATGGTAGGGGGACGGTGACTGATACCGTGGCGATGAATTTCTTTGTCGTCTTCTCTCTTCAGTTCGTCTTGCTGTTGCTTCCCTGTTGACTATGGGAGATGGACTGTCTCTTCTGGTATCTCTCCGTGAGTTGTGGGAGTGCGATCGTACGATATCGCCCCTTGTGTCAGCTGCGGCGGATGGCTCACTTATCGTGACCATTTTCTTCGGGGCCATTGTTTTTTCATCATCGATTGCCGCTAGCCTCGATCGTCGATTTGCCCTTTCTGACGGAGAGCAGGTCGCAGTGCTCACCATGCATTCATCTTGTGCTGGCGGTTCTTTGTACCGCTTCGTGAGCTCGCTCTTCAGCTCGATTTGCTGACCCAGTAATTGCAGCTCGTCGATGGACTGGAACTCGTTTCTATTGATCTTTTCCATATATGATGGATGCAAGTTTCTATATATTCTGTCAAGCTGCGCTTCTAGTGTTAGTGCAGTTGACATTTTGTCCAGCAGCACGCGTATGCCTCTGAGATATGAGCTGATGGACTCTTTCGAGCCTTGCGTTCTGTCACGCAACTCCTCTTCGAGCCGTAGAGTGTAGTCAATAGGCCGAAATTGACAGCGCAGCGCTGCCTTAAATTCTTCCAGGGTACGCCATTGTTTGTATAGGGGTCTGGCCGATATGCGGGCTGAGCCGCCCAGTATTCCTGGAATCAGTTTCAAGATGTCAGCCGCCGGGATGTCAAGACTCTTCATCATCTCTTCCATCCTATCGATGAAGTCCTCCGCGTCTTCGCGAGGGGCTCCCATGAACTGCACTTTCCACTGGCGCAGCAATTGTCCAGTCCGCGTTTCCTTCAGATAGGTGTTCTCAAAGGGTCGGCTTGCGTTGGTGTCATTCAGCGTTGAGGGTGCTGCATTAAGCGTGGGCTGCGATCCAGCTGTTGGGCAGGACGTGCCCGTGTGTGGCATCCTTGCGTACTGCTGCAACAGTGCCGGATGAACACATGACCATCCTCCCGGCAGATGTTGCCAGCTGCTGGCAGCAGCTGGGAGAAGGTTATCTCCAGTGGTGTTCGTGCTGTGTAACGGTGGTGATGGCCATGGCCCGTACCGGTATCCCATGTATGGATCAGTATTCGGCCAGCTCGGTGCCATGGTGGCGATATGGGGTTCTATAGGGTTTATGTTTTCAGCACTATCGATATTATCTGCTTTATTCTGTATGTGGTCAAGTGCGGTGGAACTCAAAACTTTCGATAATTCCGTCATCTCTCGGTTTGTCTCTCTTGCTTCGTCATCTGTGGCGTGCCATTCTGCTGCTTTTGGTCCAAAGCGCCGCCGCATTTCGAAGCGCAGTAGTCTGTCTTTTAGTATGGTTAGGTCCTCGTCTATTTGTATATGTTTTTGTTCTGCTTCTATGAGCAGCGCGTCTTTTTGCAGTTTGTCATAGACGCTGCTGAGTCTTTCTCTCTCTTCATCTATATCACTTCTAATTTCTTGAAGGATCTCCATTATTCCTTAGTCAGGTTCTCAAAAAGGGGACAATACAATGACACGAAAGTAAAATAAAAAACGACAACAGTATATATACAGTAAAAAGGTAAGTACAGCTATTCGACGTGTTCTTGTTTTGTATTTGTTTGCGGTAAAACCAAAAAGCGTATTTTCCTAGAAGGAGATAAAAAAGTATTTTTCTTTTCTTTCTGGAAATTGCTATTTCCAACAAAACCATAGAAAATTTTTCTTCCTCCTGTCGATTTGGTACTCGTCTATACGTGTAAAAGAATCAGCTGTTATACGTAGTAACGGGCCAAGTATTTACCGTAGTAAAATTTTCGTAGTCATAAAAAAAATGCTAATTGTAAGAACTGGATGTAATTTCTCCTGCAAATAGCTAATAAAAGAAAATACTATTATGCTATGGATTTTGTTTTTTTTTCAGATGTGGTTATTTATGAAATTGATTATGATTAATTATTGTAAAATAATTATTATATAATTTTAATAATTAAGTTGTTAACAATTATTATATAATGTATAAAATTTTTCTAAAAGTGAAGCAGAAAGAAAATGTTTAATGAGTAAGAAAAAATTTTAAAACTGGTTTACTTTGATAGTGAAGCAGTAATTCCAAATTTGTTGACAATAAAATAATGTTCATGTAAAATTTATTTATTGTTGACTGTTCTTCGAGTTGTTATTATTGTTATTATTATGATTATTATTATTATTATTGTTATTATTACTATTATTATTGTTGCATCACTATTTTATTGTAAGTTGAATTATTGTTGTATTACTATGGTTATTATTTTCATCCGTTACTGCGATTGTTCTCTACTGCACTTATTTTAGAGTACAGTACTCATGACTGACAGTAATTAATCCACATAAATCTTATTGACAAGAAAGAAAAAGATATAAAAATTTTTTGTAACGCTGAGTTAACTAGTAAAGGAAAATACTTCTAAAATCTCTTCTATAATTTCTTACCGCTGCTTTATTTATTAACAATTAAAATGTTAATAGCATACTGAATGTTAATAACATGCTACAAATATAAAAATATAGGCAATAGATTTTCTCTCTTTTTTTTTTGTTTTATTTATATTTATTTAGTTATTATTATTATTATTTTGATGTCACTCTGTTCTGCTTACACGTTTAATTTTTATGTAACCATTCACTCTAGTATATACAATCACTTGTCTGTCAATTCTATACAATCACTGGTTCTTTTTAATTTTTGGTTATTTCATATATATTAATCCTATCATATATATGTCTCGCTATGTGGTTCCTTGCCTTATTATTATCTTATCATTATATTATAATTATTAATATTATCTAGTAAATATTAATATAATTTATAGTAATTGTGTTAATATGATTTATAATATTTATAGTAATAATCCCTAATTGGATTATTATATACTGGTTATATTACCTTGTATTCTATTACAATGCTGTTATAATATAATGGTGTCGATATCACTAAAAACTCATCTAACTGCTTATTCTTGTTGTTATTTAATGTTATTTATTGTTATTCTATATTTAACAGTTTAGTGTATAGTAGATGAAAATAGAAAGGACACGTACACTATCAAAATGTTCTTGTGCTTAAGCATGTGTTTTGTTTTTCTCAATTATGTTTGTTATAATGCTCCCGCAGCTATTTGTTGAAATAAATAGTTTAAATATACATACTCATCAATCACTTAAATAATTAAATGGGAGTTTTCAAAAGATGAAAAGAAATTGGCGGTATTTGCTCTTGTTTTTTTTTTTTTTTGTTTAACAAGATTCTTACTGTACTTGGCCACAGACAAGCTATCATGAGCTACTATTTGCTAGAAATCCTTGATTTTCTATAAAATTATTTAAAATTTATTTTTCACCATTGTGGTGAATATTCTTAACCATGTCCACTTTATAAAGTTGAGAAATTTCAATTCCTTCCTGCAAATTATTCTCTTTCAAAATTCTTCCTGTGTATCTATATGGCAAGCGTATAGGTTACCTGTCAAATAGAAAGAGAGAGAAGCTCTTCTGCTATCTGAACCAACTTCTTCTTCTCTCTTTTTTTCTTTAGAGAGTATGTATATTTTAGAAAGTATTTTATACTTTGGCTATAGCAATGGTTAAGAAAAATAGAAGCGATGTCTATAACAAGGGGGAAAGGTGTCCTGTATACACTGAGTGTAGTATACTTATTGTTGTATACGCTTTTCAGTTATGAAGTTTTGCAATGCTGATGATTTCATTGATCTCTTCTAATTTCCAAATTGATATATATATATATATATATATATATATATATATATATATATATATATGTTGTTTCTTCTGAATATCCTGATGAATTATTTGTGAAAGTAGAAATTTAAAATAAAACCATCTTTTACGTTCTTCTGAGGGTTATATATAGTATTATAAAAAGGTGCAAAAGGGGCAGGAACGATACGGTATTCATGTGCTTTTACACATAATAAGAGAGGAAACGATACATATTTAATATAATAAGTTAATAAATATTTAGGGACGTGAGTGACGAGAAAGGACAGACATAATATCAAAAATCAGTTAAATATATATAAGATATATATATGGAGCATATGAGAAATATTCGTATAAATTTAAATATAATATCAGTAATTTAAAATAATATGTAAATAATATATGAATTATATAGAAATAATTTATATTCGAATAACTGGTAATGTATGTAATGATTTTCAGAAAAGGCTATTTATCTTATATGTAAACACACTAAGTTTAAGAGGTATTTGACCTCGACCTTCTACTTTTATTTATGTAATTACTAAATTTATCCTTTACTGTGCTGTTATTTCAATTTTGAAATACCAGCGTATTTCCCAAGAAAAACCGAAAGTTGTTCTCTTTTGTGTGTTTAAATTTCAGGCAAGAAATAGCGCATATTGCTAATATATATACATTAAATTATAAGTAAAATTATAATTATACTGTTACTTATAATTCCATTATTATAAATACATATATATGTATATATATATATATATATATATATATATATATATATTCATGTAAGATACAATATCAATACGTACGTGCAAAATTTCTGTCAATGTAAAATTGAGAGAAACTATTTGCTATATAACACCTTGCTTGCTTCTATACAATATATATACAAGGGGTAACGAAAAGGGGTTTATGTGAATTAATTTTAATCTGATAAATTAATTAATTGTGAATTATTAATTAATACTTTAGTACATAGATGTGACGAAAAGGGAGAAAGGGAAAAAGCTTTTAATTATCAAAAACTTGTCAGTATATTTTTGACAAGCTTATGCCATTGCGCATTCTTCTGCGCACACTTCTTGACGCAGTCGTCGCATGTTCGTGTGTGCACGTGTACGTGTATTGCGTACTTTTCGCTTTGTATGGCTAAGTTAAAGGGGATCGGGACAATGAGTGGGTGCACGATTTAGATCTTCTACAGGAATTCTTGAGTATTCTCGTCGCGGGCTCCACGCTCTGGGCGCAATTATAACCCCAAAATCGGGTTATTACTTACTATTCGTGTGCATGTGTGTGGACTCTTCCACGCTGCTGGTTGTGCACTCCGCTGGAAAGGGGACGGGGAACGAGAAATGAACTACGCGAGTGGCTTTATCGGATTATGACAATATTAACATTTATTTATACAAACAGACTATTTACAACAATAAAGTAGTACATTCGCTATGTACAGCTTTCGGGTTCCGCGACGCTACGTTAATTATTTATAAAACTACTTAATCGTACAAACTACTCAGGGACGGGGGAAACGGAACGGGACGCTTTCGATATAACACACGTGGGAACGACGGTACATTAGAAGATTACACACTATAGTTTACATGCAATTCACATGCGAAATCATTTACTACCGCATAAAATTACAAGATAAAATAACGATAGAATCTACGCGCGATATACACCTAACAATTGAGATTAAGCGGGCGCGGCGGTGGGCCAGGAGCCTAGCTATATGCACGTATGAATCATTACAACAGAAGTAGAAGGCTACTTGCGGCCGACGACGACGATGCTGTCGCTGGCCGAAAGCTCGCTGATGCTCGCTGGTGCTCGCACGAAGTTTACGCCAAGGCAAACTTGTAATTCGTTACCGCAAAGGATGCTACAATAGCGACCTGAACTATATGGTTCGTAACGAACGAAAGACGAAACACGAGAACGGTAATTCAAGGCGGTACGAAACGAAGGTGCGTCGAAAAGGTATGAACTCCGGGGACGAAAGAGAAAGTGCAAGTGAAGTTCATTCCGAACTTCATACGTACAGTTGCGCTTCCAGCGCCCTCGCGGCTCGCGCGTATCTTTTCGCGAACTCACACGAACACTCGCGGTTTCACACGAGCGCTCTAACCTACCACCGCCATTCGGGCGGTTACAAGCTATACGTATTAGTATATGCTCCTACAAATGAGCGATATATTGTGCATGTCGATCTAAGCACAAGGAAAAAGTTAAGCCAAGTCGAACGTGTATACCATAAATCCGTACGTATTAGTATATCCTCCTGCAATTGAACGATAAACTATGCGTTTATGACAAGGATCTGGCTCGAAGGACCGAAAAATGGCTGCGTTGTTTAGAAGTGTATAAGTCAAATAGGACTTCCACACCTTCCAAAGAGGAAGATCGGTAAGCTAAGTTAACTTGTCCAAGTCTATAGTTCGAGATTCTCACAAGTAAGTATAATTGGTGAATTTAACAGCAGACTAGAAGCACATTGAAAAACCGCCCACTTTGTTGTTTGGAAGTGTATAAGTCAAGTAAAACTTTAAACCTTCCAAGAGCAATAAGACTTACTTATAGTGCTCAGTCTCCAAACTTGATTGCGGGTAGAAAGCTAAGGCATAAAAGGCCACTTCTTATCTGTAGTATTGGCATTTCGTTGTCTACTTCAGTAAGGAAGAAGTGAATGCCTGTTACCAGACGTATAAGACTTGAAGCTTACCATTATATTGTAAGCGGCTAGAACAATGTTTAAAATCAGAACTTGTTTACAAAATTAATTGTATGAATTGTAATAAATACTACATTGAACAAACAGGTAGATATTTAAAAAAGGAAAATTGATGAACATAAATATAGTTTACATAGCTCACATATTACTTCTTGTTTAAAGGAGCATTGTTTAAAGTATTACATTCTTTTGATTTTGTGAATATGAATATTTTGGAACATGGTATTAATAATAAGTATAAAAGGGAGCGACATTTCCAAGAATCATAATAATGTGAATTTAATGTTAGAGTCTAGTAAATTAGATAACATTTATCGTTCCTTATGATTGGTTTTGAACAATTTCTGTAGAAGGGGATTTTATATTGAATTTACTAAATTTGGTAGTGGAGATAAGGTATATGTAGATTAGAATATAAGGTTTACATTAGGCCTTGATGGGGAGCCGTAGCGAGCTCGAAACGTTAGACTGCGACTTCAATTAGATTAGTTTACGGGTGTAATTGTATAGAAGGACAGTCTGAGTGACATTATAATTTTTAATTTTTAGTCTAAACAGTTCAGTTTAATCTACACAGTTTAGTTTAGTTTAGTCCCTGATGAGGAGCCGTAGCGAGCTCGAAACGTTGAACTGGATTTTCAATTAGGTAAGGGTGTTGGGGAAAGTCAGACTGCACTTTACTAACAAAAAAATTTTTTTCAGATAATATTTTATTTTCAGATTAGTCTACGGGGGTGACTGTAAATAAGGACAGTCTGACTGTCATTATAATTTTTAATTTAATTTTGAATTTTTACTTTTGTTTTTATTATTTTTATGTATTGATGTATTAATGTTAATGTAGATGTATATTAATGTTGTTACGTATTGTTTTCGATTGGTTTGATTGGACTGTAAGACCAATGAAAAAATATTTATTAATCTGTATATAAGCAGTCGACAAAAGTACAATTAAATTTTTTTTTTGACTTACTTGATTTTGTTCTGATAAATTCTCATGCATTACATAAAATAAAAAGTCACACTAACAAAAAGATTTCTTATCCTTATTTTCGTTGAGAACTGGTGAAAGGCTTACTGGGGATAAATTCTGATGTCATATTCTTATAAACATATTCTTACCGTAATATAGCACATGGACAAATTTCACATTCCTATAAATCGAAAATGTTCTTGCATATTTAATTGCTGTGGATCTAAGATAGGCACAATATTTTTATTAAATATTATATTTTTTAATATCCATGTTAGTTGGAACAGGTATGTTAAAATTACTTGATCAATTACATCGTTAATATAAATATATTAAATATATTATATATTAAAAATATTCATTTTTAAAAAATTTAAAAATGAATATTTTTTTAAAATTTCCATTCCAATTAGTTTACAAAACAAACGGTAAACTGAACAACTGCGACATAAAATCCATCAATATAGTCTTAGTTAATCGATTTGAAGTATGAAGATACCAGATTAAATTTTTAAATTTCGAGTTAGATTTTCGAGAAAAAGAATTTTCAAGAAAAATACTGTAATAGGTATTCATTATTTATACAATAGATCCTTGAAATAAATTTCATGAGGCCTACGGTGACTCGATTGCTAGAGCGACGGACTAGTAACTTGGTCATCCGAGTTCCAATCTCGGTCTCGGCTGATTGACGCAAGCACCACTGTAATAATTTACATGCGACTTGTTTACAAACACATTGTGGATCTCCGTCGCTGATTAGCACCAATATATGGAAGCATAAAGAGAGCAATAAATAACATAAAAAAAAAAAATACATTTCATACCATTATAAAATGTCAAGTTCAGGTAGGTGTGCGATTTGTAAAAAAGTGATGATGTGATAAGGCGACCAACGGTTGCCTACCACCCGAGCGGATTTAAAGGATGTAAAGATGAAACCTGAGTTCGGGCTTGATTCCAGATATTCTCCGTATGCGCTAGGCGCTAAGTTCGAAGTTCAAGCAAGAACATCTTTTTATGCACGTCGTGTATTTGCGCAAATTCGCAGGTTAGTCGCGCCCCTACCTTCAAAGGCCTGTTTGCACCTTTGCGTGCCCGTTCATCGGATTCGTGGCAGTACGCTTTATGTAAGTGTACTTGGCAGTGCATGATCCGTGCCGTGTTTACGAAGACATACCGTGTGCATTCTCCCTGTGTCACGCGGACTATATTATAAAATTATTATTTGTTAATAAAGAACCTTTCATTTCATTGTTAAGCAGATTGCGTTCTTCTTTTACCATAAGTAAGATTTATTATATATATTTCATTCTTCCCATTTCATCCATCATTCATTCGCGAGATTGTCAGCGATTCACCGACAATGTCTCCAGTCCGTCGAGAGCCGTAATGAACGCATCTATACCTGAGCAAGAATTTCGAAGGCGCGATCCAGGTCGAGTTCTCGCACGTAGTGTCGCACCGTGTAAGCATCGAACAATTAATTTAATAGGTGCCTTCACGCTACACACGCATTGAAGGACATCGACCGATCAGTATCTATAGCAGCGCAAGACGTGCACGACTGGCGAATAGTAGCCATGCTTCTCGACGGCTAACCAAGTAGATTCACCCCGTTATCTGTTTATAAATTTAGTATTACTCTGATGATTAGCATATTATAAATATTCAGAAGTATCAAAAAATGCCAATGTTTCGACGTTTTACTTTTAATAAATATTTTACAAACTACAAGTAAATTTCCAGCGTTTTTCCAAAATATGAGATTTTATTATGAAAACATGGTTACATATCTTTTATTCAAAGTATCATCTATCAGAAACTATAATTCTTTCCTATATTTATGGCAATTTGTGAATTCCGGATCAAAAAAATATATATTATTTCGAGCCCAAAAACAAATCAAGACAAATTTTGGATTCCCTCTAGTGAACTAAAGCGTATTCCCGTAACAGCATTCTGCATCGATCGAAACAAATAGTAATCAGATGTTGAAATCTGTAAGGCGGGTAAGACACAATTTCTCATCAATTATTCTCCAAATAGTTTTTGACCGAAGCCGCAAAATATGACCGAGCATTATCGTAAAGAAAAATGACAGACTCATACCTGATCTCATATTCTGGTCACTTATTCTGTAATGCTCGTTTCAAACGAATAAGTAGGGTTCAATATCACTCTAATGCTGTTCGTAGTATACAACAATCTTTTCATCTTACCATATCCAAAACATTACCTTATTTACGTGACCTTATTCCGTTTCCTCGTTGATTGAGCGGGATCGCCAGGCTTTATATACGATTCTGCGAATCTTTATATAATTTCTGCGAAACGGGTTAAAACGATTTATTTTTATACCGCTGTAGCAAAATTTCGGACATGCAAAATGCCGTTCGACGTCTCTCCACTTTAATTCCTACGGCACTCAGTTACCAAACTTTCGAATGCATTCAAATACTTTTAGATACAAATAAATGATATGTTGCGTCTCGCCCAATAACACAGTAAGATTTTCTTGAATCTGACACGGAACATCATCCTGCAAAGCGTTTGATTCCTCGTCTAGAAAAATTTTCGGTTTTCCAGAGCGACCCTTGTCTTCAGTCCTGTCAGAAGGGGGCCCCATAAAATAAACGACAGGCCTCAGTGGCAATTTTCCTCATATTAATAATAGTAATTATATGACTTATACGAGGGTGGATTGATAAGTTTTCGGCCTGACCAAGAAGAACAACGTTTTTAAGAATTTATTTTATTTCTCAACATAATTTCCTCCAAGGCTGATACAATGCCATCTCTATAGACTGATTCGTCAAGCTCCTCAAAATACCCATTTATAGCTTCGATTACTTCTTCATTATCCGCGAATCTCTTACCGCCAAGCCATTATTTGAGAGTAGGAAACAGATAATAGTTACTCGGGGCTAGATCTGGAGAGTAAGGAGGGTGCAGCATCAATTCCAACTTCAGATCGTTGATTTTAGCCATCACAACGGTTGACGTGTGCGCTGATGTATTATCATAACGAAACAAGATTTTTTCGCCGAAAAAATTGTTTTTGCCTTCTTTGGAGTTAGTTCCCCTGGTCCAATCCACTGTTTAGACTGTTGTTTGATTTCAGGAGTGTAGCAGTGGACCCAAGTTTCGTCAACGGTTACGAATCGACGTAAAAATTCGCTTGGATTACGCTTATACAACGCCAAATTGACGGTAGAATTGTTGTTTCGAATCAATTTTTGGTCGACTGTTAGCAAACGCGTCGCCCATCTTGCACAGATCTTTTCCAAATAAAAATGTTGGTGCAAAATATTTTCTACACGTTCATATGACATCTTACAGGTCTCAGCTATCTCACGCACTTTTAATCTGCGGTCTTTCAGCACTATTTGATGGATTTTTCGATCATATCTGGAGTTGTGACCTCAAGGGTGGTCACACGGCCCTTTTAAAACTTGGAAACCCACTGCTTAACGGTTGAATATGATGGGGAGGATGTCCCCAGTGTTGAGTACATCTCTTCTTTCATTTCCTTCGGCGTTAACCCCTTCAAATAAAAGTATTTGATGACAGCACGATTTTTCAGCTTTGCCATTTTTACGAAAAACACAGAAGCGTGCTCTTAAACCTAAACTAACAGGGCGATCGAACTAGAACTATAGCTACAAGCTATCTAAAGATGGTACTATAGAACGCCATCTCAAGCTAAGCCTAGCGGCGCCATCTTTTGGTCAAGCCGGAAGCATATCAATCCACCCTCATATAAGAGTTTATCATCGTTGGTATTTTGATTTTATTGCAGAAAATTCTATAACTTAACCTTCCAACTCAAGTTCATGGAGCTGCTCTACCATACGACAATAGTAGAATAGATATAATTCAGTTATTTACTGTTAGAAATAATGCAAATCAAGATGGGCAAAATTAAATAACTAGAAAGAATCTGAAAACGGAGTAAGAAATATTCATTAGGTAATAAATTGCATCTAGTAAAAGCTTTTTGAATTAAACTTCTTTCAAAACGTAGTCTAACGTAATATATATATATATATATATATATATATATATATATATATATATATATATAATGCATCTCCGATGGTTGTTCAGCAAGAATGGTTCTGGAAAACGACCACCGGAGTATGTGCGACTCGACAGAAAACCCATGTCACTACGCACTAAACACATATCTCCGTGTTACACTGACACCAGCCCGAAACTGTTATATACATTACTTCAGCCTGGGCGGCAATCCTTGCGTGGTCATTTCACGTTCATATCTTTCATTCCAGATTCTCATGCATACTCGATATTACATTCACTCTTCATAGACTTTCAATCGTCCAGACATCCATCTGCTCTTTTGCTCTGAAGCACATTCATAATGTATTTTGCGATCAACCGCCAGCTGTCCGCGTCCGTCATCATAATTTTCGTCACGTTTTCTGGCGTGATCGCTTCTGTCCTCGTCTGTAACTCTGGTCGTGACTCAGTCCAATGTTCACACACAAAAAATGTGTGCTCCGCATCGTCCCAAGCCCATCCGCAGTACTTGCATTCTGAAGAGGCGACCCTCTTCATCTTGCAGAGGTACTTACGGAATATCTGTGTCCGGACAGAAATTGGGTAAGGTAGAAGTCCGCCTCTCCGTATTTCCTCTCTTTCCACGGGCCGATTTCGGGTATTAGTCGATGGTCTTCGTCCGTTCTTCAGTCACAGCGTCTTCCCTTCCAACATTCGAGATCCGCTCGTAAATTCGCTTCCGTTCGGCCGCGAGCAGATCGATGGGAATGACCCCAGCAATCACGAAAACGGCGCTGTCAGACACGGTACGATACGAGCACGCGATTCTTGTACCCTTTGTACGCTTTTCATGGCATTCGCGCGTTTCCTGATATTCATCGCGTCGGCCCAAACCTCCGCCGCGTAAAGCAAAATCGAGTGGGTAACGCTCATCAGCAGTCTGCGAACGTTCTGTTTCGGTCCGTTCATATTGGCCATCAGTCTACTTAGAGCCTTGGTCTTTTCTGCTGCCTTTGTCGCCGCGTTTCGTAGGTGGGGCCAGAAACTCAGCTTCGTATCCAATGTAACGCCAAGGTACTTGACTTCGCTCCTGGTTTTCAGTCTTTCCGTCCCTAACGTCATCGGAACCACCGTCTGTATACGTCTGCGAATCAGCAGCAACAACTCAGACTTTTGCAGCGCGAGCTGCAGTCCGTGATCTGTCATCCATTCGTTCATGCGTCTCATGACCTGATTAAGCTTTAACTGAATCAAGTGATCGTCACGTGCGACTATCACGGCTGCCACATCGTCGGCATAGGCAATGAGACGCGCGTCCGAGGGCATGTCTAGTCTCTGTATTATACGTTCCAGAAGTCGGGGCCTAAAATGAAACCCTGCGCCACCCCGCTGTCACGCGTTTCCATTTCTTTCCGTGCAAAGTATCATACGTCACTCCTCGGTCTCGTAAGTAGTCCCGTATGATACGAAGGAGGTAGGAGTCAAGCTTGAAAATCAACTCCAACGAACCCAGTATCTCTGTCCATTTTGCAGAGTTAAAGGCATTACGAACGTCCAGGGTCACCAACAGAACCAGTGGTCTGGTTGCATGACAGCCCTTGTTCGCCGCATGAAAGATGTTCGTCACGTCACCTATAGCTCCGATTGTCGACCTTCCTTTCCTAAATCCGTGTTCTTGTTCGTATAGGTCTTTGGCGCTTTTAATTGTCTGTGACAGTCTTGGTCTCAAAAATAGCTCCAACAGCTTCCCTGCCGTATTTAGTAGACAGAGAGGCCTGTATGAAGAAGGCAAATCGGGGTTCTCCTTAGACTTACGAATGAGAACCTATCGAGCCTCCTTCCAGAGCCTGCTAAAAACTCCCTCCACCAGACACCCGTTGTACAAACCCAAAAGGATATCCGGGCGGCGCGAAGCGACCACCCCTAACACCTCACTAGGTATGCCATCGGGACCCGGGGCCTTGTTAGTCTTCAACGCATTCGGAGCTCTGCGGAGCTCTTCCTGCGTGAAGAGAGGGATCTCTATATCTGTCATTTCATTTGTCGCGTCCGTTCTGTTGGGATGGGTTGGGAAAAGTCTCTCAACTATCCGCTCCATCACTTTCGCGTCTCTTAGTTCCGGCGAACCCCGACCTCCCAGGACGCATGTTACAATTTTATAACCGTTGCTCCAGGGATCCGAGTCCACCTCGTCGATTAGTTTTGTCCAACACCGTTTCTTACTGTCATTGATCGCGTATCTCAGTCGCTGTCTGGCGCGACTATACTGCGTAGAGCATAGTCCCACTACGCCTCGACTTCGGGCTCGTTGAGTTTTCCGTCTCAGCTTCAAACAATTGCTTCTGAGATCCGCGATCTCGGCTGTCCACCAGTATGTTTGTCGTCTGTTTCGTACTTTCCGTTTCCTGGGCATGGTGGCATCGCATAGGCGCTGGAGAAAGCCAGTCGTTGCCGCCGCTAACGCCTCCACCCTGTTCTGGTTCGTGAACTCTTGAGGCACCTCTCGTAAAGGAGGTTCTGCATTTTGCAGATATCTTTCGAGTTCGTCTATGTCTAGGCGTTTGGGGTTCCACCCCGTAGATCTTCTGCTCCGTCTCCTCGTCTGTCTCGTTGCGTCTGTCAGTTTCAAGGCAATGCACTGGTGATCACTGGCCGTATAGACCTGGATCAACCGCCACGCCCGAGGTCAGAGTTACGTCTGGTATGGAGTTATCATACCCCGGTCGTCTGTACGTAGGTATCGTTCCTTCGTTAACTACTGCCAGGTCCAGCCTTGCGGCCATCTCCAGCAGCAGTCTTCCCCGTCTGTTGGTCAAGGGCATTCCCCACTGGATCGCCCGCGCGTTAATTCGCCCGCCACAATCACGTTACCAGAGATTTCCCGCACCGCGTCCTCGATTTTTCCAAGTTTAGCCGCATACTCGGAGGCTATGTCAGCGACCGTCACCCAGACACAGTCCTCCTCAGCCCCGCTGCGTACGAGTATATGCTATCTTCTCCTATATATATATATATATATATATATATATATATATATATATATATATATATTAATGATTATTACCAATAGGGGAAAAGAGGGAAAAAGAAAGAGAGAGAGCTCCTCTAGATATATTTTATTAGATGGGTATTATAGACATAATATAAAATACGTAGATCATTATTCACGGCTTTTTCCTTAACTAATTAGCAAGTGAAAAAAGAATATGTTCTTTTCTTGACTTAACTCTTTTTGTGGTTGACGAAAATAAATATAAATATATATTCACATGAGTACTAATTATGCATAAATAATTAAATTCATTGCGGCGATTGTATTACTAGTGAGAGTAATTTTCAATTGCTTAAGCGAGGTCCTCGTTCTCTGATTATATTTATTAGAGCTTAATTAGTGAGAAGAGGACGGAAAATGACCAAATCAATCGTCGTTGGGTTGCTTATTTTCCGCGTCATTACGTCAAAGGTTAGTCTTTCCCTTCATCTTTCTGTTATATATTTTATTTACGTAATCTTACATTTCATAATAGCGTTGATTTTAGAAGAACGTAATTTTCGCGTATATATACGAGGGTTAGGGTGGTGTGCCTCTCCTATATATGTATAGCAGAGAAATTTGACTCCGCAGATGTACTAGTAGATAGTTGCTCGTACGAGTGTATATACTGCGGTCAGAGCTCTTCCCTATTCGACCATCAGGTGGCGCTAAGACGTTTCAATCTTTACACCACCCTATTATTATTTCTCCCTCGTATTACTCTGTGTGTGTGTGTGTGTGTGTGTGTGTAGCGTTAAAATTAATAGATTAATATTAAAATGAATACATCATAATATCAATTTTTATTTATATCAATACTAATACAAATCAATATATAATTAATTGAAAATTATAACGTCAGTCAGACAATGGATCTATTCTGACAACTAATCTGAATAACAATTGAATAATTGAGCTCTGAAAGAGTGGGAAATTTTACGTTTAAAATCATATTGAGAAAATTTTTTTCAAGGTCATTTCAAGGTCAGATCAGACAAGCTATCCAACCTTAATACTAATGTACCGTATTCCCGTATACCCTTATAAACCTTATAAACATACTTCCAAGCAAGCTTCACTACCTAACCTTGGAGAGGGCAATTATAATCAACTGTCTAGCTTTTTAAAGTGATTTTTTAACGAAAACTAATTAGTGTATTAACCTTATGTTTAGCGCTACCCAGAAACAACGACGTGGACGTTGTAAAGATTGTTTTCTTCGGGGTGCTTGATTAGAGTGAGTCCCCTTGCCTCTCACATTGGGGTGCAGTATTAAAGTAAGTTCCCCTTGCCTCTCATCTCGGAGTGCTGTATTATAGTGAGTCCTCTCGTCTCTCACTAACGTCGTAGCAAGTGTTCAAAATAATGACAATTTGCTTCAACACACATTGTCAAACGCCTTTGAAAATGGCGAACGGTGTTCAACAAAGTTTGCCTCGCAATAGCAACGCATGCTAATCGAATCCGGTCATGAATATCTGCTCTTGTAGTGGCTTGTTGCTCAGAAACAGCATTTTTTAAGTACCCCCATAAATAAAATTCTAGTGGTGTAACATCGGGTGAGAAAGTAGATCAGTTAACCGGAACTCATCGTCCAATACATCTGATACCATATTGCTCATTTAAAAAAGCCCTTACGATTCGAGTAAAATGTGGTGTTGCACCGTCCTGCTGGAACCACATTCTTCGTCGCATTTCGAAGTCAACATCTTTCAGCCAACCTGGGATTTGATCTCTTATTAGCTTTTCTGATGATTCGTCTACATTTCCTTCAAAAAAATGTGGACCAATCAAGTATCCATTAAGAATCCCGCGTCCTTGATGGATTAAAATCGGTACCAATGAGGATTTACATCAGACCAGTAATGGCAATTATGCCTATTCATCTCTACATCTCTTTAAAATTTGGACTCATCAGAAAACAAAACAAAGCTAAAAAAGTCTGGATCATTTTGTAAAGCCCATTCGTAAAACATAATCGGTTGTTGGAAATGATCAAATTGTAGCTCTGGTACCAAAGTGATTTGATAGGCGTGAATTCGAAGCCTTGTCATAATTCTTAGAAAAGTATTTTTTGAAATACCAATTTCCCTTTCCACTCGACGAGCGCTAATGTATGAATCAAGATGAATTACTGCAAGGATAGTTACAACTCGATTATCATTGTAATCATACTCATGGCGCCTACGTTACTCTTTCAATTCATCGCCTGATAGCTGTATCATGAGGGTGTCGTCTGTCAGGATAGCTTTCAACATACAGTCATTTTGCAGCACGATAATTAATTTGTTTTGCCCCTAAAATTCTAAAATCCTAAAACAAATCATATCAACGATCGCTTTGCGAAGATAGTTCGCCATTTCAAGCAATATTTATTATTGTGATTCTAAATAAAACAATAATTCTTGTTGTTTTTTGTTTTATGTAAAAAATATGAATTAATAGCGTTGGAATTTCAGAAATACTAATTTTTTAAATGTAATCAGTCACACGTTATTAATTATGAATACGTCTGCAAAAAAATACGTTCCGTCGATGGTTCTTTTAATTATTGATTTCATGTCCATTTATTTTAAGATTTTATGCTCAATTTCAATATGAATGTTTTTTTGTTCGATTCTAATAAAAATAGCTACGACACATTTTATACAAAACAGAAATATTGCTTTGAGGTATATTTATAAGGTTTGGAAGGGTATGTGGGGATGCGGTATATTAGTGCTAAGGTTGGTTAGCCTGTCTATAATTAAGGTATAATTTTTAATCCCGAGTTTGACCTTGATTTGACCTTGAAATAACTTTAAAAAAATGTTCTCACTATGATTTTAAACGTAATATTTCCCACTCTTTTTGAACCCGGGGTCAAAACTAGGTGTTCCTATTTTAAAAAATCAATTGGACCTTGAAAAACCTTGAAGGTCAAGTTCAAGGTCAAAAACTTTATCCCTATTGTGTTGCCCCCTTTACCCTCAATAACTTTTGTCAGAACCATTTTATCCTATCTGGCTTGTGTTCTGAGTAATCCGGCTGCGCCGATTAAAATGGGTCACCGTGTATATATATATATTGTCACGACAGTTTTGGCATTACACTTATCGTGTATAGTGGCTTACTCACGTAGCCGTACCTGCCTGTGTGTGTGCTTGATTCCGCACACATGCTAGCTTCGGCTGAAACAGGGGGACTCCGGGGAACAGGGGGAAAACGGAAAGAATAACTCGGGGCAAATAACAATATGAACAATGCATTTATTAACAATACTAAAGCTCGCCCGCTACCCATTCCTTGTAGGTTCAGCGACGCGTACGGAAGCTATAATGCAATGCGGGAAGATACAGACTTAGACGGAAACACTGGAACGATACGAAAACGGACACGGGGGGGAACAATTATGACGGGGACGGTCGTTTACGCGAATCACAGACTTCGCATATTTTATAACAATACACGCGACGGCGGGCGAAGACAGTCTGAATAGCGACACACAATAACAATGTAAATAAGGCGAAATTGCTTGCTGCGAGGAAGCTGCAGCTGTCTTATTCGCCCTTCCTTTCTCCCTTTCGCTCGTTCGTCGGTGCCGGCGTCCTTCGTTTAGAGCGGTTCGCTCTCTCTCTCTCTCTCTCTCTCTCTCGCACGTTCGCTGGCTGACGGCGTCAGTGCTGGTGGCGTCTCTCGACCTCTTCGCGACACGAGTGCGGCGATATCAAGGATGTCACCAACGGCCAGGCAGACGTAAACACGTCTCTGGCTGCACGGTGGATAGCAAGAGCCTCCTTGCCTCAACTCGGTGTCGAGATGTAGTGAATGAGAAAAATCGAACGAGCTGGCCTCTCAGTGTCCGGAGCTGTGGTTCTAGGTTAGAACGTAGTACTATGAGGTACTACGCGCTCCGTGACTACACGCTCCGATACACCCTCACAATAGGCCTTCATGGTCGACTAGCAAGACAACGTACTCAGCTCACGTGGGGATAACGGGATGGTTCAAATCGACATCACATAGGCCAACGAGATGTGAACAGCTGACCTGTGAATACAATACATTCGACTCGATCAATTACCATGGCCTAACACACGGATACTGGGAAAACAATGCGCCAATGGAAAATCCGCTTCAATGGTGCCAAGGGTAAAAGCATGGGAAGTTCCGCGGAAGGAAGAGAATCGCGGACTGTCGCTAATTGATGCTGCTCACAGACGAGTTTATACTCAATGCTATAACAGAGTTATTAGACGGCGACGCCTTGCATTGGTACCGCCTATCTCGGAAAGAGTGAAACACATGGACAGAGTTCTGCCATGCGGAGCGTAGGTGCTACGGAGTCGACAGGCGCTTCGAAGCAGAATTAATAGGCGAAGCATAGTGATGCACATAGGCCAAAGGAGATCCAACACGTGACGACGTGTTCTACTTATTGACGATCCTGAATGTATTCGAAGAGCCATGGTTAGACGCTCACCCTCATGTACAGTAATCTACTCCTAAAAATACAGATGTTGGTTCCGCGGGAGAAGATCACGAATTTTAGTCGACTGATTAAACTCACACGCGAGAATGAATGCGTCCTCGACGCGAAACGCAACGAAAGGCCGCAGCCGTCACCCAAGGACTGAATAATGCCCGAAGTGGCCTTTCGTGTGGCCGAGATGTCTCGCACGCACCTGAAGCCGAAAATCGCGTCCGTGGGCGGTAGGCCGCCAAACTTCAAAGCCATAATGCGAAAAGCTTACAAGAGTTGGGTTTGGAGCCAGCTCTCCTGATTTAAAGGCGCCGGTAGTCGCAGTTGATACTACGAATAAGAACAGTCGCAACTCACGCGGGGTCGCCGTGCGTAGGGAAAGTAGAGCGTTGACTTCACCTATATTAGAGAGAAAGCCTCCCTGTAAGGAAATGCTTGTGCGCAAGCCCCTCAGCGATCGGAATAAAGGTCAGACAATAGGCCCTGACGCATGATTTCTGTGCTGGAGTTGCAGTTGGCCAGGCCACACCTTGCGCGGTTGTCCCGAATGTTCAGGCAATGCGGAAAAGGGAGTGCAGCAAAATCAGAATGCAGCTGCGATGACACTGGGTGGCGATGATCGCCCCCTCCTGTTTATAAAGGAGGAACATGAGACCGTGACTTCACTGAATCGGCGATAAATGTTGCCCCGATTGTATTCATGGTAGCGGATACAGGTCGACATAGGCATATTTCATACGCATGCACTGCTCGATGCAGGTGCTGTTCGCACAGCTCTCGAATCTGACGCTCAACTCGCCACGGGAATAATTGAGCCGATAGTAGGTGGCCCTTTCGTTTGCAATTATAGGTGTCGAAATGGAATCTGACGTCATCTTAATTTCCGACTTGGAATGCGACTGTCTTGTCGGTGCGAACTTCTAATTCGCAGATCAACCAGCGAGTCATCGAGCTCCGTCATAATGGTTCCCTAGAGCGACAGGACCTATCGATTCTGCGTAAGTTGTCTTTAATTCGATACCGTGTCTAAGGTTAGTGCGTATCCGTTCCCACACATTAAGAATTTAAAATTGATTGATTATTTAAAATAAAACACCAGGCCCCTCTTTGGAGAAACACGGCACCTGTCTGCTTTACTGTTCCAGGCATGGTCTTGTTTGAATGGACCCGTATGCCATATAGTGTCACCGGTCGGCGTGCAACCTTTCAGCAGATAAGCGACAAGCTGATTGGCCCTGAAATTTAGCCGGTAGTCTTACCTACATTGATGATCTGATCATCACTACGAAGAACTTGGACAAGCGCCTCAGGTGGCTCGAGCACATTCTGCTACGAATTTCCGAAGCCGGCCTTATTATTAATAGGCTGAAAGTAAATTAGCATTCGCAGAGGTACAGTTTCTGGGTGGCCTCGTGGATCGCGATCGTATTCGATCTGATCAGATTGTACCATCTTAATTTACGCCGAACTAAAGAATCTGAAGCAACTCCGTAGGTTTCTAGGCTTTGCGTCCTGTTACGTGAAGTTCTTGGCGAACTTTGCAGCGGTTGCTGAGCCTCTCATCTGACTGATCAAGAAGAACATCGAGTATCATTTATCGAGAAGACCAGCAGCGGAGTAAGCCACAGAACAGATCCGAGCGATAGTGGCATCTGCACCCGTCCTCTTTCGACCGTCGTTTGAAGAAACGTCGTGCTGACATAAACAATTGATAGCGCGGAGCGCGCGATATCCTACGCCAGTCGCACCATGATTGCGGCTGAGCGTAACTATTCGATCACTGAAGATGAGTGCCTCGCCGTGCTATAGGCTGTACGTCAATTTCGTTTGTACATCGAGGGCTACCACTTTCAAGTGGCAACGGATCACGATAGCCTTTGTTGGCTCATTGTGCAATCCCACAGGTAGACTGGCCCGTTGGGCCTTGAAATTAAAGGGATATGGCTATGAAGTCATCCACCGCAGAGGTACCTTGAATTGCATACCAGACGCCTTCTCGCGTTTGTACGAATTCGATCCGAACTACAAAGTCGCCTCTCTCGGCGTCACCGAAATGTGAGATCTCTGGTATCTGTGCCTTCGTAAGGATGTGGTGAGGAATTCCACCGACCCTCCATTACTGAAAATTCTAATAAAAATTCTACGCTCTTTCATACTTCCATGCGGTACATGGTATAACAACTAAATTTCACCGGGATAAATCTTATCCATTTCTCTCAGACAATTTGTAACTTCAATATGTCTGTTACACACAATTTTATTATTTGATATATTTTACGTTTAAATCGCTTACTGTTATTGTTATTATCCACTTACCTAATTAAATTATCACTGTTATTCAATATATCATTCATCTTCATTGCATATAGATTTTGAGCAAAAATCTGAAAGACATATTCTCAATATATAAATCAATTTCACAATATGTATGTTGATAATAAAAATTAAATAAGGGTAGAAAAACAGTTTTGTAAAATTTTATTATTATAAAAATATCTCTGTGTATGTGTGTGTGTGTGTATTTCGTATTCCTGATGAAGTCGAATAAAGTTGCTTTACTACATCCAGATTGGGGCTTTCTAACCTAAACATTTTTTTCGTCATAAATTCTGAGTGTATAAAATTACTTCAATTTCTATTACTACCTACTTTATAAATTAAAAGTGAAAATTGTACATCTGTCGACTGTTCTGAATTAAATCAATAAATATTTTTAACGGTTTTAGTCTTTATAATATAATATATAATAATAATAATATATAATAATTTCTTAAAACAATTGAATTGTACTTTGGTCGAGCGTGGTACGCTACAGAAAGCCGTGTGCCTTGACGCTGTCGGACGGCACGACTCTTGGCATGGATGTATCCCTACGCTACACTACCTCAATGATCGTCAATTTCTCCTTCCGCTATAAGTAACTTCGGTAATTATTCTCGAGCCTTCGTGGTTTGTGAGTACGATGAAGTCGCTGAAGCAAAACGGCAAAAACACCATCGCAAGTTGGGCGCGTAATCCAATCCGACGAGAAGATCATCAGAAGAATGATATAGACGACTAAATTGTTCAACAATGTCGTATTCTAATTGCACAGGACTCTTTCACAGTTATTTTCGAAGCGACGTCCGCACAACAGCAGTGCTCGAAACGGAGCAACAAAAACGAAATCACGAACGACTCCTTTTCGCCCGATTTTCCACAGGAGGTTCGCATGAATGGTGTCTCATTCTAGCTGTTACAAACTTCCCCTCTTAATACCAAAGTAGGGAGAATACACTGAAGGGTTTCCTAGAATATGAAAACTCGAAAACACGGCGTAGTCCCGAACGGGGGACTATTGATCTCGGAAACTCTCGAAAATGTTCTAGTGTTGACATTTTTATAGTTTCAAGTACTAAGGAGGCGAAGGAAATTTATTCACAAACTTACTGAGGGATAAAATTAGAAACGCATAGCATATTATATCGTTAATTGCATACAACAGACTACTTAATAAATAAGATGAAAAAAGAGTATATATCGCAGAATATTAAAAATATATCACATAGGTAGGTAAGAAAAGGACAAACCACAATCCAGCACCCTCGAACTCCAGGAGCCCATCCCCACTAAGAATTGAAGAATGAAGAAATACGCCACTCAGATACTGTAATCCCCCAACTTATCCCCGATATGAATCCCCATCACCCTCATGAAATAGACGTCAATCACCCTCAGGTCCCAGACAGTCACCAACCCGCTTCACTTCTCAGAGCCCCCCCCCCCTCGGTATTGAACCAGGGAGTGTGATTACCACGATTTCGAGCAACGGCGTGGACAATAAACGCCCGATCGCGAATATCAATCGCCAAGTCGCAACAACATAAGTAGTGATACACAGAATAACCATAGCTACCGCAATAGGTGGCAATCATCAGTTACCCGAGGCGAGTATAGACGCGACCACGACGCTTATAGTTTACCAAGACGAAGCGATCAGAGCAATGAAAGCAGATAGCAAGGTGAAGACACGAGGACTTGCTGGACCAGCAAACTGTCGGGACACTGGCCGATTGGTGCCCCAATAGAAATTGCCAGTTCTGTTACAATTGCGCAAAAAAGAACGTAACAACAAAATCTGCCCACGATGCGGCCCAAAAAATTAACCGGGAAATGCATGAGGGGAGAGGATCTCAGACTCGACCTTGACACCCTTCATGACACGACTCCACTCGCTGGAAACAGCGACATCCAATATCCCAAGACGAAGGATGTCACGAACACCCATCCAAATCTCAAAACTAACTACGAGGAGAACCGATTCTTCCTCAATATTGAGTTAATCGGGAAAGTGTTTCCCACACTTATCGCTCCAGGAGCATGTAAATCGTACATGGACACAGTCGCAGGGAAGTTAGTAAGATCAGCAAATAATACCACTGATCTCCTATATGCAACTACCGGATGGGAAAGTATACCCAAATGATGGCGAAATCGATCTGCTACTTAATATCGACGACCGGCAGCTTCAACTACGGTTCAAGTTAGCAAAAAGCCTTAAATATGACATCATTCTACGAATAGACATATTGACGTCAATAACAATGACGATCAATTTTGCGGACGCGACAAGGCATATGCCGAAACGCAACATCAGGCGTTTCATGATGCAACAGAACGGCTTACAGGAGACGATCACTGCAATAGCTGACATTAACGAAATAACTCAGCTGGACAGCGCTGAACACCGTGAGATTGAATGGGTACTAGACCATCTCATACCCCCAGCGATCGGGCAACTTCAGCTGGCGGGGATGCAGCCGCATCATATGGATACACAGAGGAATCGCCCAATACAGCATCGCTTGTACCGCATTCCTGATCGGCTACTGAAGCAGACTGACGAGGAGGTCGACCGGTTACTAGCTAAGGGCATCATTGAGCTGTCTCAAAGCTCTTGGATTAGCTACCCAGTAATAGCTACCCAGTAATAGAAAAAGGACGAAAAAATTAGATTCTGCATTGATTATCCGACAGTCAATGCCATCACGGAAAGACAAGTACCCCTGGAGCACATTGATGTCCTCCTGGATAATTTAAGGGACCCGCGGTACCTGTCCAAGATTAACTTGAGTCAAGCTTATCATCAAATATCGATAGATGAAAACAGTAAAGTGGTCACCGCAACGATATTCGTCGTCAGTGACAATGACAAAAACACCAGCAACGGAAGCCGATTCGAGTGTCCTCCATTACAAAATAAAGGAGATTGTCATCACTGTGGTGCAGACGGCGAAAGTCTCAAAGATGTTCGAGCAGATCGATTCTGATAAGATATATATCATATATAATAACATAATAAAATAGGCCTATTAAAAATAAAGCAGGCGAAATCAGCAGGACCACTTGAGGAGTCGGTCAAGGATGAACTCCAGCAACGGTGATCCCAGAAGTCGTAGGATGACGGGGACAATGACTGATCATTATCGTCCTTACTGTAAGAGGAACGATCCGCTCAGTCAGTCCATAATCAGTGCGGACAACAGAAGTAATTCCGAAATAGAAGAAGTAGACGTGGAGCCTCTACCAACATTTTCCAGAGTAATATCTGAAGTAGCATTAATCGACACAGATATAATACATTTAAATAAAGTTTAATATATATCTGCAAAAACAACTTTTAACAAAAGTAAAATAGTTAGGCGAGTTTTATATGTTCTTAGCATAGTAAGATTTTTACATACATTTTCTCATGTATTTTATAAAAAATTTATATAAAATACTTTTCGAAAGTTCCAAATATATTAACAAAAAATTATTCAATAATTAAATTCAAAAATAGTTCACTGATGTAATTAAATATCCTATTGACTGTGATAAAGGGAAACATAATAATATATGGTCTTAGCATAATAAGAAATTTACAACTTATAAATATACAACTTATGTGTATTTTATAAAAACTTTATATACAATTTTTTTCTAATTTCAGTAATATATTAAGATCAAAATACATACATAATAGTATATGTAATTATATTATAAACCTTTTCACAATAAAGCAAAAAAAATGTTCATATACCAGAATAATATTTATACAATACATGTTTCTAAAATATTCGAAAATAGATTAACAGAAAATAAATTATATAACGCAATAATGTCTTAAAAAATTGGATCATTAAGATAAATAGCTAAGTGCACATTATATGCATCCCTATAAATAACAACATATATAGTTTACACAAATAAATCTAAAACTCTAAAAAATAATAATAAATAAATAGTTCTTACGGAAATACAGCTTAATAAAGTAATGATATCATTTACAAATAGCCGAGTTTATTTTCGCATCATTTTGTTCACGCGTAGACTCATAAAAAGAATTAATTATCATGAATCAGCGATGTTTTTAGGTGAAGATCCATTTGCTATTTATTCTGATAATTCATTATTATTAAAAAAAGCAGATATGAACTTGCCAGGTCCGCTCCCGCAAAGCTTATGCTGTTTTTTTATAATTAATTTTTTCATGAAAAATTTTTATAGTATATACCGTCATCTGAATAAATGAATCTTTGCTGGTATATAAAAATCCATTTTGTAACTACATACGTTTTCAATAGCCAAATTTCTAGTTTATTATGATTGAATTATAGATAACAATTTTATATATAACAAAATATTATATATTTATTTGAATCGATTATATAATATTTCTTTAAAGGATTGTGATTTAAGAGTTCAATTTTCGCCCTCAAAGAAATAGGAAAACACTGCTAAAAGATTCTGTAAAATTTAGTTGACAGGAATCCAAATTGGACCATTCACAAACTTTAATTTGTCCAGAAAAGGCCAGTATTTAACTATAGTAAACAATCACATGCACGTATTGCCTGAGCTCAAGTTACTCTATATATTATAACACATATAGAAGTTTCTTTCTATATGTGTTAGAAAGTAAAATTGGAGAGAAAAATAGAACATGGAGAGTAATAGAGATATCTATATATAGTATGAAACTGTTGAAGATAATATAATATATAGATTTTGAAATAGTTTAAAAAAGATAGCTCTTGAACGTTCTATTACTTACCTAACTTTATAAAGTAATAAATAATATATAGATATTGTGCTGGTTTTCCGCACCCCCAAATTAATAAATTTAATAATTTTATATTTACATTCGGGTAAATCTTTCTGGAAGTGTATTTTCACCAGTCATTAGGCCTACCTTGAAGTGGTGTTCTATAGCACCATCCTTAGATAGCTTGTATCTCTAGTTTGAGTTCGATCGCCATGTTAGTTTAGGATTCAGAGCACGCTGAAAGACGCCTCTGTGTTTTACGTAAAAATGAAAAAGCTGGAAAATCGTGCTGTCATCAAATACTTTTATATGAAGAGGTTAACGCCGAAGGAAATGAAAGAAGAGATGGACTCAACACTGGGGACATCCTCCCCATCATATTCAACCGTTAAGCAGTGGGTTTCCGAGTTTTAAAAGGGCCGTGTGACCACCCTTGAGGTCACAACTCCAGATATGATCGAAAAAATCCATCAAATAGTGCTGAAAGACCGCAGATTAAAAGTGCGTGAGATAGCTGAGACCTGTAAGATGTCATATGAACGTGTACAAAATGTTTTGCACCAACATTTGTATATGGAAACGTTCTGTGCAAGATGGGTGCCGCGTTTGCTAACAGTCGACCAAACATTGATTGGAAAGAACATTTCTATCGCCAATTTGGCGTTCTATAAGCGTAATCCAAGCGAATTTTTGCGTCGATTCGTAACCATTGACGAAACTTGGGTCCATTACTACACTCCTGAAATCAAACAACAGTCTAAACCAGTGAATTAGACCAGGGGAACTAGCTCCAAAGAAGGCAAAAACAATTTTTTCGGCGAACAAGGTTATGGCTACTGGTTTTTGGGGTGCAAGAGGTATTATATACATTGATTACCTTGAAAAGAGTAAAACTATTGCTGGTCACTACTACGCAGACTTATTGCAACGTTAGAGCCACGAAGTTTTTTTTGATCAGGCTAAGAACTTTGCTATCCACCGTCGTATATTATTGAAACATAGCTTTTTTAATTATATATTTCGACAATATTCCTCTCTTTCTTTCAGGAAATTTAAAAGCTCATTACCCATGAAAGTGATCAACAAGCTTGTTTTATTGTTGCTGTACGCTCAGAGCGTAATTGATTGCATGTGTCTGTGGCGTATACTGTAAGCTTTGTATCGGTCTGGCTAGAACAGAGGCTTGTGTCAGCAAGATTCTAAGATTTTCAAAAGCTTCTTGTTGCTTCTTGTTGTGTTTATCACAACAATAGTCACATGTATTTTCTAATCTATATTTGTAATGGAAAAATTAAAAAAAAATATGCCATATTTTTCTAGGAGCCATACAGCAGGGCTGAATATTCTTTTATTTCGCGCTCATCGACGCGATGCCACGCGGTCAAGATGGCCGCCGTTTCTCTTCACTCGAACTTCACTCGGTCATGTAAAGAATAATAACCGATATTTACTTACTTACTTACTGCCGTTCCCAATTATAGCATGTTAAAAATTTTTTAATTTTTTCTTTTATTTAAATATTTTAAAGTACGAAGGGATATTCTAATTCAATTTCCGCGCGGGCTCCACGTTGGGTACTATTTTTATAACGTGATATTTTGCTCATGTTATATTTTGGCATTAAACGATATGTGCGTATTCACACGATCTTACCTTGCCGAGCTCTACAGTCGATGACACTTATGAAATCGAAGGTGGGATGTCGGGAGAAGAAAATCACGTTAAGCAGACTATTATCGATGAAAACTTAAGTATTTATTATTACACGTCTACTCCATTCGCGAGTTCTTCGCGCACCTACAAAGTTACAATGGCTATTTAGCCATGGGCGCCAGCTACAGCCGAGTGTAGCCCTCCGATATTACACGAATTTACAAGTGGCTGAGTCAAGAGTCGCTGAATATTTCGTGCGGGCTGCACGTGGTCATGATCAGCCTGCTTATGCGATATACGGCGCCGGCGGCAGGTCACTTGCATGAATCTGCTGTGGAAGTTTATCACTCCGCGGGCCCTGGACTGGTCAAGGATGCTGCACCGTGGCAAGGCGTGTACGTCGTCGCAGCCGGACGGTGTAGCCTTCGACGTAGATGTAGGCCTACGCTGCGCCTTTTCACGACATCGGGACGAATTATTCGAGAATTCCAACTTTCCAAGCGAGTATAACAAGTGAACGGTTCGCGTGGCACGATAGGAACGAGGAGAAAAAGCACAAGTTCGACAATATAAAATATACAGCGAACTGTTCGATTGTGCTCTGCACAAAACAACGTTTCAAAATGGAGTCCGCTTGGCGGCGCTCTTCCCCTGCTTCCTCCGTACTTCCCTCTTCTTCTACCTAGATGGCATGGGTGAAGCCGGGATAATTTTAGTGGGTTTTTCTTCTTTTCCCCCGATTTTCCACGGGAGGTTCGCTGACTGGTCCGTTGGCGCATATATCCGGCGCGCTTTCCGCTCACGAGCTGTATTGTGGCGCATTATTGGTTTACGTTATATTGTACAGCCGTTCAGGCTCTCACAATATATAAACATAAATTATTAAAAATATAAACATCAAAAATTTATATAATTTAAATATTAAAATAATTTAAATATAAAAAATTTATATAATTTAAATATTAAAATAATTTAAAAATAAAAAATATTATAATTTAAATATAAAAAATTACTCATTTTCTTCTTTTCTCACTTACTTCATTTTTTGTCACGTAGTTGCGGCAAATTAAAAGACAAATGCAGGGACAACACCACCAGATAAGCCCTAAGCAAGAGGTTTAGAATTGGGTCGCTGGACGTTCAGGAATTAAACGATTTTGTGAATGCAACAGAGCTAAAAACAGACGGCTCGTGAATCATGAAGTGCGATCGCCTCTACTACTCTACACGGCAACCGAGTCTATTGAATCTAATCGGCCGAACGTCGTATCAGCTTTCCAACAAGGCTCATCGAGAAAAAATGCCAAAAACTGTGCACCTCGGCTAATACAAGCAATTTTGATATGATTATTGTACAGGTGGCAGTGACTGCTATAGTACCACACCGGCAATCAGCCGAAAGGGCAGCGGCAGTGACATCGCCGTCAGTGGAACAGCTGCTCTAAATTAGTTTCAGCCTGTTCAGTAGGCTGCCAGCTACGAAATCAAGTATAAGGCTAGACTCGCACGCTTTGACGAAGCAAGGAACTCGTGAGGTCGTGCAAACGCCATCGGCGCCCTCAATCGCGCCGGCATCTAGCACAGCGTTCAGAAATAACGAGCGCCCGCAGATGAACTTCTAAGAGACGTCGAGGATCCCAAGGTATCAACGATACGGACCTCTGCAACATACTTGGCGCCAACAGCAAATGGCCATCACAGCAAGAACACAGTCGCAAGGAGACTGATACAGTCTGGGGGAGGGGAAGTCCCTCGACTGTTGCGGCAGGCTCATAGCCGTCAAGGAACGTCATTGTCCGTAGGTGGGACGTACACTTTTCGGGCGCATTGAACTGTACCTGACGAGAATTGTAAAATGTCGCAAGTTCGCGAACTTGGAATAGAGCTCCGAACTCATGGTGGGTGTTGCCTGTATATTGTACCGCAAGACCGCGAACAATGGACCACTTGGGCTAAATTTTGTGCCGAATCTCATAGGTGGTATGGAGCAAACTGCCGTTTTCAGCAACGGCTGGTTTCCGAGGCAAACGAGCGTAAGCAAAGTAAAGACGAACGGGTATGTGATTATGTCACCTTTCTCCAGACAATTTGCGGAAAATTGCACCGCTGCTCTCAAGCGAGCAGTAACTAGATCTGCTGCATTGGAACATACTACCGTGCCTACAAGATCGCATTCGCCGCGATGAAGTTACGAGTGCGCGTGACACGCTCGAAGTGCCGGTGGACATGGAGCTCATGTTCGAAGCTCAGCATTCATATCAGCCACCGCCACCTGAGCGCACACTGATGCCCGAGGCTTTGTATCATCCTGGATGCAGCAAGAGAAACAGCAAGTCTGGGATCGCGCATGTAAGTATTAAGCCCGATGCCGAAGGGCAAACGGCGACGAAAGTTGCCGCCATGTCAACACCGGTCACGCGCTCCGCAGCAATCGGCGCAGCTTTGAACTTAATGGCCGAAGAAATACGCATACTTCCCGTAGCAATGGGCCACAGCGGCGCGCACGCGCGAACGACTCGGCCTTCGAGGCTTCCGACGCTATCGAAGCCGTCTTCCGATGCTAAGCAACGGAATCAGGAGTCAGCGCAGTAGCTAGCGTGGGCACCGTGACTCGGCGCAGGTGCCCCCGCGCAACTCTTGGAAAAACAGGAGTCCGACGGGCAAAAGGGAAAATAGCATATTGAGGAAACCGCTTGAGTGCTAGAGCTGCGGCCTCAGTGCTTGGGAAAAGCTAGAGGAAGCGAGTAGAACTGGCCACCTCCGCACCTGCCGTGTTGACACCGACGGAGGAGGGCCTGCCTCAAGGGCCACCCGAGTTTGTCGCGCCTACGTCTACGGTTCCATCCGAGAGGCGCAAGGGTGAGTCTAACCCTGCACAGAAGATAAAGTACGAGAAGGCAGAAATGGTCGACGTCGGCGAGATGTGTGGAGAGTTTCACTGGTGCTTGTAGTTGTGCGTCGTAGAATATAGGATCCGTGCTCTTTACGATGCGGGGGCAGCGCTGACCGTGATGGGCCCTGTTGGTTTGCAAATTGCGGGCGCAAGCGGCCGATAACTCCAGCCGAGCATGGGTAAAGGAGCTCGTATGGCAGACGGACGACACGTCCCTATAGTGGGATAGGTATCGCTGCCGTTTAAGGTGGCTGGCATCGTGAAAGAACTTCGCGTCGCCCTCTTCCCGGATCTCAACGAGGACTGTTACGCAGGTGTAAATTTTATACCTGCCTTCAGAGCATTTCTCCACCCGTGCCCAGGAGATGCATGCGATCACGCTCGACGTGGCCGGCGTGGCGACGACACACATTACAGCCCTCGCATCTGTCAGCTTACCGACAGCGCGAACTGTTGGGATTTTCTTTTATCCCAATCTTTCTTTTATCTAATCAATGCAAAATTTATAACTAAAATACTTTGTTATAACCATTGCTGTATCTCTGATTAAAACCTTGAGCTACCAATCGCGCCTTGTAGTTTTTTACCCTGTTTTTATCATCTGTCTTCAATGTAAAGACCCATGTGCCCCCAAGTACTTTGTCATTCGGTGACAAGTCGACTAACGTCTACACTTCTCTAGACTTCATCATATACATTTCCTCTTGCATAGCTTGATAGTATTCGTCCTTTTTGGGGTGACAATTTGCTTTCTTCCAAATTTCTTGGCACTTCGACAGAGTATTTCTCTTCTGTACATATTATATCTATTTCATCTAATTTTATATTTTGACCATTGCTTTTGTTTTCTATTATTTTTTCGAAATTTTCCATATAAGTTGAGCTTCTAGGTCTGAAACAGAAATTATCGGATTTAAATTTAAGATTCTTCAACTCACAATATTTTTTCACGTCGTTTGATTAAATTTTTTTTGGCATTGTTCATCGCTTGTAGATTCATATTCATCACCTACAAATGATTCTTCATTTTGGAAACTGATAATGAAATTATTCCTTTTGTTTACCATATTTCTTCCATATAGAGTTTCTACTCCGCTTTTACTTTCTTCTATTTTTACAGGTATTGTCTCTATAACTTGCTTCAATTTCGGTATACATACACGATAACCTTTAGTTTTTACTGCATATCCGACAAGAATGCCTAAATCTGCTCCCGCCTGTAGTTTATTTCTTTTTGAGCTTGATTTCTACACATAAACAAATATTCGTATCTGTTGTAGTGAAGGCTTGTATCCCCACAATGTCTCGTCCGGCGTAGAATCACCCAAAGTTTGTGTAGACATTTATTTTTGATATATACAAATGTGTGTAATGCTTCAGCCCAGAATCGTAGCTGTAAACCATTGTCGTGTAGCATTGATCTAACACCTTCGATCGCAGTGCGATTATATCTTTCAGCGACACCGTTTAGTTCAGGAGTATATGTAGAAGTTCTCTTTGCCTTTATCCCTCTCTGCTGTAAAAAGTATTGAAATTCTTTATTGGAAAATTCTAAACCGTTGTCTGAACGAATAATTATTATTTTGCGGTCGCGTTGCCACTCGACTTCATTTATAAAAATTTTTAAATATCATACTTACCTCAGATTTTCTTTGGATTGTATATACGAAAGTTTTACGTGAATAATCATCAATAATTGATAGAAAATATTTACTACCACCTGTTGAGGTGATCGGAGACGGGCCCCATACATCCATATAGAGTCTTTTCAGTATCTGACTTGACATTATTTGTTATTGCTTTGAACGGCGAGCGAGTAGCCTTACTAATTTGACAAGCTTCACACTCCTTCATTTCACCGTTGATTCTACCAATACCTCTTACTATTCATTTATGTTCCATCTGTTTTTCTATTATTTACGTTCACATGACATAACCTTCCCTACATTTTTTCGATGCCAATACTTGCTTTGTAACTTCGTGCAGCACTGTATGCTTCATCCTTTATTCATAAGATACATAAATTATATAAAGTTTTTCTTTTCGATGAACCGTAAAATATTCGTATAAGTATTTTATGTAAAAATCCTTGAGTATATTATCATTTTATTATTTAACTAGTTAATTATAATACTTAACGAATGTATTCCCATCTTACGAAAGTTGCCTCTTTTCTCACAGGATGCTGCGATTAATAGAGATGAAGGAGAAGAAAATGCGATGAAGGAAGTATAAATGATGAGAATATTAAAAGATTGTTAATGACTTTATTATTACAGAATCAATAGAAAAAGAAGAGAAGCGACGCGGCAACGAAAGTAAGATCAGATGATATATTGATTTATCGATTAGAAATCACGAATTTAAAGATGCGATACGACGCGAATAAGGATAGATCACCGAATGATCTATCAAACAGAGATTTTGATAACAGAAATATGATGCGATACATTGAGACGAATTAGCAGAAAAACTTTAAGTTAAACTTAAAAAGAAACCGAAAGAAGGCAAAGTAGATTTGTTAGCACAACGGTTAGAGAACGTAAGAAGTAAATATAACGGTACGACCAGGATGTGTCGATTAACGTCGGACACGTGATCTGATATATTTAATGATTACTTCATAACGGAATTAAGAATGAAACGATTTAGTTATATAATTAATTCTAATACAGTAGACAAACATAACAAACATAAAGGTCGGGAGATAATAATAAGTCACATAGATATTGTATATTACCAGCACATAGTAGAAATGATGTTGCCAAGGAAAATAGTCGAAAAACTACAAGATTATGAAAGATTGGAATATAGATTCACGTGTGCAGCAGCAAGAAAAGAATTATACATACTTAGATACGTACCAAATAAAGAGAAAGCGGCAGAATTTTAGTACCGGTTTGAAGATACAATTCGCGATTTTGAAAATGTACCAAGATCGACCAAATTAACGAACGATGAGATACGCGATACTTTTATTATTATTAGATATTATTAGATATTAGAGGCGGGTTCTTTTCCTGAAAATATTTTAGTCGATTGTCTGCACGAAGGCACAGTCGGGAAAGAAAAAGAACTATAAAAGTTAAAGTATTTGATATTGCAGGTGGAAACTGCTCAGCCAGCAACAGAGGCTCCGGTGAGCTCTCTAACAGTAGACAGTGGACGAGCGCCTCCGCCCTTTAAGCAGATGTATTCAGAGTCAAAGACATCCGATTACACAACAGCACCAAGACGCGATGCAGGTGTAAAACGTGGTGCAAGCGGAAGACGTTACATAGGCGCGAGGAGTGGTAAATTCACAGAAGAGAAAAGCAGATGCTACTCCTACGGATAGTATGGGTACTCGAGTGCAAAATGCATCAACTCCGGAAATTTGCGAGAAGATCGCCCCCAGACATGAGAAAAGGGGAGCAAAAGTCAGAAACTCGTTTGGGCCCAATTTTATTAATGAAGAAGACCAAGAGATAACAAAAGATATGAATGTTTTAATTTATAAAGTAAATAGGCCCTGGAAAGAAATAATGTGCTTAAATTTATAGTAGATTTAGGAGCAACTGTATAGATTATGTTTAGATTTAAAAATAGAAGGTTTGGGAAATATAAACACAGCGACAACGGAAGGTAGGACTGTTAGTTGGAAAAACGGTTTATATTCGAGTAATTTATCTAAGAAACTACTCTCGTTAAGAAAATTAGTACAGCAGGCTTTAGAAGTATATATGAATAATAAATGAATAGATATATTAGACCTGAGAAAGAAAAAATCGATTTTGAAAGGCGAATATGAATCGTCCTTTCATTTATCGTTCCTTCATCTAGGAAATATCTTTCCTAGATATTCACACTCAGAGTAGGACAAAACAAAGTTCGTGGCAAAGTAAGTGAAAAACACTTCTGCAACATCACTTCTCCAAAACACTTCTGCAACGTTTTCAACAATTCCACAACCGTAATTCCATTGGAAACACAAAATTTCAAGCAAACACATTGATCAACTTTATTCCATAGTCAATATCGCCAGACAAATTTTTTGCGTCGTAAGCCAACAGCTGACAAACACACATTTATGGACATATGGTACTCAAATTTCAGATGGACATCAAGTGTTTGCGTACTATATACACATGCGTATAGTATAACTATATGCATACCATATTAAGTACATATGTATTCGATAGTCGGAAATTCGTTCCGTTGATGCTGCGAGTGCCGTGCTTGTTTAAAAGAGAAACGCATAAGAAACAAAGCGCATACACGCGCATGCGCGGACCCTCTGTAGGTCCGATGGACAATGACCACGCGACTGCGCAGTAGATCAGATCACGCTTGACTTCGAACAGTTTCGGTTGATTCGTCACTAATAAATCTCTGCTTGTAGACCGATTATTGTTTGTCGGCTAGCGTCACTTACTCGTCGCATTGGCTTTTGTTATTATAGTGTAATAGTATTTATATTATGTGTGCGTGCGAGTGTCTCTAAGCTGAGGTTTTTCGGATGAGCTTTTGTTATCTGTTGATGCTTGCGGAGTGAGGCTGCGGGCATACCCACCACGTTGGGTCTCTGTGACATAACAAATTTTGCCATCCGATTACCCGTAACTGGCGTAGCGAAGCAAGGCAAAGCGATTATTGCCGGGGTTGAACCCCATTTAATCTTAGTTACATATTTGGTAAGAGAGCTCTCTGTTAACATTAAATATATTTACTTAGAAATTAAGTCTAGATTAGTTACATTTTGGTTTATGTATTTGTAAGTATACTAGATAATTGTTTAATAAAGGTTAAGATTCGTAAGCTTGCTTAGGCTTTTCCCTCAAAACCGTGAGGGTTTTTTCGCCCAAGCAAGATGTGTTTGACTTATTATTTTTCGCGCAATTGTTGTGTTTTATTAAATTACCTATCACCATTCATTCCCACTAATTCATTTATACGTTTACATAAAAATCTATAAAACGATTTAACATTATTTTTCATCAAGAAAGGTTCTACCAATACAGAAAAAAAATTTATATATTCCGTTTACGCGCGGAGTTTAAATGCACTAGTCAGGATCAAATTTGTTTATATAGAAACTTCAAGAATAAAGTAATATATTATAAAATTATACATAAAGGTGGAGATATAACAACAAAATACACACACACTCACCAGTGCGGAGTTTTGTTGCTTTCTCCCATCTGTCGTCTCCCCAGCTTTCGGATAGGGGATGGCTCGCTACAAATTGTAGAGGGCACTGAGGAAATAAAATACTCAGGGTGGACAGAAAAAGCTAATAGGGAGGGCCTTCCGAATTTAAAGCCGATTATGATTAATGTTTGGTATAAACAAGGATATATCCCAGGGAGTAACTCCAGCAAGACCGGTCAATCTTAGTGGACGAAATAGACCTAATTCCATCTTCATTAAGGCCAATGAAGGAGTTACATACGCGGAGGTACTCCGTCAAATAAAGAATGACCCGGAGTTATCTCATGTGACGAATGAAGTTAACAGGATACGCAAAGATCTGCAAGCGGTGCACTGGTACTTCAGTTAGAAAGGACAGCCAAAAATGCACATGAGTTGGCTCGCATTGTTAAAACTAACGTTGGCCATAGCGCATCCACTTCGGTCTTGACTAATCTTATTACATTGGAGATTAAAGATATAGATGGGGTTACTACAAAAGATGGAGTCTTCGAGGCTCTGAAATCACACCTCGAACTAAAGGAGACTAACATGCTAATCCATCGTTCGTTGCGGCAAGCTTATGGGGGTACTCAGACGGCTGTGGTGTCTGTACCATATAGCAACACAGCTGAGTTACTACGTGGAAGGCATGTTCGCATCGGATGGGTCAGCTGTAGCGTTAAAAAAAAAAAACCAGAAATAAGGCGTTGCTTCAGGTGTTGGCAGACTGAACATTTAGCGGCCGTGTGCTCGGGCCCTGAGAGAACTAATCTTTGCAGGTACTGTGGTGAAAAAGACCATCTATTCAAGCTGTGTGTAAATGAGCCCTGCTGTTTACTCTTTAAATGTGAAGGAAAAGAGGAGATTAACCATCCAGCATACAGCTATAAGTACCCGATTACTGTGGAGTTTTTAAACAGAGATAAAAAATTAGGATACTCCAACTGAATACTAACCATTGTGTAGCGGCTCATGACCTGCTGAAACAGACAATAAAGGAGCTAAGAAAAGACATTGCTGTAATATTCGAACCATATTGTGACAGGGACAGACCACAGCGCTGGATAAGTGATACAAGCAATAGAGCGGCCGTCTGGATTGGTCAGAATAGGCAGGTACTAAAGCAATCTAGTCATCAGAGCGAATTGATATCTTGCGTTAAAATACAAGAAATATACGTCTTTAGTGTATATGCTCCTCCAAGTTTGACGGACAAGCAGTTTGAAAGTCTTGTAACTAAATTAGTTGATAAGGCTATGGATAAGAAACCATTATTAATCGCTGGAGATTTTAACGCGTGGTCCACAGCCTGGAGAAGCGCTTCAACAAATAACAGAGGTAGTATGCTGCTTGATCGCCTTAATTCTCTTCAACTGCACGTGGTTAATAAGGTATTTAAATCCACTTTCATTAGAGGAGATAAACAATCGCAACTTACTCTACTTACATTAATACGTATTAAATTTTTATGCGAAATCCGATATTTCGAAATTCTGGAAATAAGAAGTTTACTTTTATTGTTTTAAATTAATAAATATTTTTTCATTGGTCTTACAGTCCAATCAAATCAATCGGACAAAATACGTAACAACATCAATACACATTTACATTAACATTAATACATCAATACACAAAAATAATAAAAACAAAAATAAAAATTAAATCAAAAATTATAATGACAGTTAGCCTGTCCTTATTTACATTCACCCCCGTAGATTAATCTGAAAATAAAATATTAGCTGAAAAATTCTTTGTTAGTAAAGTGCAGTCTGACTGTCCCCAAATGATGTAAAATTATTTTAAAAAATATCTTACAATAAGAAAAGATACTTTGCAACGCAGATTTTATTTTTTTGAGATCTAAGCAGAATTTATTTCCTGAGGATGAACCGTGGCGGTTCAAAAGGAGAAAATATGGTTGTAGGGCCAGTCAGCTTGTGCTTTACTAACATAGAATATAGTTTATTATTTCTTTATTTTTATTTTATTATTATTTTATTTTATGATTTTTAATTTTTAATCTAATTTATTTTTAGTAATCAGTTTTATTTCAGATTCTTCAGGTGTAATAATAAAGAAGGACAGTCTAACTGTTTATTTAGTAACATTATTTTAGTTAATATATTATATTATAATGGCTGTAAGATCAATAAAAATATTTATTAAGTTAATTCTAAAAATCGTGATCGATAATTTTTTTTAATATAATTATAAATGCCATCAAATTTTTTTATGAATGAATTTTTTTTTATATAAAATTTTTCACATATTCGCACTTCCCACTGAAAAATCGTCTAACCATGTGCGTCAAATCAGCACGGTGTGGATGACACACATTGGTAATTGGATTCTATATACTGTGTGCTTTCCGCAAAGCATCTGTTGTATTTCTCTCTGTACCGATTGCAACGATGTACAATGGTAAACAATAGCTCGACCTCAGCTATATTTTAAATTAGTGAAAAAGTATGAAAAAGTATGAAAATTATTTGCATATTCGGCAGAAGGTTGGACAACCATTCCTTTTTCACTCGACTTCTTTGCAATTGCTGCATTCCATCAAATCTCCATTGTCCTTAACAGTCTGTGACAAGGCATGTCACAAATTTCTCTTCTATTCCATGGTAATTCACAGTCAGCCACCGTTTGTATTGTATTTCACTCCATATTAATTTATTTCCTAGAGTGAGTGACTTAATGAAATCAGCATAGGTAATGCACCTAGCTTTTAACTCAGAAAACTGAGTTGTTTCAATATAAAACTTTGTTCGTCATTTTCCTGTAATCCCTGCATGTCACAGAAGAACACTTTATCTTCTGCACATTGTAGAATATTTTTTTAAACATGACATTCTATTGCTGTTCTATAGCAATCTTGAGTTTTATATATTCCTATTTTTATATACATACAATTATATAGTCGAACTTATGAATTATTCGACAATCATTCAACAGGTTATGATAGAGCTGAGAAAATTGAGAAAAAAACCAGTTGTCTCTCGAGCAGAACATCAAAAATGTTCCACTTCTTTCATTAATTTCTGTTTACAAGCAGGATTCCAATACTAATCTTGATAGTGCAACAGCAGTCGGCGGTAGTCTAAACTCTAAAGCGACAATTAAGCTTCATAGATATTCAGCCAACTGTCAAAACTAGAATAAGGACTAGTGTTATGCTATTAGTGCTATGAATTTATGTCATGTGGCTATTCTAAGTTTCTTGGACGATGCACAGAAGCTCTTTCAGGATCAAATATGAGCATGCATATAAACTTATAGTACAAGTACAAGTAAATTCTGATTTTATATAAGTTTTCTTTGCAGAAAAATGGAGAGGAATAAAAAGACCTTAAATATTTGACAACTGCGAGGGCTACAGTATACAGGTCTACTGATTAAGAAAAATGACTAGAACTCATCTTATATTGGCGTACAAATAAGGTTCTACCGTTTTTTTATGAAGAAATAAGAATTTATTGTAAAAAATGGTACAAATAATGTCATTCAAAATATTGCCCATCACTTTCTACTACTTTTGACCATCTTTCGGCAACAAGTGGATTACCCCGTCTAAAAAATTTCTCGTCTTTTAAGTCGATCCACGAATCGACCCATTTCTTAAATTCCTCGTAAGAAGTAAAGTGCTCCTCAGCTAGACCATGAGTCATTGACCGGAATAGAAGGTAGTCTGAAGGAGCAATATCTGGTGAATACGGCGAGTGGAATAGGACGTAGCAATTCCGTCCTCCTAACGTTTCCTTTACAATGTTTGCAACATGTGGCCGAGTGTTGTCATGTTGAAAAATGACGACTTTATCGTACCTGTTGGCACATTGTGGATGTTTACAATTGTATCAGCTGTTGTTGGTAACGTTTCCTGATGACGGTTTCATTGTGTTGGAGTAGTTTGTAATAGATTACTCCAAGCTGATCCTACCAAATACACAGCATTAGCTTCTTGCCATGAATCTTTGGCTTGGCTATCGAAGTTGAGGCATACCCGGGCTTACTCCATGACTTCCTACGTTTGAGGTTCTCGTAGTGGATCCACTTTTCGTCTCCCGTCATATTTCGATGTAGAAATCCTTTGCGATTTTGCCTTTTGAGTAATTTTTCGCAAGCGGATAAGAGACGTTCGACGTCTCTTAGATTCAGTTTGTTAAAAACACAATTTCTTTGCTTTTGGACCATACCCAGGGTTTTGAGACGTTGTGAAATAGCTTGCTGATTCACTCGTAACTCTTGTGCAAGTTCTTCTTGCATTTGGCATGGATCTTCCTCTAGTAAAACTTCCAATTCTATGTAACCATACACTTTGGGCCTTCCTCTGCGTGTTTTGTCCTCCACGTTATAATCACCACTTTTAAATTTTTGCAACTGCTTCCGACAACTTTTCTCACTCAAACTAACATTACCATATGCTTCTATGAGTAGTCGATGTGCTTTAGCAGCAAATTGCTTTAAATGAAAGAAGTAAATTAAGAGTTCCCACAAATGATGCTTACTTGGCTCAAAATTTGACATCTTAACACGATAAAAACTATGTGATGCTAGTAAAAGGTCAGAGGTATTAAAAGATTATACTGTTTCCAGATGTCAACATATACTATACAACTTTTTACAGCTACCAATTTCGTTCTTATCTTATCGGTGGCGCCATCTTTTCAAAACGGCGGAAACTTATTTGTACACTTAATACATCTAGAAGAATTTCAGGAAAAAGATTCCGGATGGACATTTAAAAGTATTATAACTTTGTGCATAAACATGGAAAAAATTTTATCTGACAAGGAAAGATTATATTCATCTTCTAAAGTGTATATCATCAAAAAGAGCACTTGTCAATGTTCATAACACCGATAAACAATGCTTCAAAGATGCCATTTTTTCAGCATTCTAATGAAAGGAATACTCAAAGAGTTCATAATTATCATAAATATGCAAACAAGTTGAATTTTGGTGATATGCAATTTCCTGTCAAACGAAAGGATGTTTCAAAACTTGAAAAATTGAATAATATTTCACTATATAGATGATTTCAATAATATTAAGAAGTACATAGCGAAATCAGAAGTATCACCGTGCCTTCATATTTTATTAAACAAGATGTAGAGACATGTAAATCTTCTCCTCATTCATAAATTTTAGATAAAGGTCTATGAAGAAAATCATATTCCAGATAATAATGTAAGCCTGACTAAATTCGATTATATTCGGATTTTTAATTATATTGACAATTTGAGGTTCATAAGTGAGTAATGTTCATAAAAAATTATGCCATGTTCAAAGATTTTTGCATCATTTTTATAATGAGAAAAGGTTGCAAAATCATGAAAATTCTTTTAAAAATATTCACGATTGTCGTATAGATCTGTCAAACTCATTGAATAACCTTTTAAATTTCGAAGATTTTGATAAAAATGAAAAAGCACCTTTTGTAATTTATGCATATTTTGACCGTTTAGTAAACCATAATGAAAATGAGATTCCTTTTCAAGTTCACGAAGATTACAATATAGAAGAATAGAGACGACCAGTTATCAGTTTGATGGTTTATTCGTGAGCTGAAATCAATTGACGACTAGATTGATCATCTGTATGAAAATTTAAAATGAGTGAAATTTACAGAACCTACTTGAAGAATTAACTTTTCAATAATCGATCTTGCCATATATCAAACTTTTTCGAGATAATTAACTGTGAACGCGAGATAATTGTTAGCTAACAAAAATGTGTGTGTTTTTTAAATTAGCTTACATTAAGAAAAATTAAATTTTTGTTGATTTTGTAAAAATTAATTTTTTCTCTTTATATAATTACACGGTCTTACATAATCTTAATGTATAATTCACAATTTATTTCAAAATAAATTGGAATTTCTTCACTTATGAATGGTTAAGTTACTCTAAAATCTCATAACAAGGAAATTCATTCTTAGTTTTAGACCTTCACGTTTAGATTGCGATATAAGTAGTACAAAAAGTCCGATGTATTTTTGATGTATCAAGATGTACTTATTTTTTAGTTTTGGCATTTACCAATAAGTTAGTTAACAGACGGCATCATAAAGAAGGAAAATGGATGCCACACAATTTGATCGAAAGTGTCATTATATATCGATTCAACATCGCACTGTCTTTGCTTGCCAGGCAAAAAAAAAGTTTTCTGTGGCGTATTATCGGTGGTGATGAAATGTGAATCTACTATGATAATCCTAAGCGCAAAAATTCATAGACGGACCCAGGCCAGCCGTCCAAATCAACACTAAAATGGAACATCTGCAGGCAAAAGACATTGCTATGCATTGCCCAATAAAACCGTTATTGTCGAGGTATATCAATGCCAACTGAGTAATTTGCAATAGACATTGGTCGAACACAGATCAGCAATCGCGAACAATAGGCGTAAAGTCATTCTCTTGCATGGCAACGCTCGGCCATATGTTATGAAAGCCGTGACAAACACCCTGGTAGAGCTCGAATTGTTGCCGCAGCCATCGTACTTGCCAGACATAGCACCTTCTGATTACCACCTATTCAGATCGATACGGCATGACCTCGTTGATACGCGTTTCCAACATGTTCAAAAAATGCGAGAATTTGTGGATGGTTGCAGCGTCTCGAAACCGCCATCGTTCTTTTGCTACGGTATGTCCATATTGCCAGAAAGATGGAAAAAGGAGTAGATAATGGCGAAAAACATTTTAATTAAGCTAACATGTATCCATTTTCCATCATAACTGTCCTTTTTCTTTTAAAAAGGTCGGAAACCAAGTTCGTCTCCTAATATATTGTAGGTTTGAAGTAGGTTTGAAGTATCGTGAGGCAATGTATAACAAACATCGTCATTGATACACCACCTGTTTCAAAATACAAAAAACTACTTACTACATTGAAACTTATATAATTCATTATAGGTACCGTAAGCCGCTGCCCGACAATGGTCTGTGATTCAAAAGTGTGCATAGAATTTTGAGTTTTGAACAGAAACCTTGGCTGAAACCATATTTTGAAAGAAATATTGCAATTCGAAAACAGGCAAAGAATGAATTTGGACAACTCTTGTATAAATTGTTAATTAATACTGTTTATGGAAAATGCATTGAGCGTGCGCGATGTCGCGTTGATGTACATTCAGTAAATAAATTCAATGGTTGATATGGAGCAGAGGTACGAATATCTTTACCTAATTATCATAACTGTGCAATTTTCAATGAAAATTTAGTTCTGAGTTTTAGCTAAAAATAAGAAGTTGTGGCAATCAAAAAGTCTACATACGTTGTATCCTCAATTTTATAAAGATATTACTTTATGATTTTCACTACTCTTACATGAAACAGAGAGTGGGCGAAAAGTAGCTTTTGTTTAATGATACTTATAGCTTGATATATGAAGTAGAAGACCTTGATATGGATCAAATAATGAAAGAAGATATTCATAGGTTTGATACATCTGATTATGATGAAAATAATCAGTATGGCATTCGACGTCAAATTAAACAAGTTCCTGGAGAAATAAAATATGAGATCATGATGGAATTTCTTAGTTTATAGTCTAAAATGTATAGTATTTGTAACGCTACGTTCCTGGGATGAGCTAGTTCGTGCTCCGGTCCAACCAACCTCAGCATCTGACAGTTCAACACGCCGTCAGGCTCGCCCGTGCAAGTTCTTTTTACTTTCCCATTTTATATATATTATAGATCGGCTTACGTTCATCCCGCATAGGCTCTTGCTCGTTTAGCCCACCATCAAGTTATCTATTTCTCAAACTCAATTGTAGCTCTCACTCAACCCACCAGAGTTTTGAATTGAGTTACCGTTAACTTTTATTTGAAGATAAAGTTTTTTGTCGAACTAGGTTTACAAGTTTATTTTTGGAATAACCCCTTTTTTATATAACAATATTTATTAAAAAAATATAAAAACAACAACATTTTATAAAAAGAATATAAATAAAAAAATTAAAAAATATATTTAAAAACGGCATATAAAATGTACTGTCGCACTACTGCACCTTGTCCTGTTACATTTTATAATAGGGTGGCTCACTCACGACGATCCGCTGTAACAGAATATTTTATTTTCTATCATACATTTATATGAATACTTTGCGCCACGCCTTCGGATCTTGCGCTGAGTGTCCGAGGACGTATCGTCCACTATCCCACCGACGACAGGTTCTCTCTCGACTAACCGGTTTCGAGGCTACCGACACACTGAATTTTATATCCAGTGCACCGCTATTTAAGCTTGGAGAGAGAGACAACGGTTCCCACTCAGCGAGCGTTCCTCTTTCACTGCTCCGCACCACAAACTTCGTGGTGCTCGCCCCTTACCGCACCGAACCGCGCCATAAAACTTTCGGCGATCCCCCACAGCGCGCTCACCGTGCCGTGTAAGTTTCGGTGCTTCGCCTCTCACCGCACCGTCCGCTGCTCGTAGAAACACAATGTCTATTCGAGCATCTTCGGGCGCGCTCAGTTCTCTTTCTCTCAGTTTGCTTTCCGCGCGACTCTTCTCGAACGGTCGTTGACTTTAGAGAAATAGAATTATATAATGTATTATAATACACCACATAATTCCATTTCTTTTGCAACGATTTATTATTAAGTAATTAATGATCTTTATTAATTAATTAATAATAAATATTTTTATTGTTAATAAATTGCGTGATATTATGGCTCGTCGCAATTTTAGTTGATGGAGAAGCGATAGAAAAAAATGCTAAATGAATAAAATCGATCGTTGTAAAGAAATTAATCACGTCATCGAAATCTCATGATTATCAGCGAGGACAATGCAATATCTGCTTAAAATTCAATATAGTGCATATAGAAAAATAAAAAAAAGTTGCCCTAAATCCATTTGATTGTAAAAGATACATATTGCCTAATACTACAGATCTTTACCGTGACGTTACTATAAAATCCTAGATGAGCAATTGTCGGAAGCTGCATGTCAGATAGGAAATAAATAATGTGAAATCAGCAAATAGAGGAGGGAAAAGATATTGAGAGAGAATAGAATGAGATCAATGGAAAAGGACCTGGCGTAGGCATGGCTACATAAAGTCACTAATGAGTGTCCAGTAACAGTTGATATACTCGCAGAACAAGAAAGTAGGGATTATGGCAGTCTAAGTGAATCAATAAACTTTGAGTGTCATACATCAAAAGAGCTAATGCGCGAAGGAGCAATAGAATCCTGAAGAAATCTTGGAACTTTTAGCAGGGGTATTCACAGTTGAAGCTGGGAAAAGAAATGTACTTCGTGCAGCAATGAAATGGATGGAAATTATAGTGAGAATCAGCTATATGAACAGACGGAGGACAATGAGGAACTCATTGGAGCAGTCGAAGAGTTTGAGAACTCTCAATCTTCTTCAAAGAAAACAAGAGTAATCTTATTAATAAGGTAAGATTTTTAGTTAATTTTCTCTTAAAATTAATTTTAACATTGGTAAAATGAAGAAGAAAAAATTTTTATTTTTTTTCTGAATGGACTTCTTTTAGAATGGACACTCTTAACGAAATTTCCGAAAGCGAGTTCTTGCCGAGGAAAAAATTTACAGAATTTGAGAAAAATTATCAGTCCATGGTGACTGATCTGGAGTGTTCTTCGAGTCCGTTTTTTTCTTCGGCCAGTACTCTTTTAGTATTCATCAGATTGTCGAAGTGGCGCCTTTCCGTGTCACACTCGTCCCATTACAAGCCCCCTCCCCTTTGTAATAACGACCCACCCGTCGTGTAGAATCTCGAGCCCCCTTCCCGCGTAAGTCTATATAACGATGAAATGATCGCATCAATGTGTTGAACCCGCTCGGGATTTAAGAGTCTTGTATCATGATAACGTGGCGATAGTAGTATCTATCTTCTTGTGTTAATATGTAGAGTATCATTAATAAATTGTAAGTTGTAATTGTTAAGTGCACGTATATTTCTTCGTCTTCTCCGATTTTCCCCTTCCTTACATATAACAATTCGATCTCTCTATCCAACATACAGAGGAGCTACTACACCTACACGTAAGTACGTAACATAGAATTAAACATTATAATTCTGTCGACTGTTATCAATTAAATTAATAAATATTTTTATCGGTCTTACAGTCTTTATAATGCAATATTTTTTGGACAATCCTATTGGACATTGGACACTAAGGTGATTCTCAATTTAAGGTGGTGGAGGCAGTCAGGTTGTCCTTTACTATCATGGAATATTGTTTTTATTATTTTTATTTTATTTTATTTATTATTTTATTTTTATTTTTAATTTTTAATATAATTTCTTGTAGTAATAAGTTTTATTTCAGATTTTACGGGGGTGAATATAAACAAGGACAGTCTGACTGTAATTGTTTTAGCTAATATATTGTATTATAAAAACTGAAAAACCGATAAAACTATTGATTAATTTAAGTAGGTAAGAGTGTGTGCAAACACCGTTACCATATATATATATATATATATATATATATATATATATATATATATATATATATATATATATATATATATATATATATATGTTCCGTTGTAATAGTCAAATTTTTCTTCATTCTCTTATAGCACATGCAATGATGTACTACGCAGACGAATTGTCGAACTGAAGATGTGACTATCTGTAACTGCGTGTAAATAATAAATTAAGGATATAATAAATAAATAATATAAGCTAAATAACAATAGAACAACCTGAAAATAAATAGGAAATTTTTTTTTATAAATTAATAGAAAAACAAAGAAACATCAGAAACCTAAATAAATAATATGGAAGTGGATAAACAATAAAATTTTAAATAAACAATAAATAAATAAATAATTAAAAAATATTTACACAGGGCTAGCAGAAAACGTTCTAAATTTTAATTTTATTGTATTTTATAACAATTATATTAAATAAAAAATTTTTTTTACATTAAACCAAAACTTAGAAAATTTCCGATAGTAAAATTAACTTCGATCTAAAGTTTCCTCAGGAAAAAATTAAAACAAAAATTTAAACTAAAATAAAAAATTTTAAAACATTTAAATAAAAAAACATTAAAACACAAATTTCGAAAAATTACAAAACCTAACATTGAACGTTTTCTTTTGAATATTAAATTAAATACAAAACCATTTTGGAAATTCAAATCAGATTTTAAAAATTTTTTTTTCTCAACATTCAACAGAATTTCAAATTTTTTTTTTAACGATAAATATAAACTTTGAACATGCGAGGACAATACAACCACAAATTCATAGTGATAAAGCAAAAATAATGTAAATAAATCTGCTATATTAAAAACAGCTATTTTTATTAAACTAATAATAATTTATAACAATTTCGGAAATTGAAAATAAACTGACTTAACTATTTTAATTATAGCAAATAATAAATATATAAACAATATAAACCAGAAAAAGCCGACCGACCTCAAACATGAAAAGCAATGATTAACGACGAGTAAAACAGGCTAAATAGCCTTTTCGCAACAATATAAAAAGATGCTTTGCTCCGTGAAATAAAACAAGGACAACTATAAATAGATGAGAATTTTACAATACTAAGAGATAGGCTAATCCGCTTTGAACTGCGATGCGTTTTTGGACCAAATGTTGCCGACTGGGATGTTGATAAGGATAATATTCCCGAAATTTATCACCCAGATCTCACTGAGATCTCAGAGGAACTCAACTCGACAAGATTCGAGCAGGATCGCGGCAAACGAGAAACAGCGGCAGCAACAAATCAAATGACGAAAGACTGTAGGACAGAACGACAACGTACTACCAATACAGATCTTATAGGGCCAACACCTCCGAACACTGTCCCAATTCCAGGTACCCTGCTGCACCATGGTCATCACTAATGGCGCATAGTACAGATATATTGGGAAACAATGATATTCCCTCAACAGCTGCAGCCCCGTGGTAATATCCGCCAGGCGCATGGCCATACCTGCATCCGGCGTTTTTTAGCACTATATTGCTACGCCACATCCAGGAGGGACAAAGGGAATACTATTGGCTGACGATAGCCAACACCGACACAGAACCACAACGAATTATCGATTATACACCCGATCAAAAGATAACACTTATCTAAAAGAAACTAGAGCAGGCCAACTGCTTAGACAGTGGAAAGTTCAATTTTCTGGAACTCCACGTGAAAACGTAGAGATCATTGACAGACTTGAAGAGATAATAGAATGTCTAGATACCCCAGAAGCCGAGATATTAAAAGTAGTACCAGGAATACTCTGTGTAGCAGCGAGGATATGGGCAAGGCCCATACATAAAAAATAGAGAAATTTAGAAGATTTTAATACAGCTCTCCGCGGACAATTTCGGCCAATAGATTATGCGCTACGACTTGAAGAAGAGTTAAGCAACAGAACGCAAGGGTCAAATGAACCCATTGGCTCCTACCTTCGAGGTATAAGAGTGCTGATCGACAAAATGTCACCAGCATTTCCTATTGAGATACGGCTCGATAGGATCTTTAGGAACCTCTATCCCGAATACATCGACAGAATAAATTGTAGCGATTAAAAATCGATAGATGAACTAGAATTAGTTGGTCAGCAACTCGAACTAAAGAAAGAGTGGAAAAACCGATACAAGGAACCTCCACCGGTCGAGACACGTATGGTCAGTACAGCAGCGTGCTCGCCGTCTGAAAGAGCCAGCAGAGGTTCTGGGCTAGGAGAATTCTATGCCGACGAAAGCAAAGTTACAAAAATACAAGTGACAATAATATCACCTCGATATTACGACGACCGAAATCGATTACCACCTCGATTCCACGATGATCGAGACCGGTACTCATGGCCACGAACACCAGATCGAGATTACCTAGCACCAAATGAAAATCATCGATGCAGATCGGCAGATAATAGACGAGCATCACCGAACAGAGACCATCAACATAGTGATCGTGCGTGGTATACATCTAATGGACGCAACGGCACATTAAGACAGAGTCCAAGATGCGAACCGTGGCGTGATAACGATAGATCCTGCTGGACCTGCAAGCAGTTGTGTCACTGGGCAGATGGATGCCCCGATAGAGAACATTTCCACTGTAACAATTGTAAAAAAAAGGCGTCACGACGCGAGAATGCCCCCATTGCAGCCCCTACAAACACCAGGGATATACGTAAGGGAGCAGGAAAATTGAGCAGTCTTGACACCCCTTATGAGACGACTCCACAAATGGGCGCAAGCTCCCTCAATAATAATAAAATCGCTTCTTCTTAAACGTTGAGTTAATGGGGAAGATAATTGCTTCTGTCATCGACCCGGGAGCAAGAAGTCCGTTTGTGAGTCCGGGACTAGAGAGATTATTAATATCAGTAATAATACCGGTAAAGTCAGTCTCATATATTGAATTACTAGACGGAAAGCTCTGCGCTAACGGCAGCTATGTCGTAATAGCGCTGAAGATCGACGGCCAGTTGCTAAAAGCAAATTTTAAAGTCTCTAAGGCAATAACATACGACATAATTCTTGGCATGAACATCATTATACAAATATAGATGACAATAGATTTCGCCAACGCCACCTCCGTAACGTCGAAATAGAACAGGGAAGACACCATCAATGCCATAGCAGCAGTCGACGGTGTAGTAGCGCTGACACAAGATGAGGTATAAAAGCTCGTACAGATGCTAAACCATTTGATACCAACTTCGAGCGGTATACTCTAAATTGCACAAATGAAGCCGCATCATATAGATAGTCAGGAACATCGCCAAATTAAATAGCGATTACGTTGCATACCGGACGGGCTGCTTAAACAAACATACCACGAAATCGACAGGCTGCATTATAGAATGTCAGAGGGCATTATAGAACCATCAGAAAGCCCATGGAGCATTTGCCCGTTGATTGTCCCAAAGAAAGATAGCAAGATTAGATTCTGTATCGACTACAGGACGGTCAATCAAATTACGCGCAAGGACGCATACCCGCTGCCTCACATGTGCTGTTGGACAATGTAAGGGACGGAAGGTGCTTGTGTAAGATAGACCTTAGTCAAGCCTGCCAGCAGATCCCCTTAGACGAACGCAGCAAAAAGATTGCCGCCTTTGCAGTACCGCAAAAGGGTCTATATCAATATACTCGGCTACCATATGGGCTGACTAACGTCCCAGCTACTTTCCAAAGAGGTATCGACCTCATATTCGGGTCACAGTGGCAGCTAACCGAGTTCGACTACATGGACAACATCATAATCGCCACTAGAACCTTCGAGCAGCGTACTAAGGACATAACTGTGCTCGTCCGCTATCCAGGTCGGGCTTCAAATTAATAAGGACAAATCCGAGTTTTGCTGCCCCGAAGTTATATATTTAGGCTAAATCATAGACGAAAACGGTTCGCGCATGGATCCTAAAAAGATCCATCCGGTAAGTGATTACCCGAGGCCCACGAATCTAAAACAGCTGAGGACCTTTTTAGGAATGGTAGGCTGGTACGCCCGCTTTACCCAATCACTAGCGGATATAAAATTGCCCCTAACAAGACTACTTAAAAAGAACATCAAATGGCACTGGTGGCAGACCCTGCAAGACGTCTTTGACAAACTAAAAATTCTGCTGATGCAAGCGCCAGTGCCAGCTCGACCCACGCAAAATAATCCATATGTTCTGCAAACTGACGGAAGCAACTACGCACTCGGAGCAGTAGTTACTCAAGAAAACAACGGAGAAGAGCATCCTATTGCTTATGCGAGTAGGACGCTGTCTAAGGCTGAATTAAACTACGCCGTCACAGAAAAAGAGTACCTAGCAGTCTTGTGGGCAATTGAGAAATTCAGAGGGTACCTGCTATGCGAAAAATTTACAGTCATTATAGACCATAGCAGTCTTAAGTGACTGCATTCGCTCAAAAATCCATCGGGCCGCATAACAAGATGGGCAACAGCTCCGTAAGCGCACAATATGAAAATCATACACCAAAAAGGAGCGCTTCATTACGTAGCGGATGCACTTTCAAGAGTCTCTCAAACAGAGGAATCCCCTACCGCAACCCTTATCTTCCTAGAAAAAGACTTCTGGTGTGAACGAAAATGAACGAAATATATGAACGAATCATCCAGAAAATCATCCACACTGGACAGTCAGAAGCGATCGAATGTATAAATATCGCCCAAATATATTTTCGAATGCCATAGGCGAAAGCACTGACGATCTGAAACTGGTAATACCAGTTAAATATAGAAAAAGTGTATTATATGAATGCCACAACACCCCTACTGGAGGATACTTCGGCGTAGACCAAAAGGTACATAAAACAAGCTAACTGTACCGACGTCCAGAAGACGTTATTCCCTATACCTTGGGGCATCAGATAAGTTCGATAACTCCCCTTCCCTATCGGACAGACCCAAAAATCATTCGGAAGAACAGCCCCAAGAAACAACCTCCACAGGCGAAGGTTGAACATATAGTGTACGTGAGTACAGCTGAAGACGGCGAAGTGCGGCTTTATCGCGGCGATCGATGTGCCTTTATGTGTTCGGTCACAACGCATAAGACCGGCAGGTGGAAAACTCGCCCAAATCATCAGGTGCTCAGAATACACAAATATAAGGGAAAGTCATCGTACCGACGAAGTACAAAAGTGACGAAAAATTCTATTTTTCGTCACTTTTGTACTTCGTCGGTATTAACTACTCCCCAGGCAAATCGCCACGCAATGTGATTACATCACCAATGCAGTTCCAGAAGGAACTGCAATACCGGCCAAGCCATTGTTGTTGTTAGCCGTCCGATATTAGCCGCGTAATTAAAGTCTTGATTATTATCGAACGATACGTTTTTATTCTTTTATTTTCACGTCCCCTTCCCCTTAACTTATGTATATATATATATATATATATATATATACAGGGACGAGTTTCGTCTTTGACATTCTCTCGGCCTTCTTGGAACAGCTTGTATCACTTATACATATCCTTTTTACTTAAAAGTAGGCCCACTGTATGCAACGGTCAATATTTTAAGAATTTTAGAGCATTGAATTCGATTTTGATGTCGACACAAAATTTAATGCAAACTGTTTCCTCCATTTTTTTGGTAAAAGAAAATTGCCGAGCACACAAAACACTTATAACTTTGTATGCTTGTCTCAAATAAATAAATAATGCTATAGAGTTCAACCCGTGAATGTATGCTCGGTACATCTGTATCAATAGAAAATAAAAAAATCGATAATCGAACGGACGTAGCCCTCGATATTTGTAAAGTCACCGTATTATTTGAGCACATCTCATACACTATTTCGCAAAGTTCCTCAATAATTAAAGGGATTTCATTATTATGATTGTTATTTCCAGTTGATTTAATAATTATTGTAATAATGTTAGGCTCTGGGCAAACTCATTGGGATCGTCCCAATAGACTAAAACTCTCGAAGAATTATACTTGACCATTTTATATTTAGGTATAAGACCCTTCCCATTTCTTTTACTGCTGCTGCTTCTACTGAGCAAAATTGGTACGATTATATCCACATATTTTTTACTCGTGGACTGGTGTATAGAGTTATTTTTTCTATGTTTCTCGCGATATGCAATTATTGTCTCCAGTATATTACAATAATTTTCACGATCAGATAAACTTACAAGACTCTTATATAATTGCTTCTTAAAGTGCAATTTTATGAGTTGAGTACTTTTGGGGTAATTTACATCTTTTATTGTTTTATAATTAAATTCTATTACATAATCATCAAATAGATACTCATCTCAAACAGTTTTTACTCCCTATATGTTGTACATTTTAGTATGGCTTTCAACTAGTAATGACAGAGCATTTACTGTTCTATTTTTCTACGAACGATTTGAATGTAGAGTTTATCATAGAGTTATTTAATGAGCATCATGCAAAAGCAATTATTCACCACTCTATATGAATAACAACCATCCATATTTATCGGTTTTCCAACATTGAGAACAAAGATTGCGAAACTCATTGAATTTAAAATCTGTGCACATGGTCTTCATAAAATATATTTCAGAGTCACTTTATCTTGGCGATAAATTAGTAACATATTAATATTGCCTCTGATAAGATGTTTTGGTATAGAAGCATAGAAATCACATAGGTAAAGACAGCCTGCACTTTTATATCTCCCCCTACAGAAAAATACTCAGACGCTATCCTGTTTTTCACATTCCACATAAAAATTAAATTTGGTAATACTTCATCGGCAGATATAACAGATTTGATTTCATTAAACGGAAAATATGTTATGTTTTCAATGGGCTCTATTACTTTTTGAGGAATTGATATTTTGGCTAAATTCACAATTTTCAATAAATATATATTTTCGAAACTAAACCTACTCGGATAAGTAATTAAATCTAGTAATCTATTTGTTTTTCCACAATTTGAATGACCGCTGAATACTGCTCTGATTTTATCTGGTAGTAATTCTCCGTTTCGTTTCTTGCTTTTTTCCTCTCCAAAATCGAAGTTAGCAATGGTAAGTTTCAAGTTCTACTCAGTGAAATCCATGTTGGCATGACAAAGTCTAGTTTAATATTGACTGACGTAAATATATAAATGTAAGTTTTATATTTTTGATCTCATTGTTTTGAACTGATTGTCAAAGATGATAACATCTTCCTAGATATCAATACTGTGACCCCAGAACTAAATTGACGAAGGAATGTAAAGAAAATGAAGAAACACTGAGAGAAAAAGAGACACTGAGTACTCTAATAAAAATAGTAATCTTAAAGTGGCTGATGACATAAAGCTTGCTAATAAAGTTTGACAATGAGTTCAAGCCAAGTATTCTAGTTTTAAACACTCTGCAACTGCTATGAAATTAAAAACGAAAATTCTAGTCTGCAAATACTATAAAATTAAAAGCGAAAATTGGCATAGGACATTCCACAAATTGGTAACAGCAGCAAAAAAATCATTAAGATTTTCTGAAGTATAACTTCTATGAAATCATATAGTCCGCATGAAAGATGCTTGCCAAGCTATTAAGAATGGCGGTTGTAAAAAGAAAGTTATTGTTCTACTATTATATCCCTTCCATCTAAAATTGGCTAAGTTCTTCCTTTTCTTATTTCACTATTTTCAGCACAAAGTGATACTGGTGTTCTAACCGGAGGTGATGCTGGAATAGCTAAACCAGTAATTGTTGCTAAATCTGCACAGTAAGATGATCAAGGAAGTAATTGACATAATAAGACGATGAAAGCTATTGCTTTAGGTAAAGAAGTCTATCTGAAGCCGTATAAAAATTTATTCTAAATTATTTTCTTAAACTAAAAAAGAGGATGGAAATCAGTGGTTTGGTGTATAAAAGAAAAACACAATATTTCGCGAAGCATATATAGATATTAGATGCTTACACATAGAAACCCTCACGATTTGAGGGCAAAGCCCGAGTAAGTATTGGATTTGAACTATATTATTTAATAAAATATAACGAATACAAATGAATTAACTAAAATTACTGTCAAAACCTATAAGTAAAATTATAGGAAATTATGAATACTAAAATTATAACTATTTCTTGTTGGCACCAATAAATGAAGCGTATCTTACCGAATAGTAATACTTAACTTGAGACTGACGCAAGAACTGAACTAAATGAGGGAACAGCCCTCGAAGATTTGTACATTTAGTCGTTATCAAAGAGCTTAATTATCTTCTCTTTTACATAGTTGATAGCGGAAAAGTTAGTCGAAGACGATAGACAATTCCAACATGCGGCAGAGAACCAAACGTCTCCGGTACAGGAACAGCCCTCATGGCGGAAACAGCAAGAACAGCCTTGAACTGACGCTTACAACCTCAGGCACGAAAATCGCGCATTCGGATCTTGTCCACTTGGATATATAAAGAGTAAACCCTTGCGAAACAACGAGAACTTAACAAACAACGTATTTTTACTATAAAGCATACACAATATAATAACGCAGACAATAACAAACGTTCAGAAAAAGAGAGGTTCCAACGAACTTTCTCTCATCTTTTGATTCGAAATAAGAAGTTACAAATAAAATGAAATTCAAAAATCGAAAATATTGAATTTAAAATATGCTTCACAAATGAACAAAATGCACCAAATGAATAAATAAAAAATTAACAAAAAATATATATATAATAAAAATACACATGCAGTATATATGTATTCAAATAAATCTAAATATTATATATGTATTTCTACATCGATATATATGCCGTAAAATGGGTGTATTTATGCTGGATTTATATATATTTATATATATATATATATATGCACGTATATGTGTGTGTGTGTGTGTGTGTGTGTGTGTGTGTGTGTGTGTGTGTGTGTGTGTGGGTGGAACGAATAAATATATTACAGAAATAAATAAAATATTATACATAAGAATATCGCATGCGTAATGATATACAAATCTTAAAATGTTAAATATATTACTATATAGACAATTTACCATGTTATATATATATATATATATATATATATATATATATATATATATATATATATTGTGACGGGGAACGCAAGCACTGCGTGCGCTTGCTTTCCCCGTCCCGTTGCTCTCTCTCTAGCCGTAGCCTGTACATATGTATTTGTATATTTGCATGTAGCAATGTTTATCTGTTACAGGCCGACGCACAACCACCGGCGGAGAGGTAAGTGAGAGAGAGAGAGAGAGAGAGCGGGGAGTGGGGAGAGACAGCCACGCGGGCGAAGAAGCAGACAGAAAGAGAGCCGCGAAAAGGAGACACGCGCCGTAACCGGCCTTTCACGCACGTTTTGCTTTTGCTTTTCGCTACGGTTGTGCCGTGACTAACCGCGTGCGGGAACACTTTGTGCTCCTTGTTTCCCTCGCCTCGTACCTCGACTTCGGGGAGGGTACCTGATCGGGCGCGCGTGCTGTGCCACAGTATTGTGGGTGTGTGCAGTGCACACGCGCCAGGCACGAGTCCAAGCGGACGAATTGTCGTCCGACCCCGTCTCTGTAGAATAACCGCCCCATCCCGGGGTTTCCGGACGCCGACGTCACCGCCGCTCCCGGCGAAGGAAGGTGCTGCTGCCGTATAATTTTTTTTTGTTTTTCCCTTCTTTCAAAAATACAAAAACAAAATTTGTTCTTTTAAAGGTGCAAAATAGAATTTTTTTTAAAAATCGGAAAATATTTAGAAATTTTTTTGAAATTTTTTTTTTTTTTTGAAAATTAAAATTAAAAATTTTTTTTTTTTTGAAAACTAAAAATTCAAAATTTTTTTTTTGAAAACTAAAATTAAAATTTTTTTATTTTTTTTGAAAACTAAAAATTAAAATTTTTTTTTTTGAAAACTAAAAATTAAAATTTTTTTTTTGAAAACTAAAAATTTAAAATTTTTGTTTTTTTTTTGAAAACTAAAAATTATTAGGAGTGTGAATAAGTCTTTCCCGTTTTTTGTAAGAGATGGCGCCACCAATACTGTGCGAGTATTCAATGGTTACATATGTCATAATCAAAGCTTATTCATATGTCAACAATTCCATACCAACACATTAGTTAAAATGTTTTCGCATCAGAAATTTTTGATATCGTGAAAATGTCGAAATTTGAGCCCAGTCGACGTCATTTGCGGGAAGTTTCACTTTATTGGTTCAATTTGAAGAAATCTGCTGCCGCGACGCATCGATTGCTTCAGGAGGCTTATGGAGAAGGTTGTGTCGATGATTCAAGTGTTCGCGGATGGTTTCGACGCTTCAAAAGCGGTGATTTCGACGTGGAAGACAAGGAGCGTTCCGGGCGGCCGCAAATCTTTGAAGATCGAGAATTGGCGACTTTGCTTGAGTAAGATTCTTGTCAAATGCAAGAAGAACTTGCTGAAGCATTGGGAGTTCACCCAACAACCATTTCAAAGCGTTTGAAAGCCATGGGAATGATCCAAAAGCAAGGAAATTGGGTGCCGTACGAACTGAAGCTGAGAGACGTCGAACGGCGTTTTTTCACTTGCAAACAGCTGCTTCAGCGACATAAAAGACAGGGTTTTCTGCATCGTATCGTGACTGGCGATGAAAAGTGGATACGTTACGATAATCCGAAGTGAAGAAAATCATGGGGACTACCCGGCCATGCATCATCATCGACGGCCAAGCCAAATATTCATGGCGCCAAGCTCATGCTCTGTATATGGTGGGACCAGCTAGGTGTGGTTTACTATGAGCTTCTGAAACCGAATGAAAGGATCACAGGCGAGGTCTATCGACGACAATTGATGCGTTTGAGCCGCGCACTGCGAGAAAAACGGCCACAATACTCCGACAGGCACGACAAAATTATTTTGCAACATGACAATGCTCGCCCACATGTTGCACCGCCGGTGAAAACATACTTAGAAACGCTCAAATGGGAAGTCCTACCCCACCCGCCGTATTGTCCAGACGTTGCTCCGTCTGATTACCATCTCCTCAGATCGATGACGCATGGCCTGGCTGACCAGCACTTCCATTCCTACGAGGAAGCCAAAAAATGGGTGGATGACTGGATAGAGGCCAAACCGGTCGAATTTTTTCGCAACTGGATTCGTATGTTGCCAGAAAGATGGGAAAAAGTTGTAGCTAGCAATGGCCAATACTTTCAATAATTCATTTGTAACCATTTTTTCACAATAAAGGCTCAAAATTTGAAAAAAAATGGGAAAGACTTACTCACATACCTGATAAATTTTTTTTTGAAAACTAAAAGTTAAATTTTTTTTTTTTTTGAAAAATGTAAAATAAAATTTTTTTTTAGAAATTATAAAAGAACTAAAAATAAACTATATTTTTATTTTTTTTTTGTTTTTTTTTGTGTTTTCTTTGTTTTTTGTATTTTTGTATTTTTTTTTACATTTCTTAAAAAATACAAAAAGAAAAAACTATTACAGTTTCAAAATAATTTTTTTTTGGAAAATCGAGAATCCGAAAGCCGACATTAGAATTTTGGGAAAATTTTTGGTAAATTTTTTGATAATTTTTGAAAATTGTTGAATTCTTTTTCTCTTATATTTTCTGGTTTTTTGCGTCAGTCGCCCCTAATTTTGGCGTTTTCACCCTCGCACTCCACTATCTCTTGAGATTGCCGGCTTTTAATTATTTGCTTTTAATTATTTAATTAAAAAGTTGTGGCTGTCACGTTCTATTTTTCTCACGTTGTAGTTTTCTCTATCGTCCGTTTGTCTACTTCTAATTTTCAACTGAAGAAATAAAAGATGGCAAATCGGCCAAACGAATTTAACGACTGGCTTCAAAGCCTATATGAGGAAGAAACAAACATAATTACAGCGGAACTAGAATTAAAAAATGAGGGTTCCCAATTTCAAAGGGCTGCTAGGCTATACCATAGACTAGCAGGAAATTATAGCCCGGGAGATTTTGTGGAATGCGAGAGTGACAGTGATAGTATAAAAACACGCGCGCGCAGAGATAAAAATCTGTTAAAGATAATCGTCACCTCGACAATGCGCGACGCAACAAAGACTTATATTTTGGATCGAATGGAAGCAACGTACGCCGAACAAGTGGACGAATCAGCTGACATACAGCAGGCTCGGGAAATTTACCCGAGCACAGATCACAGAAATAGCACAACAGCTGTCGATCACCAAATACAAAATCTGATCGACTTCAATTTGGCCGAGATGAACAGGCATGAACCGCTCGCATGGAGTACTGCCAACGAATCGCCGATTCAGGCAGCCACCACGAGCGTAATTACGCCTCCCGACTCTGGTGTCACGAATGACACCACACGTCGAACCAAAGTCGCATCTCAGGCGACGAAGACCTCGAAAACAATGTAAACCTTCGTCAGGGATTACATGGCCTGCAAAATATGCTGCAAACTTGGATGCAACACCAAAACTGCACTGTCCAAGATTTGCAGTAGAGGCAAAGTGAGATGCACGCTACGCTAGCCAGCATCCAGCAGCAGCTGCAGAAATCGGCGCGACGCGACCGTGTCACTTTCCAAGACACGTACGGTCTGCAATACTTGGAAAGTGACAAAAACCTCAACAGTAATAGGTTTGTAGGATCGACCGACGAGCCTACGTTTTCGGCTTCTTGCCACCCTCGGTACCAAGGGCCTGGAAGGGGGGGGGGCATCACATGGATCGAGATGTGATGAGCTCGCCCGCGAATATAACGCGATCAATGCTGTCAAGCACCTTGGCCCAGCGCACGGATATTGGTAAGACCGTGCGTCAATGGAAAATTAGATTCAATGGTGCCAAGGGGAAAAGCGTAGAAGAATTTCTGCAGAGGATCGCGGAATGTCGCAGGTTGACACCGCTCACGGACGAGGACATGCTCAATGCCATGACGGAGCTCCTCGACGGTGTCGCCCTGCATTGGTACCGTCCCTCCCGGAAAGACTGGACCACGTGGCAAGAGTTCTGCCACGCAGCCCGGAGCTGCTACGGCGTCGATCGACGCTTCCAAGCTGAGCTAATCGGCGAAGCGCAGTGGCGTACGCAGGCGAAGCGCGAGCCAACATGTGACTACGTGTTTTGTTTGTTAACGATTCTCAATCGGTTCGAAGAACCATGGTCGGACGACAAACAACTCGCCCGGATCTACCGTAATCTACTCCCGGAGATACAGAAGTTAGTTCCGCGGGAGAAGATTACGAGCGTCAATCGGCTAATCGAGCTTGCTCGAGAGGCCGAATGCGTCCTCGATGCGGAGCGAAATTATAAGCCACCGCCGTCACCTGAGGACTGTATAATGCCCGAAGTGGCCTTCCATGCGGCAGACACGTCTCGAACGCGCCCGAAACCAAGGATCGCGGCCGTGGACGTGAAGCCGCCCAACTTCAAAGCTCTGGTGCGAGAAGTTTTGCAAGAGGCTGGCTTTAGAGCCACCTCACCTGATTTAGAGGCGCCAGGCGTCGCAGCCCTTATCCCGAAGAGGAGCGGTCGCGATTCACGCCCGAGGTCGCCGCGTACAGGAAAAACCAGAGCGTCGACCTCACCTAAGTCGGAGAGGAAGCTATCCTTCAAAGGAAAGCTGGTGCACGAGCCCCTCAGTGACAAGAACAAAGGTCGGACAGCAGGTCCTGATCCGCGGTTCTTGTGCTGGGGCTGTAGTTGGCCTGGCCACACCTTGCGCAGCTGTCCCGAGTGTTGGGGAAATGCGAAAAAGGGCGAGTAATTGAGGTCCAACTCGCCCCTACGCTCCGTGAGACCTCTGAAGATCAGCATGCAGCTGCGAGGACACAGGTTAATGATGATTGCCCCCTCCTGTCTGTAAAGGAGGAGCATCACGACCGTGACTCCGCTGACTCAGCCACAAGTGTCGACCACGATCGGTATTCACGATGATGGGTACAGGTAGGCATAGGCGAGTTTCGCATTCATGCACTGCTTGATGCAGGGGCTGCTCGTACAGCTCTCGGAGCAATCGGCCTGCAGATTGCATCTGCCCTCGGTCGTCTAGTTCGACCCTTTCCTGGATCTGGCGCTCGACTCGCCACAGGAAAAATTGAGCCGATAATAGGCCAGGTGGCTCTTCCGTTTGCCATAGCAGACGTAGAAATGGAGCTAGACGTCATCATAATTCCAGACTTGGAAAATGACTGTCTGCTCGGTGCAGACTTCTACCGCGCCTTCAATGCGGTCATCCACCCGCGCGACAACACCATGTCGATCGAGGGTGCTGCGGATTTCGTTCCGTTACAACACTGCACCGTCTCAGTTACCTCGGCGTATTCGCTTGCCTCTATAGGCTTGGCCGATATTGACGATAGTCAACGTCGAGCTCTCGAGGAACTCCTCGACTGGATGCTGCCTCCGGCTGATCAGCCTCTGGGCTGCACGCATCTGACCGACCACGTGATCGATGTCGTCGATGCTAAGCCGATTAAGCAGCGTTATTATCCGGTCTCTCAGAAGATAGAGCTGGAAATGCATGCGCAAGTTCGCAAGATGCTTGATCAGGGCGTAATTCGCAGATCAACCAGCGAATGGTCTAGCCCCGACGTGATGGTTCGCAAGAGCGATGGGAGCTACCGATTCTGTGTGGATTATCGCAAATTGAATTCCGTATCCAAGGTCAGCGCGTACCCGCTTCCATGGACGTAATCTTGCGGAAACTGAGAAATGCGCGATACATCTCCACACTGGACCTCAGCAGCGCCTACCATCAGGTCCCTCTTCGTGAGGAATCGCGACACCTCTCTGCCTTCACGGTTCCAGGCAAGGGGTTATTCGAACGGATCCGTATACCATATGGTGTCGCCGGTGGCCCTGACACCTTCCAGCAGTTAAGCGACAAGCTGATCGGCCCTGAAATGGAGCCGGTGGCCTTCGCCTACCTCGATGATGTGATCATCGCTACGGAGAGCTTTGACGAGCACCTCAGGTGGCTCCAACATATCCTGCGACGGATTTCCAATGCCGGCTTGACCATCAATCGGCAGAAGAGTAAATTCAGACTCGCAGAGGTACGGTTCCTCGGCGTCCTCGTGGATCGTGACCGTTTTCGACCCGATCCGGATAAGATTGCACCAATCTTGACTTACGCCGCACCAAAGAACCTGAAGCAGCTCCGTAGGTTTCTAGGCCTTGCGTCCTGGTATCGCAAGTTCTTGGAGAACTTCGCAACGCTTGCTGAGCCACTCACCCGATTAACCAAGTAGAACATCAAGTACCATTGGGGAGAAGAGCAACAGCAAGTCTTCGAACAAATCCGGGCGCTCGTCGCATCTGCACCCATCCTTTCTCGACCGTCGTTTGTAGAAACGTTCGTCATCCAGACGGACGCCAGCGACTCGGGACGCTAGTCGCACGATGACTGCGGCTGAGCGTAATTATTCGGTCACCGAACGTGAGTGCCTCGCCGTGCTATGGGCTGTGCGTAAATTCCGCCCGTACGTCGAGGGCTATCACTTCCAGGTGATAACCGATCACAGCAGCCTTCGTTGGCTGCACTCATTGCGCAACCCCACGGGCAGACTCGCCCGTTGGGCCTTGGAATTGCAGGGATACGACTACGAAGTCATCCATCGGAAAGGTACCTTGAATTGCGTACCAGATGCCCTCTCTCGTTTGTACGAAGACGAGCCGACCTGCGAAGTCACCTCCCTCGGTGTCACGGATGTGCAAGACCCCTGGTATTTGCGCCTTCGTAAGAAAGTGGTAAGCGATCCGACCAACCTCCCATGGTGGAAGGTCGTTGGGCAGCGACGATACTACTACCATCCCGATCCTGCCGTCGAAGATTTAGTAGACGACCAGGATGCGTGGAAGTTAACGTGCCTAAAGAAGATCGTCGTACCGTTCTGCATGTCATGAGGAGCCCACAGCTGGTCATTTCGGACGCCATGAAACGTATGACCGTATTGCGCGATCGTACTATTGGCCATCAATGCACAAAGATGTGACACAATTTGTCCGTGACTGCACCGTGTGCCAACAATGTAAGGTACAGCAGGCTGCACCAGCTGGCCTGATGGGCCATCGAACGGTCACCCGCCCTTGGGAAATAGTAGCTGGAGATGTGATGGGTCCATTTCCACGATCTACCCGAGGATACGAGTATTTGCTCGTCTTCATGGATCTGTTCACTCGCTGGGTAGAATGTATCCCCATCCGAAAGGCGAATGCGCAAACGATTCGCCGCGAGTTGAAAGATCGCGTATTTTTACGCTTTGGTACGCCCGAAGTATTCCTATCGGACAATGGCACCGAATTTCGTAATAAAATCATTGAGAAATTCCTTGTGGAGCGTGGGGTGGAGCATTCCACGATACCTCCTTATCACGCTCAAGCTAATCCGGTAGAGAGGGTCAATAGGACTCTGAAGACCGCGATAATCGCCTTCATTGATGAGTCTCACAGTACTTGGGATGCGCATATCGCCGAGCTGATGTTCGCGTACAATACATCCGTACAAGACTCCATGGGCGTAAGTCCGGCCTTCCTTAACACGGGTCGTCATCCCTCAGCCCCTGGCACACACCGTCGCCAGGAGGAGCAGCGCGCACAGATTGCGCAAGAAGAGGCTGCTCTACAACATTGGAAAGAGCGCATGGATATTATCTGATCTCCATTTAAAGGCAGCGGAAAACTCGCAAAAAGCGCAGGCAAAGCATGCTCGCTATTATAATGCGAGACGTCGCGACGTACATTACGCGATTGGCGATCGCGTATGGCGGCGTAATCGCATCCTCTCGTCAGGCATACAGGGCGTCAGCGCCAAGCTGGCCCCAAAATTCGACGGGCCCTTTACCATCATGGAGAAACTGGGCACGAATGTTTATCGACTGATCGACTCTACGGGAAGAGATGCTGGTAAGCATCACGTCGCCGACCTGAAGCCCTATCATCGAGATCACGACCCCGAAGATGATAGCAGTTCCGGCACGGAAGAGCCTTCGGGCGAAGAGCGTGACTGCGATGCGTCGAATTGTAATGTCGAGGCGAGCGAGCGAATCCGCATTGTAACACCACTGGTGAGCGTACGGCACCCCGACGACGCGCCTCATTGTAATTCCGATACAAGCGTGCAAAGCGATACCCCCGCGGGCAATGCCGCGCGATCTAACACCAAGATCGCACCGCGTAGATTAGGGAGACCGCGTGGGACGCGAATCGTAACCCGTCGAAGAACCCAAGCGCAAGCCCCTGCGGAGCCCAATAACAGCGGAGCCGCCTGCCGTAACGACGCGCGCCTGGTGAGGCGAAAAGTAGGTCGCCCCAGGAAGCACGGACGCTCAACCCCGCCGCGGGACCAATCCCCCCGCCGCACTCGGGCCCAAGCCCGCGCCCGTCAACGGGCCGATTAACCCCCGAACTCGCCCACGGGATACCGGCGAATCCGGCCCGTCCCTCGGTTTCCACCACCCTGTTGAGTCCCCTCGTCGAGGAGTCTTCCCCGCCCAGGTTGCGCCCAGGGGACCGTTAAATAACGTCAACTTTTCCATCTTCTCCTTAGGGACAGAGAATGACGCTCTCCCCGAGCAAGGTGGCCGCCGAGATACTCAGCTCACTATTGGAGGCCGCCTTCCAGCGTATGGGAGTCCAGGAGATGGATCCCCCGGCCCCCCGGCCGAGCCCAGGGCTCGTGGTCCTCGAGTACGCCGCGATCGAGGAGGACAGATGGCCGAAGAGCGCCGAGACAGACTCGACACCCGAGCCAGGGAGCATTCGGTCCGACAGCGTCCAGGCCCTATGCCAGCGGTTGGACCGCGTGTACTTCTGGCGCCAGGAGTTGGAGGCCGAGGAGGCCAGTGCCCTCCAACAACTCCAAACCTTCCTCCAGAGGGCGACGCCCGGTCAACGAGAGCTGTTGGAGTTCGGCGAGGTGGACTACCTCGCCTGGGCGGATCACCGGCGTAAAGCAAACGCTCTACTCCACCGCTGGGAGGAAGCGGACGGAGAGGCGAACAGGTTGCTGGAGCGCGAGTGCGCCGCACGCCGGACAGTGGAGGACTTCCAGGCCGCCTGCCGCCTGGAAATGCACCGGCTACGGAGCGCGCTGATGCAGACCACCCTGCCGTCCAACACCAATACCGTCGGAAGGGCGCGCCCCTCGGTTGTCGAGGCAGCTCAGGCCCTCGAAGCCTTCCGCAGCAACACCGCTCTGGAGGCGAGACGCCTGCAAGTCCACGTCAACCGGGTGTTTGCTCTGAGGGAGACGGCGGAGGCCCGGCGCGACCAAGAGGCGTCGGACGCGCCTCAGTTTGCGCCAATCCGCCTACCTAGCTGCAGCCATTGCAAGCTGAAGGGCGTGCGCCGGGGACGGGAGTGCCCCAATCAACATAACCACCCCGATTACGAGGGGCACACCCCCAGGGCCACCGAAAACCCCAGGCACACCAAGTGAGGCGCCACAAGAAATACTATGACAATGTAGTCTAATAACGAATAAAGGTGCCCTCCAAAAACAACTGCGTCTAGGGAAGGGAGTTCTTTACCCGTCCTTCTTCATCCCAGTGATCCTCAGCGGTAGACCGCAGCCACCCCCGTTCTTCATCCTGACACGATGGTCGATCCGAGAGAGAGATGTTGGGTCGAGCTGTCACGCTTCGGCTACCAGCGTCTGGAGGGGGGGGCGTGTGACGGGGAACGCAAGCACTGCGTGCGCTTGCTTTCCCCGTCCCGTTGCTCTCTCTCTAGCCGTAGCATGTACATATGTATTTGTATATTTGCATGTAGAAATGTTTATCTGTTACAGGCCGACGAACAACCACCGGCGGAGAGGTAAGTGAGAGAGAGAGAGAGCGGGGAGTGGGGAGAGACAGCCACGCGCGCGAAGAAGCAGACAGAAAGAGAGCCGCGAAAAGGAGACACGCGTCGTAACCGGCCTTTCACGCACGTTTTGCTTTTGCTTTTCGCTACGGTTGTGCCGTGACTAACCGCGTGCGGGAACACCTTGTGCTTCGAGTGTTTCCCTCGCCTCGTACCTCGTCTTCGGGGAGGGTACCTGATCGGGCGCGCGTGCTGTGCCACAGTATTGTGGGTGTGTGCAGTGCACACGCGCCGGGCACGAGTCCGAGCGGACGAGTTGTCGTCCGACCCCGTCTCCGCGGAATAACCGTCCCATCCCGGGGTTTCCGGACGCCGACGTCACCGCCGCTCCCGGCGAAGGAAGGTGCTGCTGCCGGACGAGTACGCGCTGCGGGACCAACGAGCTCCGACTCACTGTAAGTGGCAGCCCCTCTTCTCTCTCTCTCTCTCTCTCTCTTCCCGTACTCCTCGCGCGCCGTCGCCTCGGCGACCCTCGGCCTGCGTCCCGCACGCCTCGCATATAGGCGCTGCATTATATTTTTTAGCACTGCGCTATTAAAACCTAGTTAAATTTTAATTATTCTTATTTTCATTGTTTCAAGTGTGCTCCATTTGCCGCCCTATCCCACGCGCAGTCCCGAACGCGATATTTCGCCCTTCGCGAACCGCCCCTCTCCCTCGCCGGAATCCTTCGGGGCTAAGCCCAGCCGGGCACAGATTTGCAACGGCCGTGCCCGCCGTCCTCGTGCTCGAGGCGGACACGCGCACCGTTACAATATATATATATATATATATATATATATATATATATATATATATAATAAATAATAATACAAATATACGTATATACAAATCTTATAATACATAAATATATTACTATATAAATATGTAACTATATAAAAAATATATATGTATGCACATATATATATATATATATATATATATATATATATATATATATATATATATATAATATATAAACATATAAAATAAATATGTACTATTAATAATCAACAACTAAACAAAACAGAGTAATTGTGTTTAAAAAGGGCTTATACAAATATAAGAAACATTATAATATTATAAACTAAAAATGTAAGTTTTGATACACCTAATCCCATCTTTGAGAGAAAGAGAGAGATACCATTCTTATCGGTCCCAGCACTTGCAGCGGGAAACACAAGCCCCCGAATTTTCCGGGCAATAAACGAAACTCCGAACAATAGAGGATATCCGCGCTTCTCCTATAAGAAGAGCAGGTTTGCATGCTCACCGTTCTACTACATCGTCTATTACTCCTAATTCGACTACTCCTACGTCTACTCCTACGTCCACTTCTACTTGATTATCACACCTATGTTATCACTCCTTACTACACGCAGCACACTCTTCACTCCATTCCTCTCCTTCAAATCCACGTACGATATCACTACCAACAACGACAACAGCAAAGCAGCAGCCAAGAAAAGAGGTAGTGAACACACACACACACTCTCTCTCTCTCTCTCTCTCTCGCTCTCTCTCTCTCTCTCTCTCTCTCTCTCTCTCTCTCTCTCTAGTGGATTAGATATCCACGAGAAGTTCCTTGGCCTCCATCTCCTATTCAATAAAGACTAGGTATTCATCTTTTTCCGATATATATTCTTATTATATATCAATTAAACATCAGGGCACAAGGATCCAGAGCTAGTGGAGACAACTCCAGGCTCAAAAGCCAAGCATAGTAAGGCATACGTGCATATATGCATATATATATATATATATATATATATATATATATACGTGTGCTTCACAAAAAGCTCATATGTACGGAAGGGTGAGTAAACCCAGACGTCACATATGCGTTTATTTTATAATTATTTCATAATTATCACACATTTGTGTCCTTTTGACAAATAAAGATTACAGAGAGTAACTATTTTAAAACTTATTCTTCCTTCACTCCATCATTAGCAATGACACGCGTATGCATTATTTCTGACATTTTTCTCGTCAGCTGACCCTGCGCAGGTAGTCGGGCAGACCAACTTGGTCTCGAACAGTGGGGTTAGGGGACGGGAGAGGGAACCGGGTATAAGGCAAGTATCTTAATGTTACATGAATGGAGGACGACGCGGGGCATGTGTTTGCCTGAAAATGTTGGCGCGAGCGCAATATGATTAATCACAATATATATAAATTAATTTAGTTACAAAAATATTAAAATTAAAAATTATACTTATATCGACTATTGTGAATTAAGTTACTAAAGATTTTTATGGGTCTTACAGTATTTATAACATAATATATCTACTGGAATAATGACAGTCAGACTGCCCTTATTTATAATTAAACTAAACAATTAATTAATAAATTTGTTCCTGAGGATTAATCGTAGCGATTCGAAATGTCGGACCCCAAAGGAGAAAATAATTTGGTGGGCACAGTCAAGTTGTCCTTCACTAACATAAAACATAGTTTATTATTTTTATTATTTTTATTTTATCATTCTTTTATTTCATTATTTTTAATTTTTAATGTAATTTATTTTTAGTAATAATTTTTATTTCAAATTCTTCGGGGGTTAATATTAAACAAGGACATTCTGAATGTCATGATTTTAGTTAATATATTATATTATAAAGACTGTAATACCGATAAAAATATTTATAAATCCAGTAACAAATATATATATATATATATATATATATATATATATATATATAATATATATTTTATAGTCTTAATATAAGGCTAATCATTTTAACTTAACTTTAGGCTTAACATTAGGGTAATCTCTAGAAATTATCCATGAAAAATTGCAATCTTCATAGATAAGGCAACAAATACATCAGAAATTTATTTTGTGCATTTGTCTGCAAAAACTCCATCTTTTGTTGCTCCGAAGTGTATTTATAACGTAATTCACAAACAATCGCAGGCTTAGAACGCATATCATAAGTTTAATAACATTATTTTGGATAATAGGTCTGACTTGCATTATCGCATCTTAGTACGATGATCCCAAAAGAAAAATGAGCACTTCGGATTGTTCAAATATCGACTACAGTACTTGCATGTTACAAAAAGAAATCGTGGTACAATTACTTGCTTTGTTCTGCAAAAAGATATTTACTAAACAAAAAAATATTTACTGGCAAACAAATATCCCTCTTTTAATTTATATTATTGAATTATTATTACATTTTCTAGATCTTGGCGATGAAGAAACGATATCTGTCATTTAACAGTAAAATAGAGAATATTTCAGGTTCACGTCATTTAATGAGTCCTAATTCTAGGAGATTGTAAAGAAAGCGTTGCTGTAATACGTTTGTTTGAACGTATACGTCGTATTTTTTCAAGTATTATTGATGTCCTGGTTGTTAGAATAGTCTTTATTAATGGAGTGATTTAACACCGGCACTAAGATTCTGGCAAAATTGATCATCACTGGCAGGCATTTAGTCCATTGCCTCCTACAGGTGAAATTAAAATGTATTCCAGTTAAGGCTTAATTGAAGCATAAGTCTGAATCCATTAGTCAACTAGTAGCGCTCCTTCCTGTCGATATTGGTCGTCCAACAAGTCTCGATAATCATTACATCTATATGGCAGGCTGGCTCTTAGAAAAAGCTCGAACCGATCTGCCCATTAAGTAGGTAGAAATACCTGTAAATCAAAGTACGTCGAAGTATTTTTTATTTTTTGATATAAGAATGACTTCTTGGTTCTTTCATGATCTTCTAAACAAGCCTTCAACAAGATTATGTTAAATTCAGTAAAAAGAGTATATGACTCCCACTGACTCCTGAAAAACTGTTATTTGAAATGTATATCCAGGTCTACACTTACTATCTGCATTGTTAGAATAATGTAGCCTATGTATTTTTTTTTCTTAAATCAATTAATAATAACTTTTCGATTTTATTCTTTTTCAGCAAACATTTGACTTATTATAATAAATTTAAAAACATAATAATTAGATATGTATGAAAACAATTGTTTGTTAAAAATATATTTGATATACACTTCTTTATTAATATTTATTTAAATTAATCAATATATTTAATTTTCAAGTTAAGTAATTGGGCCTATTTGATTAATACATATTTAACATTTATAAACTAGTGTAACTTTCTAGACATTCTAAAGTTTTTTATACAACAAGGAATATGTAAAGCAAGAAAATATTACAAAATGAATTTCTAATGAGTAATTAACCTACATATTATTATTATAGAATCATTAAAGTAAAATAATTCATGAAAAAAATTCGAACCTCCAAGTATTTTTTCAAAATATTATTGAATAATTCCGTTCTAATCAACTACATATCTAATATTAGGCATATTTTGCCAATACCACTAAAGTATAATGATACTCGTAATCAGTTTCTCTTGAAAGGTTTCAGATACAATATATATGAATTGATATTATTATATTATTTTATAATATTATATGAACACATATAATATATGTGAAATTAATATGCTGGCTATTAAAATTTCATTTTTAAGGCAAATTAATAAAGTACGGGTTTTCCTCATACCTCGCCATTTTCAGGTGGATCGCCGTTTCCAAAAGTAGAAGCAATCACTAGTAAAAGAGCTTCATGTTCGATATTTGTAATATCATAGTCTGACATATTTAATACCTAGAAATATAATATAAATAGTAAAATGTATTATTTAAAAGTATGTAAATAGTACTCTCTAATATAATCCTAAACCGCTACGGTTTTTATGCAAATACAAATTGATAATGAAAAAATATTTAAAAAGAATCATTGAAATTATTCCCGATCATACCTGACTACTATTTTTCGTGTAACGGTACGATCATTTTGTTATAAATTCAGCAGTGTAATTGTCTGAGTTCTTTTGAGTGTGGGTAATTAATTAATAGTTGATTTATTTATTTTAATTAATTTTTTCTGGTTATTCTGGTTGAGTGATTTTCTTCAAATGTTTCTATCTGCGATATAACATTATTATATCATCTAGATACGCATTAAGTCTCTGAATTCTCATTGTGCGATTAGTCAAGCAGAATGGCATGTATTAAAACTGATAGAATTCTGATCCTGGAATTACAAACGTAGGATACTTCTTACTTCTTTATTCTAAAAGAATCTGAAAATATACATGTCGACATTAATTGTTGGAGAAGAACTGTGCATTATGCAATTTGTCCAGAATTCCATGCACACTGAGTCAGGGATGAGCATTATTCTTCGATATCTTATTATGATCCCTCTCTATTATTCCTTTCTCCAAATTTTTTTTTACTTTGCATGCGCTTCTACTAATATTATCTTATGAAGATGCCACAATTCCGACGCACATTGCGTGAATCGTAAAATTCTCCTGAGAGTTATTTCTCGAGAGTTCTTGCAAATCCCCCTTCCTAATCAAACAAGCGATAGTTACCTATTTCTAAAATGACATCTTGGTTAAGTTATTTCCCTAGTTTGATTGGTAACAGAGACTCGTGCCCAACGACACCCAAATGGAGTTTCAGAATTCCAAGAATCATCCTGTAGCACTTCAAACACATATCGATGTGAGCATTATCATGATAGATACCGGGATCAAGTAAGACTTGGTATGATTGTCCAACGATCCGAAATTTCTAAAATTCCTATTTTCTATAACTAAACCCGCCACTTCTCTAGTCTTCCTTACCGTACCCTGAATATTCCTATGGCAGCAGTTCGCTACTACAATGTGATACTGTTAGTGATTTTACTTCATATTCAGGCGAGTTTTCTCACTCACAGAGGATTGGAAATCTTTCCGAGTCGCTTAATCTGACATCTGCACTCTATTTAGTCTGCTTACTAACTGCTGGACTTCATTCGATATGCCCTTCAGTCTGAGTACTAAATCCGTCTTGCTAGATTCCCGCCGCATCCGATTCAAGCTCAGTTCTATAGGCTTATTCGTTATTCTTTGGAAAGATACATTCTGATAATGAATATGTAACGCTCCGTCTCCACTCTGCTTATGGTTGATTTTGTTTTTCTGTTTATTTTTATATTTATTAGGGTTCAATTGAAGTGGGAGAAACGTATTAGGACTGATAGTTGGAAAGTGTGATGAATAACTCTTAACTCGTTTATGATTTTTAAATTATAAACAATTAATATATTCTTATTAATTAAATACAAAAAAAAATACAAAACAAATAAATAATTAAAACTAGTTTTTAATTGGGATCTCCTGGTAGACTCCCTGCAACATATAAATAATTAAACAAAATAAATTATTATTTCGCTTTTTGTATACCTTAAATATCTATATACATTTAAATTCTATATACATTTCAGGTTCCGAGATTTTGAATGGCCTTCACCTATATTCTTTCTCTTTCTATTATTTCTGTATATTTATTCTGTATATTTCCATATATTTATTCGCATGGCGCAGTTCGTCTAGTTACACGAAACCGAGTGCTTTTCACAATTTTATTTCAGAACGACACTTGTTCGTTTTTATATTACTCTAAGGTGTGCCTTAATGAATAATATAAGAAGATCGAAATTTTAATAAGGATAAATTGTTTGACGGTTTGGATTCGTTTGTAGGAAGACGTGTCTACATTGGTTCATCTCTTTGTACACGAACGGCTTCCTTACGCTCTTTAGGTCTAATTTGGCAGGTTGCATTTGCGCATAAATTCTTTAAGGTCGCGCAGGAAAGATCTGTCGTAGACTCGATACGTCGTCGAGGTAGAATGCCCCGAGTATTTTCAGCGTGGCTCCGTACAAGTTTCTGCCGGGCTTAGCCGTACAAATTTCTCCCTACGCCACCGCGAACACGCATTCGTTAACTTATAAGTACAATCGGTAGTACTCTGGCCCAATCCGGGTTGTCGCCTTGGCACATTAATGCGTCTTTCAAGTTGCGCTACCACCGTTCAATGTTGCTATTCGCGGCGAGGTGATACGACTTTGTACGATTTCTATGATCACTTCTATCTCCTTGAACAGTCGTGCCTCGAACTATCACCCTGGTCGGTGGTGATCACCTCAGGAGCTCCGTACTGCGCTATCCAGTGGTGCATTATTGATTCGGCTACTGCACGCGCGGTGATGTCGAGGATCGTAATAGCTTCGGGCCATCGCAAGTAACGGTCTATTATCGTAAGCATATACAGGCAGTCGTTCCGCGCGGTGTGGGGTCTGACAATGTCGATATGGATATGCATAAAGCATGCGTCCAAAGCCATGAAATGGTCCGGAAGCGGCTTGTTGTACCAAATAGCTTTGCAAAGCTGATACTCCACGCACTCTTTACATCTTTTCTGTATTTAGCGGCTCATGTCCGGCCACACATACTACTGGCATATGAGTCTGTCCGCTACTTTGTCGCTCGGGTGCGAGCTGTTATGGGACAATCTGAACACTTCATCGCGGAGAGATTCGGGAATGTATGAACATATCATATTCTCATAAATGTCGCAGTAAAATGGTGTATGCACGTCATCCATAAAGGTTAGCTGTGTCAGCTTTAAGAATGCAATAGAGAATGCAATTGAGGATTCGAGTCCTGTTTTCCCACGGGCTCGTTAGCGTCGAACAGGGTGGGAAGGCGGAACGCGTTAACGTCGTCCTCAAACCTGTTCCACGAGTCGTTCCAGTCGAACATGCTCAGGATCCTGAACGAGTCGATGCGCGAAAGCGCATGGAACACTATCTTCGTGTTGAATTGCGCAATGTAGTTAAGTCGCAACCACTGGAGCGCGGATACTTTGTCGTGGATCTGAGACATTAAGTAAATTACTGGCTCATGATCCGTGATGATCTCGAACTTGCGCCCTTCAAGGTAGTAATGAATTTTTGATGAGCGTAGTAGATTGCGGTATGTTCGTGGTCGATTATCGCGTACTTCGCCTGTGCATTGTTAAATTTTTTTAGTAAAACGAGAACGCCGCCATTCACCGTCTCTTTCCTATCTAGCGCGCTTGATCTCCGCGTTGTCGTCGTCGCGAATTCTATCTCGGTGATGTCGAGTACCGATTGTTTCGATGTGATGCACCACTTTTTAGTACATTTTGAGCGGCCATCAGGTATTTTCTTAGCGGCTCCTGCAGCTCTGTCGCGTGGTAGATACATCTTCGGAAAAAATTGATCAAATCCAGAAACCCTCGAAGGTCCTGGATCGTCTTGAAAAGTAATGGTTTCGGGAAAGCTTCTCGGGAGTCGGACAACTTATTTCCCATACATGCATATCCCTTATAAAATTACGGGTAAGAATATTGTTCTTGCTTCAATGGATACAATATATCCGTCAGGTAGTTTTACAATAAATCTCATACTGTGCTGCTGTTTTCTATGATAACAGAATTTGTCCGAATTATATAACTTTACAGCCATAAGAGTTCTTCTTGATCTCTAAGTATGGCAATTATTGTCATGTTTCCTTTTGTTTACTGGATTTAATTTGAACTAACTTATTTCGGATGACATTGACCTTTTTAATGCGATCGCTTACGGGCGCTGCCTACGACAGCATATTTTCATATAAGTTGTCTAACTGTGTTTGAATATTTATACCACCAAGCTGCTATATTGGATTATATAAAACAGACACGTACTCTAATATTAATTCTTTTGTTTCCGTAATATCAGCCAAACAAAACCTACTGTACATAATAAACGTAAATATTTTTAAATTCATAAAATCGTAGAAAAATTTCGATTAAATTTAATGATAGGAATGATTACATTTAAAAAAGGATTTACAAGAAAAAGACCTACAATATCGTATGTATAACTTTTTTAAGTTTATATGCAGCGAATGATGGTTGCTTACTGCTAGGTCAGTTTCGAATTGGGAAGCCGTAATTTATAACATTTTTAATTTTTTTTTTAAATATAGAACGGAATTGGAAAGTTGTAAGAAATTTCATAAATTTAAATTTATTCAAGTAAATGTTATGTTCCATGACGTTGGAGCCGATGTGACTTTTTTCAACGAAGAACATGTAGAGTTTGAAAATTTCTTAGTTTTCATAATTTAAATCTGATATAAGTATCTGTTGTAAAGATAATATAAAAAAGTCAAAAAAACTTAAATTCTTATTTAATACCTGAGAATGAAATGCATGACTGTAGAGCTCTCGTAATGTATCAGCATACATTTGAGATTTGCCTGTTTCTGTAGCATAAAGAACAGTTGCCTTAATTCTTCTTGAAAGAGCTCTTCCAAATAATTTTGACGTGAACTTGACAGCTCTGAAAAAATATAAATAATATTGTTAAAAATTTTTAATAATAATTTTTTAAATATATTTAGGAACATTTACTAATTATTCAAAGTTATAATGTTATTGAGAGATAAATATTTTTATAAAGAACTCAAGTTTCGTTCCCCGAAAATACAGGAATGGATCTTGGGCCACGGAACGTCCTGGACTCAACAAAACTGGTACTTTTACCACTAGAGTCAAAGACTGCTATATAGATATATAAAGTATTATTTTATTTAAGTTGTACTGATGATAATAGTAGGAGTAATTCCGGTTTTCATACCATTTATAAGTAGACAAGTATTCCTATACATTTAACTATGGGTGACCACTTCTATTGCAATACAGGCTATCGATTGGACATAACGATAGTATAAGACGGAATTAGGCTTTACTAGCGAATTTGATAGTGAATATTTTATCTTATTCGAAAAAAATATGGAAACAAAATTATTTTCCATTTGGTAACACGTACAGAGTAACGTTATCTGTACGTATTATTCAAAAATTTGTACAGGTAAATACAAATTTCAGAAATTACGACTAAGAGGATAGAGAGAGATTGGATGAAAATAGTGTTCGTTTAGGAAGGTCGTTCGTATATATATATTTCAAGTGCATTCTCGAACTCCATGCGACCGAATTCAAAATAAATCGCTTCAGAAACGAAAGGCATCGAGGTACACCATCATTTGTTCCTTCCAGAAGATGTTTTTTTAGTAACTAATGAGATCTTTTTGGTTAGAACCTAGTCGACTTCGAAGGGCTCTAGAAAAGGAGCTGTCCTGGGAACTTCGTTGCTTAGTCTTTAAGCAAATGGTTTCTAGCATATAATTTATATTAGTTAAATGACTAACAAATTGAATACTATAATGTAGTAATTGGAACTGAGTAATTCATCCTTGAATAGATATTAAAATTTTATCGCTTCTGATCTCGGCCACATTCTCAGCGCAAATGTAAAAATTGATATGCACTTTATTGACAAATATATTACAGACTTACTCGCTGACTAGACGGCAGCTGAAAGCATAATTGTAACGACGTTAAATAACAATAAATAATCCTTAGAATTAATAATTAAATATTTTTATTATTGATTATCACCAAAATACTACATGATTATATCATTGAATTACCAACAATGAACACTATATTTACCAATTCTACACCAATTATTTAGAATCCTTGTAAATAATAATTCAATGACTTAATTACCTATTATGAAATAGACTAAACTTTTCCACCTCGTCTTCACCCAAGACAATAATATAACCGATTCAATAAACTGTTAAATAAATTAAGAAATATTTTTATTGGTCTTAAAGTCTTATAGTATAATATATTAGCTAAAATAATACGAGTCAGACTGTCCTTGTTCATATTCACCCCGAAAAAATCTGAAATAAAACTTTAAAGTATAATTACTACAATAAATTATATTAAAAATTAAAAATTAAAAATAAAGATAAAAATCAAATAGACCTTAAAGATCAAAGGATTGCAGAGAGAGGTGATCAGATAAGCATGATAAATGATAAAGAGAAGGATGATAAATGTTTGAAAACAGGATTGGTATACAAAATAAATTTTAAAGATTGTGACAAATATTATATTGGACCAACGGGAAAACACATAAAGCAAAGAATATATGAACGTCCGGGCTATAAGAACATAGTTTAAATTTATTACATTCTTCCGATTTTGAAAATGTAAATATTTTGGAACAAGATATTAAAAATAAATATAAAAGAGAAACTCTTGAAAATATTCGTATTTTGAAGAATCCCAATAATGTAAATTTAATCTTAGAAGTAAGTAAATTGGATAACACTTATCATTCATTATTAATATAAAATTTGTATTTCGCATTTAAGTGAAGAAGGTCCTATGAATGTTATATCAATAAATTTGGAGTGGGAATGGGGTGTACAAAGTAGCATGCTGGATTTTTCAATTTAGTTTAGTTCCTGAGGATAAACTGTAGCGGTTCGAAACATCGGACACCAAAGGTGAATCAAAATTTAAGGTGGTGGGGGCAGTCAGGTTATCCTTTACAAACATAAAATATTGCTTTTATTATTCTATTTATTTATTATTTTATTTTTATTTTATTATTAATTTTATTTTTATTTTTAATTTTTAATTTTTAATATAATTTATTCTAGTAATAAGTTTTATTTCAGGTTCTTCGGGGGTGAATATAAAACAAGGGCAGTCTGACTGCCATTATATTAGCTAATAGATTATATTTTAAAGACTGTAAGACCGATAAAAATATTAATTATAATAATTTAATTCAGTCCACGTAAGTACAATTATTAATTTTAATTTATTATGAGGCCAATAAACGATGTTATATTTTGGAGAATGTTATTTTAAATGTGAATTGTTATTTTAAATGTGAATGATAAAAATGAATTTAAAGTCTATAATAATTAAAGAACAACTTAATTTTTTACTTAGATGTTTTACTTTGAAATATTTTTCCAACATGTATAGATAAGAATTTTCAAAATAAAGATTTTTGTCGGAATTTCGATAAAAGAATCTCTTATGGTTTATATAGAAATATTTTCTATTTTAAAAACAAATTAATAAATTTAGAAATCAGTTATAAAAATTATGAAATTTATCAATTGTGAAAATCTTTATTAAGAATAGAAGAATATTTATGTGGATACTTAGAAAATGATGATTTAGAAGAATTCTTTCTAGTTCAAAACAGAAAGTTTAATAAAATAAAGTACGAAAAAAGAATAAGATACTGAAGAATATAATTTTAAAAATATAAAACACTCTCAAACAAATAATAATTATATTAATAAATAATAATAATAATAATAAGAAAGATCGCAATAAAAAAATAATAAGAATAAAAATTATAATAAAAATAATAATAAAAATTATAACAAATATTAACATTCTAAAAGAAGTTTTAAATATTCTTTCAAAAAATGCAATTTGGAATACCATATTCAAAAACAAATTCCCTGTTAAAGAAATCATTGATGACGTAGAACATAGTATTGTTAGATGCAATAAAGATATGCAAAAGCAATGTAGAAGCTCATTATTGAAGGTTCTTATTTTTAAAAAAGAAAATAGATTTCAAAATTATTTAAATAGTAACATCATTCATGAATGCAAAACAGCCAAGTAATTTTCTAACGTGCTAAATGAAGCACCTCTCAAGTGAAGAAAAGGCAAACAACAAATTTCGACCGACCGACCCGTCATCACCCGGTGCAAACTCTTCAACGAGGAAAAGATGCTCCTTTGCTCGTTTGAAGATATAATTTCTAGTATAGGAAAGGGCGCTCCCTTGCTAACAAAAAATACCACACCGATCGACAATCGAGAAGGCCAATGAAAAAGGAAAAATTCTATTTCTGAGTAAAGGCGCTTCTTTGTCATAAATAGAATTAGAAAATATATTATTGACGAGGTGCTCCTCGTCAATATTGAACTCCGTAAGGCATTCCGTTTATCTGTAAAAAATTAAAAGCCAGATTTTATCTCTGACAAAAGACGCTCCTTTGTCAGAGATAAAATTAAATGTGTATTAATGACGAGGCGCTCCTCGAATTAATACGCACCAACCGCCGAGAAATTATAAATCCGTCAAAAAGTTAAAAAGTTAAAAGTCAGATTTTATCTCTGAGAGAAGGCGCACCTTTGTCAGACATAAAATTAATGAGGTATTAATGACGAAGCGCTCCTCGAATTAATACATCTAGACTAATGCAGAATAATATTAAAGTGTCGATAAATCGTCAAGATAGGGTAACCGTATAATTAAAGAGTTATAGGAAAAAGCGCGATATTTCTCCTAATCTAAATTGTAGCGAGACATATCGAAGGTAAATAATATATAACAGAAAAGTAAATAAGGAATTAAAACTAATAGGTCACTAAAAATAATCACGTATAATTATAAGTATTTACTTAATATTGTAACAAATTTATAATTCATAAATAAAAGCGTATAATATCAGGTATGTGAATAAGTCTTTCCCGTTTTTTTTTTTCAAATTTTGAGCCTTTAGTGTGAAAAAATGGTTACAAATGAATTATTGAAAGTATTGGCCATCGCTAGCTACAACTTTTTCCCATCTTTCTGGCAACATACGAATCCCGTTGCGAAAAAATTCGACCGGTTTGGCCTCTATCCAGTCATCCACCCATTTTTTGGCTTCCTCGTAGGAATGGAAGTGCTGGTCAGCCAGGCCATGCGTCATCGATCTGAAGACATGGTAATCAGACGGAGCAACGTCTGGACTATACGGCGGGTGGGGTAGGACTTCCCATTTGAGCGTTTCTAAGTATGTTTTCACCGGCGGTGCAACATGTGGGCGAGCATTGTCATGTTGCAAAATAACTTTGTCGTGCCTGTCGGAGTATTGTGGCCGTTTTTCTCGCAGTGCGCGGCTCAAACGCATCAATTGTCGTCGATAGACCTCGCCTGTGATCCTTTCATTCGGTTTCAGAAGCTCATAGTAAACCACACCTAGCTGGTCCCACCATATACAGAGCATGAGCTTGGCGCCATGAATATTTGGCTTGGCCGTCGATGATGATGCATGGCCGGGTAGTCCCCATGATTTTCTTCGCTTCGGATTATCGTAACGTATCCACTTTTCATCGCCAGTCACGATACGATGCAGAAAACCCTTTCTTTTATGTCGCTGAAGCAGCTGTTCGCAAGTGAAAAAACGCCGTTCGACGTCTCTCAGCTTCAGTTCGTACGGCACCGAATTTCCTTGCTTTTGGATCATTCCCATGGCTTTCAAACGCTTGGAAATGGTTGTTCGGTCAACTCCCAATGCTTCAGCAAGTTCTTCTTGCGTTTGACAAGAATCTTCATCAAGCAAAGTCGCCAATTCTCGATCTTCAAAGATTTGCGGCCGCCCGGAACGCTCCTTGTCTTCCACGTCGAAATCACCGCTTTTGAAGCGTCGAAACCATCCGCGAACACTTGAATCATCGACACAACCTTCTCCATAAGCCTCCTGAAGCAATCGATGCGTCTCGGCAGCAGATTTCTTCAAATTGAACCAATAAAGTGAAACTTCCCGCAAATGACGTCGACTCGGCTCAAATTTCGACATTTTCACGATATCAAAAATTTATGATGCGAAAAAATTTTAACTAATGTGTTAGTATGGAATTGTTGACATATGAATAAGCTTTGATTATGACATATGTAACCATTGAATACTCGCACAGTATTGGTGGCGCCATCTCTTACAAAAAACGGGAAAGACTTATTCACACTCCTAATAATTTTTAAATCAGATCAAGTGCTCCTGAATTATTTAAAAATCAATAATTTTATATTATTGACGAGGAGCCCCTCCGAATGATATAAAATTAAATACGTTAAACTGCGAGAAAGCGAAAACTCAGGCCGTGGGAATAGACGACCAAAAGTAAGTAAAGAGAGAGAGCGAAAATCGTTCAATGCCGAATAGCTGATCATAGATCATAGCCAACAACATTTCAAAGATTTATTCACCTAATCAATCCGCCCGTCCCGTCACGATCCTCTATCTTTCTAAGAATCCTAACAAAATATCCAATTTTTAAAACAGCAAGAAGAAGTTAGCAGACGGATCGTTACAAATTAAAACTGTAAAGGGAGTCATCGACAGAGCAATCAATTTACCACACAAAGATTATAGAAAAGATAATAAAAACCTACATATTCTGGTAGGTTATTGTAACTCACACCACTATATATATAGTAAATCTAAATTGATGCCGCAATTAAATTTAATAAATTAAAATTCTAGTAATTTGATAGGATCGTTGATTATTATATAATTTTTAAATATCTTAAGGTAGTATTCTATTTTAGACCCTTGAAAGAACGCTATGTTTGTGAAATTTTTCTGAGAACGCAATTGAATATATGGATGTAGGATTTGAAATGCTTAATAAATACGCTCTTGAAGTACATAAAAAAATTTTTTTATTTATTTTATACCGTTTTTATACATGAAAAGTATGGTCAAAGCCCACACCTCAAAATGTAGGTAACGTTGTCGTGGTCGTAAGATGTTGCTGACAAATGGTCTGAAACAAAAAAATCAAATAGTTATATGTTCACTATGACTCCAGAAACTGATCTACCTAGAATATTTTATGTATGTGCAAAATCAACAAAATGGCAGGTAAAATACGAAAGAGAAAAAATTGCTTTTCTCCATCTGCTTTGCAATAAAAATATAGTTAGAATTAAAATTTTAAGTTGATTGTAGTTAGGACGGTTGATACAAACATATAGAATATGTGTTCAAAATTTGATAAGGATCGGTTCAATAGTTTTTTAGTTTTCACGACCACGGTACTTGAAAACGCTGTTTTGAGAAAAACGCGCTTAAAGTTTTTGTAACTGAAAAATCGTAGAAAAAATTATTTTACGCTCAATCAGCGATGCCTGGGCCAGACAATATGCCTTCAACTTGTTCCAGGCGAGTATTTTCATCTAATTTAGCCTGCTTTTTAGAGTTCTGCTCTCCTCAGAAGCCTCAGTCGAGCGGCGGTTCTCTCGAACGATGCGCTGTTGGTCGTGCATATTGGCGAATTGCATAGCGATTTAGCCGATTCTCAGGCCCATAATTTCCATTATTGTCAAAAGTGGGCTGAATCCTTCATTAAAAATGCAGACAGCAGTGAGGCATGCAATTTTAACGATTTTTTTTTCCATTATAGACATGCTTCGGTGCGATAGCCCAAACTGTTGAGTTCAAACACTCATTGTTATTTTGAATGTTTTTGCCCAAACATCTCTCCTGCAAATCCGTTTTTGATAGATTTTCGTAGATCGGTTTCAGCACCTTTTGTGCGTCACTAGCAAGACCAGGACGATGTTTATAATTTTTTAAAGCGTTGTTTGCTTCGGCCTTCTTATACTTGCACCAGCTGTCTGATTAGTACTTATGCTGTAGTTTGGAGTCTGTTGAGATTTTGTGGTAATAACCGGCCCAGATCTCGTTTCGTATGCCTTCTACTGAATTTGAATTCCTTTCAATTGCAAGACTGAAGTTTTTGATAACTCCTTCATTAATTTGATACTTAGATCAGCAATCTTCACTTTTTTAATCACGATTTTTGGTTTCTTCACAAGTTTCTTCGAAACACAGAAGCAAAATTATAAAGGGAAGGTAATATTGAGTAGCAAAGGTATATATTTTGATGAGAAAATATGTAGATGTAATGATTTACAATAGGAGAACAGCTGCTGCAGCGAACAAGGCGAGGTATATGGCTTATCCGGCGCGCACGCTGGGCGGATCGGAATAGAGCACTCATGTAAGTGCGTTCGAAAGGTGAAAAAGTATAGTTAGACTACCTGAATCTTTCTAAAATTTTGAGCTAACATTCTTGAATATATTTACTTTCGAAAAATGTAAAAAAAAAACATTTTTTTTCAAAGTTGTAAAGTAGAATACTGCCTTAAGGGTTTATTATTTCAATTCAGCCAGCAGGGATCCGATTCGGAGACCATTTTTTCCATATTGAACCCATGCTTTCCCTTGACACAGGGTGCAAGAGAGAATATTTCTATACTTATATATAGAGCAGGTGAAGAAGGCGCCGCCTTAGGGATACTCAGAATAACTACAATCCATCTTTGCGTGCCCGCTTGTCACTCTTACTCAATTGTGGTTATAAATGAGCCTGTAGATAGGTATCTAGCTACTCGCATTCTATCTAAAATTACTTTGATTCACGGTAACGGATATGCGTCTTTTTTCGTGATTTTGTTAATTTTTCAATAGCCGACGCAAAAACGATATTCTCCATTTTGCTTTTTAACGATAACTATCAATAAGCTCCAGAGGCTACTAGGCGGTTGGATCATCCCTTCTTGTAACATTTTATCGACATCCGAATTTATAATATTTTGCATTATCGGATTTCTTGGTCGATACTTCTGTTTGATTGAAGTATTTTCTTCCAAAACAATTTTATGTTGCAATAACGGAGTCGGACCTTCTATGTTTTCCAATTTTTTCCTTTCTTTTGAAATAAATTCATCTAATATTATTTTGTCATTTCTTTTTAAATACGTTAAACCAACATTTTCTAATTTACAAATATGTTCGTTTGGTGCAATCTCTGTTTGAGAAATAATTGGATTATTTATTGGATTTTCTGTATTTAATTGTCTCAATGCATCCATTCCGAGAAGAATTGACTGATTTAATGTATCTAATACTAAGAAATCTTGTAAAAGGCCTTGCTTTATTTCGAAAACCATAATGTAAACAGACTTCAGATAACTGTTTGTTTACGTATGAATTTACAGATCCTGTATCAATAAGTGCATTTATGTTATAATCACCTATCATTACCTCCGTAAATAATCTATTATCTAATTCGTAATTTTGCTTTAGGGCCGGGCGTGTTGCATTACAGGGCCGGCTCATTTTGCATTTACTGATGTATGACACTTGCAGTCTCATTCGCTCTACGTTTGCTTTGTTTGGGTGTGCGGATTTATTGAGTGACTTAGCATTTCATTTTGCCTCGTCTTCGAGCTTGTGCTTAGTTTTCAAATACTCTTCTACTTTATGTCTACCATTCTTATGATTGTATTCGATATTCGGCTCTCATATTATAATAAATAATTTCTACTTGTTTCACCTCATCGAAACCTCCTCTATGCTGCATTAGTGTCATAGCCGTATTGACGAATGATGGTATGGTTTCCTCTATTTCTTGTTTACATTTACTGATTTGCAGATCGAGGTTTCTCAACTCTGCACGTGATAAATAAAAATTCCCTAATTCGGTCTCAAGTTCCTCCAAATTATTTATGTTTGTGGCATAATTGCGATGCCATAATTGTACATCTCCACGTAGCAGTTGAGATATCCTCGTAAAATCTCTTCGACGATAGAACTATAAGCTTTTTGGAGTTCTCTTACTTGTTCTATGAATGTATATAGATTTTTACCATTAAATTGGCAATACCATTTTCTCATTTGATCGAGTACATTTGTAGTAGCACTCCTTATCTCTGCCGTATAGATCGCCGTATTAAAAAGTTGATTATTATCGCTTGCCTTTCTATTTATTGATGTTGATGCGGCGTTTGTAGATGACGAAGGCCAGGATTATTTTATAGATCTCGTAAACGTTGTAATTCTGCTTATAGTTTTTCTACTTCTAGAGTTCTATCAAGAGCTTCTTTATATTCTGGTGCATCAATTGGTTTGTCTATGTATACTTCAAAACATTCTCGAAAATATGACGCCAGACGAGAATTGAATAAAGGTACATTTTCTTCACTATCTACATTTACTTTTTGTAATTCGTGGATGAATTCCTCTTTGCTAGTCGATAAATCCAAGATACTCTCGAAGTAGACATATTTATTTAATAATATGTTCCAAAATAATTTTCGGTCTTACAATTTTCGTTTTAACGTTTGAGTTTGAGTTATTCACCATTAATTTCAATGACTATTTATTCTATCTATTCCACATGTCCCTGTTCGGGCGCCATGTAACACTCCGTCTCTACCCTGCTTACGGTTTCTTTTATTAATTTTATGTTAGGGTTCAATGGAAGAGAGAGGAGTGTGCCGGGATTTGTAGTCGGAAACTTAGGCGAATAACTTTGAACCCGTTTTTAATTATTAGAAAAAACAAAAATTATATTCTAATTGATTAACCCAAAAAATTATAAAATAAATAAATAATTAAACTATTTGTTCAGTGGGATCTTCTGGCAGATTCCCTGCAACATATAAATAACAAAAAAATTATTATTTCGATATTTGCATATCTTATATCACATATATTTATACGTATCGAGCGTTAATCCGATTATTTCGGGTTCTGAGATTTCGAATGGCCTTCACCGATATTCTTTCTTTTTCTACTATTTCTGTATTTACTTGATCGACTCGGTTCGTCAATCTACATGAGACCGAGTGCGTTTGACAATCTTATTTCAGAACGATACTTGTTCTTTTTGATATTACTCTAACGTATATCTTAATCAATCATATAAAAAATTCGAAATATTAATAAGAATAATTTAATTCTTATTAAAATTATTGCTTCCAAGTGCGTTTTACATAAATTAAATAATTTATTTAATCGACGAGTTCTATTTCCATGACTTCAATTTCAGCGGTCTGCCTGGCAGACTCTTGCCTACTTATTATGATAATTTAATTCGATAAAAGTGGTGTATTTTCTCTGAATCATATTCGGCTTCGAATTTAAATGCTTTTATTTCGATGACTTTTCATTAGGCCTTTTTCTAGACGAAATGAAGATTACCTTTTTAGAAGTCACGTGTGCCCGTTCTCTTGAGCTAGTAATTTTTATTAACTCTTCTCTACAAATAAAGGTGCCTTCCTTTTGCCTCGAAAAAGTCTTTCACCATAAAAAGGAAATAATTAATCAGTCCAAGAAGTATCGATCTATTTTGATACTCGAAAGGTATCGTTCCCTAATGAGTACCAAAAGTAAATCACTCTCGTAAAAGAATGTATCGGTTGGTAATTTTGATTCGTTTCGTTGTTCCCGACGTATCCTTCCTCAACGACTGCTGAAAGCGAATCGCGCTCCTGGCAACATTTAACTCACTTTTATACATCGTAAAAAAATCTTATTGACTAATGTTTAATTGAAAACAAGTTAATATTATTTCTATTGGTTAAACTAATGTTATCTATCATACATGATTAATTTATAATATCTATTTTACTCTATATCTGTGTTTATGTTTTTTTATCACGTTTATTACCGTGTGTGTATCTTTTTATTATTTTTGATTTTATCTATTTATAGAAATAATTTCACGCGTATATTTATCCGGTATAATAATTTGAACGTTTTACTTTTCTTTTCTTGTAACACACGGTACATTAAAATTTTTATTTTACATTTATAGTAAATTATAAAATGAATAGATATAAATATATGTATACTATACATGTTAATTACCACAAAAAATAGAAAGAAAGGAGGGAAAAAGGGAAAAAGACAAAGAGAGAGAGAAGGAGGACAAACTCTAAAATATAATATAGCTAATATATAGTTAATAGTCTTGAAAATATATTTTAAGTATTTAGTTTTGAGTTTTGTAATTTGGTCGTAGTTATTGTTAGTAAGAAAATAAATTCGAGATATTATGAAACATTTAATTTCGAGAAATATAAGATATCTATTATGATATTCAATAAAAGTGAATTTACGTAGTATTTATGTCCGCGCGGAGTAACCAAAGAATTCAGCTCAATTAAGTTTGGTGAATCTTTCTTTGCTGGTTATATCTTCGGGTTTAAGTAAATTATAGTTTCTCTTTACTGATTTCTTTTATTCTCACAATAAAAAAATCGTAGAAATCACAAGCTACTCTTATAAAGTGTGAGAGAGACAGAGAGATACGAGCATAGAATATAAATTATAAGAGTGACAAGCGCGCACACGGTTTCAGTAGTAGTTCCTCTTGCTCGTCGTAAGGTGGCGCCCTTGTTGCTTTGACTCTCTGCTATACTTACAAATTTGTTTCTCTCACACCCTCTGTAAACGGATTCGTGCGTTAACATAATATATAATAACATAGTATAAAAATATTTCCCTCTGTAACTGATAATTAATTCGTCTTTTCCTGGATTATTGATAATCTATTAATATATATATTATTATTTAAATAAATTCCAGAATAAAAAAAGTTAAGTCTGAGGAAGAAATATCCATAAAGAACCTACGGTCGAAATAAATTGTTTTAAACATTAATCCGTTCGGGGTTCTTTACAACTCTGTCAACGAGTACTTCTACCGGGTGTTTAGTAAATAAGTACCTCGTTACAATATATATATATATATATATATATATATATAAATATATATATAATTTTTATACGATAAATAATTTTAATAATAAATTTTATTTTATATTTATAATTAATAATTAATGAAAGTTAAAATTAGACATTTTTATTATATTAAAGAAGTAAGTGCCAGCATTTGCGGTTATACTTATAATATAAATTAACTTAAATAATTAATATAATTTATTTTTATTATATTTATATTCATCATATAAAATATTATATGAAATTTTTATTTTATAATTTAATATCATTTTAATTATTTAAAATTAATAAAATGATATAATAAACTAGGATTAGATACCGTACTATTATCATCTATAAATTTATTAACTAATAATTTTATTATGAAAGTTTGGATTATGGCGGTGTTTTTATCTATTTAGAGGGGCTTATAGTGTAATTGATAATACACAAAAAGATCTATTGAATTTATGCTAATGGAAGTTCGTTATACATATGCTAATAAGTATTTTTTAATAAATTTTATTAAATTATATTTGAGATCGATATGCTGCATAATTTATAAATTTGTAAGTCTCCGTCTCCGCTCTGCTTTAATTTTTATTATAATATTAGAGTTCAATTGAAGAGGGAAGAGCGTATCGGGATTGGTAGTCGGAAGATTTAGGTGAATAACTTTTAACTTGTAGAATTTTTACTAAAAAATAATATGGACTAAATTCTATTTAATTTAATACAGAAAATGTAAAATAAATAACTAAGCTATTTATTAATTGGGTTCTCCGTGAAGATTCCCTGCAATATATAAATAAATAAAATAATAAATTATTATTTCGCTTTTCGTTCTATCCTATGAATATATACATATATTTACAAAGTATCGCGCGCTAATCCGATTATTTCGTGTTCCGAGATTTTGAAAGGCCTTCACCGATATTCTGTCTCTTTCTACTATTTTTATATTTTCGTATATTTATCCGTACGGCCCGATTCGTCTACTTACACGAATCTGAGTGCGTTTTGACAATTTTATTTCGGAACGACACATGTTCGCTTTTATATTACTCTACGGTGTGTCTTCGACAATATCAACAATATAAAAAGGTCGAAATTTTAATAAGGATATATTTAACTCTTATTAGAATTATCGCTTTGAAGTGCGTCTCACATAAATTAAATAATTTATTTACTCAACTAGTTCTATTTACATGACTTGCATATTTAGTTGTCTGTTTGGCAGACTTTCGCCGGTGTATTATAATAATTTAATTCGGAGAAAAGAGGAGTATTTTCTCCGAATAAATTATATTCTGTCTCGAATTTAAATTAGTTTAAATGCTTTTTTTCGCTGATTTTTTCTTATGCCTTTTTCTAGATGAATTAAATACTACCTTTTCAGGTGTGCCTGTTCTCCTCAGCTAGCAATTTTTATTAACTCCCTTTTACGAGTAAATATGCCTTTCCTTTACGTCGAAAACGAGTTGTTCATCAGAATAAGGAAAGAATGGATCAGTCGAAGGAGTATCTATTTATTTCGTTACTACTACCTTATAACTTATACTTATACCTCGTTATTACTTTGTACCTACAGTCCAAATAAATTGTTTTAAACAATTTAATCCATTCGGAGTTGTTTACAACCAGATGTTTCGTAAATAAGTACCCCGTTACAGAAATGGCGCCCAACATTCTTTAGACATATTAGAGGAAATTGTTTTTTTTATCTCTTTTCTCTCTCGGTTGTACAGTTTTTTCATCAAAGCACTGGGCGAATATAAATACGCCAATTTTGAACCCGCGAGGGAAAAATTTTCTTTTATATTTTTAAAGAAATTTTATTAATAAGGAAGAAAATTTAGTTTTTGCTCCTCGTTCCTCAGACTACCTTTAAGAACGTAATTAAAAGATAATATTTTTTTGTTCCTTTTATTATATCAGGCAATATACAGAGTCTACCCTACTTACCACATTAGGTCGTTAACGACTAGGTATTACACCCGTAGGATTTAGCGTTGGTGGATTGCGGTACGAATTGCTGAGTACCGGATACGTGCATTGTACGACACCGGCGCGTCTCGTACTGTCATGGGCAAAATCGGGCTACAATTAGCAATGGCTCGCCAGCAAGAGTTCTACCCAGCGTCTGGAGTTGGTGCTTGAGGCCCAGGGAACTCTCCGCTTTACGTCACGGGTCACATCGAACTGCAGGGATCACGCGCAATGTGTTAGTCGCTGCGATCCTAAACCTTAAGGTAGATAGCAACGTAGGGGCCAATTTCGTATGAGCGTTCGGAACCATCCATGATCCGATTGAGAATTCGTTGTGGGTCAAAGTAGCGAATAAACGGGTCAGGATTGAAGTAGCCGCAGTCACATGTAATGAAGTGCAACGACTGGCACCGTTACGATTGACTGACGGCTTATCTTCTGGAATTATTCGAGAAGGCGAAATAAACTCAGAAGAAAATACTGGTTTTGATCTGACCCTGGAGTTTTCGACGTTAGCATCTATTGGTCTCGCGGATATATCACGGCAAGAACAAGAACGTATGAGGAAGCTCTTGTATAAAATCCTGCCGGCGGGAGAAATGCCACTGGGACGTACAACGTGGGCGGAACATATTATAGATGTAGAAGATTTTCGCCCTATACGTCCAAAGGAATATCCAGTCTCTATGAAAATACAAGAAGAGATGAATTCTCAAGTTAGAAAAATATTAGTGACATGTTGACATGTGTATGGTCAAGCCCAGTACGGTGACGGTACTGGGCTAATATATTTATACCTGAGACGGTTATTATATAGTATACCTGGGAAGGTAAAATATATTTCTACCTTAGATTTGAGTAATACGTACCATCAAATACCACTTCATCCGGAATCCAAATCGATAACGGCATTTACAGTACCTGGAATGGGGTTGTTCCAGTTTACCAGGATGCCCTTCGGTCTATCTAATGATGGAGCGTCGTTTTAACGACTTATAGACCGAATTTTCGGACCAGACCTCGAGCCCAATGCCTTCTCATATCTTAACGATATTATCATCGCCACAAAGACATTCGAAGAACACTTAGACTGGATACCTCCTGTTCTTGCTCGAAAACATGAAGCTGGAATCACGATAAATTGAGAAAAGAGTGTCTTTGGATACACCGAAGTCAAGTATTTAGGTGTTTTCTTGAATCGTGAGGGATTCTGTCCCGATCCCAGAAGATCGAACCAGTAATGCGTTACACGCAACCGCGAGACCTGAAGCAACTTAGACGTTTCCTCGGGATATCATCGTGGTATAGAAAATTTCTAAAAGATTTCGCTAACATCGCTGAACCGCTCACACGTCTAACCAGACAGGACTATTATTATGAGTGGACCGAGGAACAACAAGCCTCTTTCGATAAGTTCAAATCAATGATTGCTTCGGCACCCGTCTTGCATAGACCGCTGTTTGATATCCAGTTTACCGTGCAAATAGATGTGAGTGATACTGGTATCGGAGCGGCCCTCACGCAGGAAGTCGACGGACAAGAACGGGTGTTGGAGTTCGCGAGTAGAGCACTCTCCCCAGCTGAAAGAAATTATTCCGCAACGAAGAGAGAGTGCTTAGCTGTCATATGGACTATTGGTAAATTCCGTCCTTATATAGATGGATAGCATTTCCGTGTCATTACGGACCACAGCAGTTTGAGTTGGATTCGTACGATGTAGAACCCAACTGGCAGACTCACGCGATGGGCTCTAAGATTGCAAGGGCAAAGTTTCCATGTAGAGCATCGTAAAGAGACGTTGAACAACGTTCCAAATGCCCTTGCTAGGATGTGCGAGGGAGACGATGTATCTTGCTCAATTGTAACCTGGGCAAGAGATACCCAGGATGAATGGTATCTACAATGGTTCAAGAACGTCCAAGATGATCCCAACGATTAGGCGAAATGGAAAGTAATCGGGGGACTATTGTATTGTTGTCGTCCAGATGAAGCCCTCGAAATCATCGAAGCCCTCGTAAGATCGTCGTTTCTAAGGAACGTCGTGCTACAGTTCTTAAAGAATGTCACGATAATCCTACCGCCGGACATCCAGGACGTGAGAAAACCTACGCTGGAGTCAGCAAATACTATTATTGGCTTGGATTTTATAAAACGGTTCAAGAATATGTGAAAAACTGTCTTATATGCCAGCAGTCCAAGGTGGACCAAAGACCACCTGCCGCCTGAATGGCTCGGAGAGTGTTAGAGTGACCTTGGCAAATGGTCGCCGGTGATATTACCGGACCATTTGTAAATAATCGCTATGGATTTGAGTATAACCTGGTATTTCAAAATTTATTTATGCGGTGGGTCGAATGTATCCTGATCCGTAAAGGGAATGCTAGGACGATCCTCCAAGAATTAAAAGAGAGAATCATACTCAAATTCGGCGCGCCAGAGGTCTTCCTTTCGGATAAAGGTACTGAATTTAAAAATCAATTTATGAATACTTAGTGGAGGCGGGTACACTTCAGACCCTAACTCCACCGTACCATCTGCAGGCTAATCCGGTGGAGCGGGTCAACAGGACTTTGAAAACCCGAATTATGGCGTTCGTAGAAGAATCCCATAATATGTGGGACGAGAAACTCGTTGAATTAAATTTCTCGCTAAACACGACGCTGCATAGTTCCACTGGATATTCTCCGGCTCTATTGAATTTTGAACATGAGCTGACTCCACCAGGAACTCTCCGCCGCAGCCAGGATCAAGCTACGGCGGAAACTCAATAAAAAGAAAGAGAGAGTTCCTGGCTACCGAAAATGAGTAAGGCACGATCTCAAGAGCAGCAGCGTCACCAAGCAGAATATTAAAATTCCAAGAAACGTTTTTCTCCATACCAACTGGGTGACCTAGTATAGAAGAAAAATCGTGTCTTCTTCACGAGGGCTCAAGGGGTAATGTCCAAATTAGCCCCTAAATACGTAGGTCCTTTTGTTATTATACAAAATAAAGAGAAGAAACAATTAGTTCATACTGAACAACTCAAGCCGTACTTTCAACTCGAGGAAAACAATCTCTTGGAGAACACTTCACCGCTGGAACCAGAGGATGACGATTTACCACAACCGTCGCTGGAACCCGAAGAAGAGACGAATCCTCAACCGCCGTTGGATCGCGACAAGATGATCAGCGGCCCATCTGTCATAGGAGAATCTTAACCAGCGGGTGTAGATTCTAGATCGAAGTCCTCTGTGCAGGAAAATCCCAAAAATACTCGTGAGGAGCTAGATTCCATCCCTGGTAGGAAACGAGATCGTCTGCACAAAAATAAAATTGTGATACAGCGGTCTTCGTCTCAAGATATGGAGTCCCTTTGTCGCAACGCAAGAGAACGAAGACCGCGTGAGAGGCCGAGGAACAAGAAATAGTTTTCCCCTTCCTATTAATATAGTTCGTCCTTCTTTTATTTGTTTCAGATGGACAACTTGATGGACGAAGCCTTTTTTACCCGCTTTAAGGAACTACTCAGATGACTTAGCTTGAGATAGATGACTTAGTCAACGAGAGCTCAGGAATTTTTCCTGAGTTTACACCGCAGCGTCGTGAACGACAAACGGTGGAAGAGCTTACGGCAGCACTTTTACGACAAAAGACCGCCGAGGCCGAGGCAGAGCGAGTGCATGCCGATCTCCTCCGTACCCGTGAAGAGGCACGCTGGTTAGGGGATGGTGTCCTCTCCTCCCTTCGGGATTCCGCGGAGTTAGCCGCGAATCGGCGACTGCGATCAAGAGCGGCTTCGCAACCCGGAGAGAGACAGGTGGTAGAGTACGAGGGTGTACCACCGTTGGCCCTGACGGTCGCGGCAGGGGATGTCAGTCGGGTAATTTACGCAAAGAAGGTACACGAACTGGAATTTCAAAAAACAAGAAGAAAACGGAAACCCCAGATGAAGACTTCCGGTCGAACTACGTCCACGACCCTAGTTGACGGTACGAACGGCACCACCGGTGTTTCTCTTGTGAATATCCGGGCGTCGATAAATGCCCTAATTATGACGTCGATAAATTCGTAAGGAACACACCCTGGTTTCTTAAGGGCGGTTGAGGTCCTGGAAGATCTCTCTCTCTCTCTCTCTCTCTCTCTCTCTCTCTCTCTCTCTCTCTCTCTCTCTCTCCATGACACCCAACGACGAAGAATAAGAAATCTTGTTATAAGTTACTTTACCCTATACATGTTAATTACTACAAAAAATAGGAAAAAAAGGAGGGAAAAATGAAAAAAAAGAGAGAGAGAAAAAGAGAACAAATTCTAAAATATAATATAGCTAATATATAGTTAATAATTAGTCTTGAAAATGTATTCGAAGTATATAGTTTTGAGTTTTGGAATTTGGTCCTGGTTATTGTTAGTAAGAAAATAAATTCGAGATATTATGAAACATTTAATTTCGAGAAATATAACATATCTATTGTGATATTCAATAAAAGTGAATTTACGTAGTATTTATGTCCGCGCGGAGTAACCAAAGAATTCAGCTCAATTAAGTTTGGTGAATCTTTCTTTGCTGGTTATATCTTCCGGTTTAAGTAAATTATAGTTTCTCTTTACTGATTTCTTTTATTCTCACAATAAAAAAATCGTAGAAATCACAAGCTACTCTTATAAAGTGCGAGAGAAAGAGAGATACGAGCATAGAATATAAATTATAAGAGTGACAAGCGCGCACACGGTTTCAGTAGTAGTTCCTCTTGCTCGTCGTAAGGTGGCGCCCTTGTTGCTTTGACTCTCTGCTATACTTACAAATTTGTTTCTCTCACACCCTCTGTAAACGGATTCGTGCGTTAACATATGGCGGGTGCATATTAGGTAGGGGTTGTATATCATTTATTACAAATTTATATAATTGATCATATATAAAATTTATTGTCTTATTTAACTAAATAGATTTTATTTTTATTTTTTATTAGCAATAGAAAATATAAAAATATTTCCCTCTGTAACTGATAATTAATCCATCTTTTCCTGGATTGTTGATAATCTATTAATATATATATATTATTATTTAAATAAATTACAGGATAAAAAAATTTAAGTCTGAGGAAGAAATATCCGTAAAGAACCTACGGTCCAAATAAATTGTTTTAAACAATTTAATCCGTTCGGGGTTCTTTACAACTCTGTCAACGGGTACTTCTACCTGATGTTTCGTAAATAAGTACTCCGTTACAATATATATATATATATATATATATATATATATATATATATATAATTTTTATAGGATAAATAATTTTAATAATAAATTTTATTTTATATTTATAATTAATAATTAATGAAAGTTAAAATTAGACATTTTTATTATATTGAAGAAGTAAGTGCCAGCATTTGGGGTTATACTTATAATATAAATTAACTTAAATAATTAATATAATTTATTTTTATTATATTTATATTCATCATATAAAATATTACATGAAATTTTTATTTTATAATTTAATATCATTTTAATTATTTAAAATTAATAAAATTATATAATAAACTAGGATTAGATACCGTACTATTATAGTCTATAAATTTATTAACTAATAATTTTATTATGAAAGTTTGGATTATGGCGGAGTTTTTATCTATTTAGAGGGGCTTGTAGTGTAATTGATAATACGCAAAAAGATCTGCTGAATTTATGCTAATGGAAGTTCTTTATAAATATGCTAATAAGTATTTTTTAATAAATTTTATTAAATTATATTTGAGATCGATATGCTGCATAATTCATAAATTTGTAAGGCTCCGTCTCCGCTCTGCTTTAATTTTTATTATAATATTAGGGTTCAATTGAAGAGGGAAGAGCGTATCGGGATTGGTAGTCGGAAGATTTAGGTGAATAACTTTTAACTTGTAGAATTTTTTCTAAAAAATAATATGGACTAAATTATATTTAATTTAATACAAAAAAATGTAAAATAAATAACTAAGCTATTTATTAATTGGGATCTCCGTGTACATTCCCTGAAACATATAAATAAATAAAATATCATAATAAATTATTATTTCGCTTTTCGTATATCCTATGAATATATACATATATTTACAAAGTATCGCGCGCTAATCCGATTATTACGGGTTCCGAGATTTTGAAAGGCCTTCACCGATATTCTGTCTCTTTCTACTATTTTTATATTTTCGTATATTTATCCGTACGGACCGGTTCGTCTATTTTTACGAATCTGAGAGCGTTTTGACAATTTCATTTCGCAACAACACTTGTTCGTTTTTATATTACTCTAAGATGTGCCTTATCAATAATATAAAAAGGTCGAAATTTTAATAAGGATATATTTAACTCTTATTAGAATTATCGCTTTTAAGTGCGTCTCACATAAATTAAATAATTTATTTACTCAACTAGTTCTATTTACATGACTTGCATATTTAGTTGTCTGTTTGGCAGACTTTCGCCGGTGTATTATAATAATTTAATTCGGAGAAAAGGGGAGTATTTTCTCCGAATAAATTATATTCTGTCTCCAATTTAAATTAATTTAAATGCTTTTATTTTGTTGATTTTTTCTTATGGCTTTTTCTAGATGAATTAAATACTACCTTGCAGAAGCCATGTGTGTCTGTTCTCCTCAGCTAGTAATTTTTATTATCTCCCTTTTATGAGTGAAGGTGCCTTCCCTTTGCCTCGAAAACGAGTTTTTCACCAGAAAAAGGAAAGAATTGATCAGTCGAAGGAGTATCGATTTATTTCGTTACTCGAGAGGTATCCTTTCTCAACGAATACCGAAAGTACATCACTTTCGTACAAGGATGTATCGGTCGGTTGATCATATCATATCAAGTTCTGATTCGTTTTGATGCTCGAGAGTTATCCTTCCACAACGAGTGCCGAAAATGAATCGCGCTCCTGGCAAAATTTAGCGCACTTTTATGCATGGTAAAATTACGTTAACAAAAATCTGATTGACTAGTGTTTATTTTAAAATAACTTAATATTATTTCTATTGGTTAAACTAATGTTATTTATAATATACGATTAATTTATTCTATCTATTCTACTCTATGTTTGTGTTTGTTTGTTTATTAGTTATAGAAATAATTTCGCGCGTATATTTAACTGTTATAATAATTTAGACGTTTTTCTTTACTTGTAACTCAGGTTACAAATTTATGAGCCACAATAAAATTAATAAAAATTTTTTAAATTATTTTTATTCGAATTTAATTGTAAAAATTTTAAATTAACATAATTGAATAATGTTGAAAACATGCACAAATTGCCTGTCACTTTTAGAAATAAAATAAGTCGTAACAAAATAATCTTACTGGAAAGAGACATTAGTATTATATATATTTAAATTAATTGATTCAAAAAATTTCAAAAATTTTTATGGGCTAGATCAAAATATAAGAAATATAATTAAAATATAATTTTTATTTTGCGAATAAAAGTTACATATTAATTATTCTTGAAAATATAAAATAATATATGAATTAATTTTATTTTAAATGAAATAATAATACTATTAAATTTTCAAGTGATTTGAATGAATTCAATTTATTTAGTAATTGGGAAAGATAAATTAATTTATTTAAAAGATAATTTAATTTATATTTACCTTTAGTATCAAGATTTTTTAAAAATATTAATAAATTTTATTTTCTGGAAATAAATTGCTCTAGTTAATTATGATAATTTATGTATAAATAATATTATAAATTATTAGATATAATTTAAATTCTAACTTTAATTTCTTATATCTAGTTATTTTATAATAAATTGAATTTAACTTAATTAATAATTTAATTTATATTTATATAAATTTGTTTTAATTAATTAATATTATTAAGGTAAGCTTAATAATAATTTTAATAATTTAAATTTATATATTATTAATTAAAGTTAAAATTTTTTATAATTTATAAAATTAAATATTATAATAAACTAAATATTTAAATAATGAAACAATTAGTAGTTTTATTTATTTTTAATAATATAGATATAGGATATAATTAAGGAATTACGCAATAATTATATTCATCTATTTATTAAAAACATCTTTTTTTTAGGAGTCTGTGAATGCTATTTTTGCATTTCCAATGTCCATTCAGCAAGAATAATCCTGGAGAATGATCACTGGAATATATGTGACTCGACACAAAACTCATGTCACTACGCACTAAACACATATGTCCGTGTTGTTGCACCGACACCAGTCCGGAACTGTTGTTCACATTACTTCAGTCTGGGCGGCAGTCCTTGCGTGATTCATTCACGGTCATTCCTTTTGTCCTAAAATCCCATGCATACTCGAGACTGCATTGATTTTTCAGTCTTTCTACCATTCAAACGTCCATCCTTTCTTTTTCTACGAAGCACATGCTTAACGTATTTTGCGATCGACTGCCAGCTGTCCGCATCCATCGTCATCAGTCTCATCACGTTTTCTGGCGTGATCGCGCCTATCCTCGTATGTAGCCCTAGCCGTAATCCGGTCCAATGCTCGCAAACGAATAACGTGTACTCAGCATCGACCCAAGCCCACCCGCAATACTTGCATTCCGGAGAGGTAATCCTCTTCATCCTGCAGAGATATTTATGGAAGTATCCATGTCCAGAAAAAACTGAGTAAAGTAAAAGTTCAACCCCCCGTACCACTCCCGACAACTTCTCTCACTCAAATTAACATCACCATATGCTTCTATGAGTAGTCGATGTGCTTCAGCTGCAGATTGCTTTAAGTGAAAGAAGTAAATTAAACTTGGCTCACAACTTGACATCTTAATACGATGAAAACTAAGTAATGCTAGCAAAAAGTCAGAGGTATTAAAAGGTTATACTTTCTGCATATGTCAACATATACTATACGACTTTTTACAGCTGACAATTTCGATGTTACCTTATCGGTGACGCTATCTTTTCAAAACGGCAGTTTTGAATTATAATTGTAGTATTAATATTAATAGTTAGAAATTTTATTACTGTTAAATTTAAATATTCTATAAATTTATTAATTATAAATTTAATTGTAATTTTGTGTTTTAGGATTATTAATTATTTATATTTTTATTTATTTTTTCAATTTACATTAAGACCAATATTTCGTTTCATTATAGAGTGAGGATATCAAAATGTACGAATGAATGCAGCTATATACATATAATATTTTATACATTATATAGATCTTTACCATTGTTAATCTTAATTTTTATCTTGTTTGTATATCTATATAATAAATAATATTTTATTCCTAAATATGATTCCTTCAATTTTATTTTATTTGTTTATAATAATTACTTTTTTAGTAAAATTGCCTATATTCATATTCGATGCTTGACTACAAAAAGTTCATTTAAAGGCCCCAGTTTCAGCTTCAATATTATTAGCTGGATTAATATGAAAGCTAGGAGTTTACGGAATAATACGAACAATGTTTCAAAAACATTAATTTATCGGATTGTAATGAATGTTACATTGGTCAAAGCCCCATTTTCAAAGTTCCACTCATTTTTAAGCTCCTCATAATAACCATTAACTGCTCACATCACCTTTTAACTTTTGGAAAATTTTTAACCAGCGAGCCATTTTTTGTTAGAGTGCATGAAGTAGCAATTCAAACTTTAGTTCATTAATGTTTGCGATTGCAATAACGGATGTGTGAGCTGGTGCATTGTTTTGATAGAACAACACTTTCTTCTTAGACAAATGCGGCCGTTTTAGCTTGATTTTTTCGCTCACAAGTTGCAATAAGTTCGCATAATAATCGCCGTTAATAGTTTTTCCTTTTTCAAGATAGTCAATCAAAATTATCCCATACGCATCCCAAAAAAACGACGCCACAACCTTGCTTGCAGATGGAACGGTCTTTGCCTTCTTTGGAGCAGGTTCTCTGTTTTGAGTCCATTGTTTTGATTGTTCTTTTGTTTCGGATGTGAAGTGATGGACTCATGCTTCATCCATGATTATGAAATGGCGCAAAAATTTGGCTTTATTTTCGCGAAACACTGCCGAATACTCAACTGAAACATCTTCCCGACGCTGTTTTTGTTCCATTGTAAATAAACGCGACACCCATCTTGAGTAAAGCATTGTCATCTCCAAATTTTCAGTGAATATGCGATGTACCGCACTTTTCGAAATGCCTTCCATCTCTGCTACCTCGTGCACTTTCAGTCGACGATCATCGATTACCCCTTTGTGGATTTTCTTCAACATTTCTGAAATCGTTAGCTCGACCACTGCGATGCCCGTCTTGGCAGCTCGTAGGAACTCGATTAAACTTTGCTAACCAATATATACTGTTACAAACGAAGGATCAGTCTCACCCAGATTAGAGTTTAGTTCAGATTTTATGTTGGTTGTGCTGAGGCCTTTCAAATAAAATTATTATATCACATAACAATGACCAATTTTTTCCATGTTTACAAATTCACTGAAAACGTTCACTATAGATGACTGTCAAACAAATAATAAACATCATCGCGTCTTCGAACTTGAGACATATGCTTTATAGACTGTGTACTTTCTAATACAGTGATATTTTTTGAACAACTGCCGCCACCTCTAGGTCAGTCCAGGTACTTCTGGGACCACCCTCGTATTAAAGATAGTTGCTATTTTTATAATAGAGTAAAAGATATTATTCCCAAAAACTATAAGATGATTTCATTGGATGTAGTATCTTTGTTTTCAAATGTACCTTTAGAATTGTTAAATGATATTATACAAGAAAAAGGACATGGAATTAATTTACATACAAAGTTAACAATGCATGAGATTATTAAAGCAATTAATTTAGTTTTTAATAACACAATGTTTTCTTTTAATAATAATTTTTATGAACAAAAATACGGAAGTCCAATGGGGTCGCCTCTATAGCCAATTTTGTTATGGAAAAATTAGAAAGTATTGCTTTTTCGAAATTAATTTTTGAAGCAATTATATTCAAGAGAGATGTTGATGATATCTTTGCAATTGTTCCAGAAGTTTTAGTGGACGAAATGGTGAATGTTTTTAATTCTGTCATATACAGAATTAAATTTACAAAGGAGATTGAAGTCAATGATCAGTTGAGTTTTTTGGAGATCAATGTCATTAGGTATAATAATAATAAAGTGAAGCTTAATTGGTATAGAAAACCTACTTGGTCAGGTAGATTTTTAGATTTTAAATCACACCACAATTGGGAAACAAAATTGGAACACTAAAAAGTGTCATTGACAGAGCAATAAAATTGTCATGTAAGGATTTTAGGCAGAATAATTTGCAGATAGTAAGAGAAGCTTTCATTAATATTGGATATCCAATTGAATTTATCAATAAATTAATTGCAGAGAGATTGTTTGACATTTATAAAACCGAAAATAGACATAATGTAAGAGTTAATACTAATGAGGGCAATAGTATAGTTTTACCATATGTTACAGGATTATCGGAAAGAACTAAAAGAAATTTTCGGAAATATAACATTTAAATTTTCATTAAAAATAGTAATAATTTATGTAAGTTATTTAATAATTGCAAGGTTAACGATGATTTATGTTTACCATCTGGAATTGTTTACAAAATTAATTGTATGGATTGTAATGAATGCTACGTTGGAGAAACAAGCAGATATTAACCAAAGATAATTTATGAGGTTTATAAACCAACGTTTCCGAATCAGTTTAAATTGAGGATTTAAAAATTGAGGATTTAAAAATAATTTATATCTTCACCATGAGTTTACTTTTGGTTGTTCCGCTAAGAAGTAACAAGGATTCTTTTACTTTCTTGATTTTTCTTATAGTTTTTTTTTCTTATATATTTTACTTAATAGTTAGTTTTCTTATTTATTTGTTATAATTAAATAAATAAATAAATAAATAAATAAATAAATAAATATATATATATATATATATATATATATATATATATATATATATATATATATATTGATACGTAGTCGCTGGCGCTATTTATACGGAATACATTTCAATAAATTTGATTTTCATAGTTTTGTGCTGTATTTGCTTTACTGTTACTGAAGCTCACATTGCACAACGTTGCTAGCTGTTGAGGCTCGCTAAATGACAATCGAAGAAAAATAGATACGAGTTCAATCGTCGATGGGTTGCTTATTTTCAGTCTCGTTACATCAAAGGTTAGTCTTTTTCTTCTTTTCTTAATATATTTTATTCGCGCAAATTGATATTTCGTTAAGTCTCTACACCACCCTATTATTATTTATCCCTTGTATTCCTGTGAGTGTCAAGCGTGCGATAGATAATCGCGGGTGCAATATAGATAGGGTTAGGCAATAACATTTACTATAATTTTATTTCTGAATAAATATATTTTTCTTTTCGATATTGAAATTTATATGTAAATTATTTAACTTGTTATTTTATTTTATATAGATACCGTTTTGTTAATCCGTCGGCTTCTCTCCATTTATTTTTAAGAATTTTCTTTATTAAAATACTTAATCTAAAAAAAAGATTATAGGAATAAAGATAAGTTTATGGATAATTTCGTAGAGCCCTAGGATGTAAAAATGTTAAGTATAAATTAACTGAACCCGTTGAGGAACCCTTCGCCTCTTTTAACGGAGACTTAATACCGGGTAGACATTCAATTGATATAACAATGAATTTCAGAGACGTATCCCTCTGTAGTGTCTAAGAACCCCATTATAAAATATACGCAGAGTTCTGTCAGCATGCCTGCGGCGCCGGAGCTGAAACGGGGGAATACAGGACGGAAATGAGTACAACTCCGATTAATCTTTAAATGATACGTAACATTTAATTTGCGTGTTCTCCTTTCGCCACAATAACAATATTTCCAATATATTTAATGATATAAATATACATAGCACGGCGACGACGTGCTGAATCGGGAGCGGTTTCCGCGGGCGCGGGGGATATCTGTGGCAGGGAGTGGAAACGGAGGGGGAAGACGTGATGCGCTCAACCTATGCCACGAGAACTCGCGGCGACCGTACAATCATGGGGCGCGTCTCTTTCATCTCAATAAATACATAAACGCTACTTACCGGGATGGAGCTCCGCCATAGCTTCCTCTCGTGCTGAACGTCTTTTCCTGGCCCTCTTTTCCTCTCGCTCTCTCTCTCTCTCTCTCTCTCTCTTTTGGTTTCGGAGCTTAAAAACCTCCTTCCTTCTCTGGCTTTACTTCTCTGCTTGACTTTCTTAATGTACGACCGTACGACGGTTGCGCAGCTACGGGAGTTGCTGGAATAGCGTGAGGCGTCGGTTTGATCATCGGGAAGCTGGTGGAAAATCAGACTCGAGGTAGAGCCGATAAATCAGATGGAACTCTCTCCCTCGACGACTACGTCCTTCTGTAGCTGGGCGGGGAAGAAAGTTTTCCCTTTCTTCGCGATGATGGCGCACTATCGCGGCTCGTGCTTCGCACATTTTCGCTGTCGCGCGCAAATACTCGGTTTTCACCGAGGACCAGCAAGTTGGCCGGTCACACACTCCCCCTTCCAAATCACCGTGTGAGGCGGTGGTTATTGGTAATATATACCCCAATATCATTTTTTCCATTTATAGTATATCAAAGTAGTAGATCAAAGTATTTAAATCAAAATTAATTATGTAAAATTTCTGGAATATATTACATCATCTCAACAGTTATTATTAACAACTCTCCTTAATATAGAAATCGTCTTCAAACATCCTACACAAACCATAATTAAATATTGTAGTTATGACGACTGTGAGTATCAATCTCCGTGTCAGTGTCAGTCAATTGAATGTCAGTTTTTATAAAACTTCTAGATAGGCTGGTGAAAGACAGGTTCTATATTAAGAACTATTCCTAATAAAAATTGCCTTCAATAGAATGGTTTATATATTTTCAAGAAATTATAGATAATGAATTTTAATATAAATATTTTAATCGGGTACATACGAAAGGGTGATAAAACCCCAACGTCACAAAACTAATCTTAAATCTCTCGATGCAACTTCTACAATCGAAATTAAAAGTTTTACCATTTTGCCCTTGCTAGACATTAATGTATTCTTTACTAAACCTAATAAGCGATACTACTATATATACCATCAGAATTAACAACCGTTACAAATATGTAACGTTCCCCTTTTCCCTTCGGGATAGCGTACGCGGTTTCGCCAGGATCAATTTGAAAAGAAAAGGAATTTTATACATGGATTAGAAAAAAATCACGGTTTACTCAATTATGTTTATATAAAAATAACAAAAATATATTATAATAAAAGCTGTACAAAAATATTATAAAGAGGGCTCTCTGGCTTCGGGCCCTCTGATCCGTAATACACAAGACAGAATTTTATATGAAACCTCATATTATACCTTATTACATTATTTTTCACACGCTGCTTATTTTACACGATATTTACAACTTAAATTTATACGCACTCAATATACTAATCTCGCGTACTATATATATATATATGTACTTACTGGGATTCTGGGGGGAGTATGGGGAACGAATATAGCCTGCCGGTCTCTAATGAGTTATCTGATCATTGCTCGGTGCTTGCTACTTCGTGGCTCCGGCTCAACAGGCCTCGGCCCCTGGTCGCTTAATACGCCATCAACTTCTTTTCGCAAGCACTAAAACACGTTAGAGCTCGAGTGTTGACGCCACCGTTCGATTAATTACGTATCGAGCCACCAAATAATAATAATAATAATTGTGCAATAATAAAATAATAATAATCGCATTATAATTATTATAATTATAATGCTAATTTGTGAATTTGCCCTTGAAGACGCTCGTATTCTATAATATAAATTATATTATAAAAATTCTGGCGTTGTTTTTCTTAATTTATTTATAATAATTAAATATTTATAATAATTTATTTATAATAATTATAATATTTATAATAATTAAATATTATAATTTATGAATAATAATAAGTACAATAGCAATAATTCTCATAATAATTAACAATAACAGCTATTATAACAAGTTATAATAAGAATCAAATATTTATAACTTTAGTATTCAATTTTTTCGACTCTGAATATTTAATTATAATAATAATAATAATAATTAGTATTATAATTGCGTACAGGAATTACAATTACATTAACAATAATCATTGATCTTTTTCATTTTTTTCTCTCGGGTTAATATTTATTTAATATAATGATAGCGTATTAACTTATACTAATAATAATAGTCACGATAATTATTATAATTTAGTGACTAGGGTCTTCACTGCCTCCCGAGTTCGTAGGCGCATGGAGCCCGGGACATCTTTTTTACGCTGGCTGCTGCGCGTCTGTGGCTCACTCTTGCGACACGCGCGAGTTCCCCTCTGCTCTCCCTCAGCCTACGTTGGTGAGGCAGGTATATTTAATATACGCAATCATATTGTTTTGATAATTGCGCATTTGACCACTAATCGGAAGCATTGCCCGATTATTTTTATTTTAAACTTTAAATATTTAAAATTAAACATTTGCGCGTATTAGGCTGTATCGGGAATACAGCTTGATCGTCGCCAATATAAGATTGTTAAATGAGGTTTTCTTTATTGTTAATTTGTCAAATACTTCATTGTTGACGTGCAATGTGTCGGTTAATGGCTATTTTCATAGACTTGAAGCTATTGAATATTTTGTGCCATAAGTTTTCATATAATTGATATATGAGATCATCTTCCGCAGTAGCATATGGTATTCTGGATCTGACAGTTACATTTTATAATAATATGGAAGTCATTTTTAATTATTTGGAGCAGTTGAATATATTGATTTTTATAATGATTTTATTATACAAAACTATCCATTCTGTGCCTTCCCGCATTCCCAGATGTCCGCCCAATTTGGGCGCCATTGTGACGTTATTAAGCATCTGCCAATTCGGTTTCCCTCACCGTTGGCTCCTGCTTCCCTGTGCCTATTCTTTAATGAAAAAAGGGTTCTGAGTATCTGGAAGAGACAACCGGGGAGAGGTGCTTCCAGTAGAAAATATACGAGGGCGGTTCAATAAGTACCCGTGTTAGAAATGAAGACACTATTTTTTCAAAATTTTTTTTAATTTTCAACCTAGCCCCCTTTTAGAAAGATAAATTTTTCCCAACGTTCTAGCTATTTCTTAAACCCTCCAAAGAAAAGGATTTTTCGAGCTCTCCAAAATACGCCTGTCTCGGCAATGACTTCCTCGTTTGAGCAAAAATTTTTTTTCCTGCGAGCCATTTCTTCATATTAGGGAATAAGAAGAATTCGCATGGAGTCAAATCGGGTAAATACGGAGGGTGCGTCAGTAATTAATAACGTAATTTAGGCCTGTTGGTGGCGACAACTCCAGATGAATGTGCTGGTGCGTTATCATGATGAAACAACATCTTTTTCCCCAAATCTGTCCGTGTCTTCTTCAAGTTTTTGAAGAAGCGATCCAATAACTCACTGTAGTATTGTCCAGTTTTAAGTGGTTCGGAACCCACTATAAACTGTAGATCCATAAAAGTCGCAATGATTGAGAGATCTGCACCAATAAGAAAAGATCAGCAATACTGCTCTGGAGCACAACCGGCTGATAAAGCGAAAGCTAGGTGCAGCCGGGAATGTTTATGTGCAACCAAGCATAACTGAGCAACCTTACAACAAACTGAGCAAATGGTTACAACTCGACGCAAAAACTCCTACGGATCACGTTTAAATTATTCTGAGCACTGCTTCGAAGTTAACAGCCGCTTCCGTTTGTTGTCTACCATCAGTAATCGCGGCATCCATCGGGCCGACAATTTTTTCGTAGCCGACTAATCATGTAAAATATTTGTTTATTAATATTTAAAATTTTTTGGCGTCGTTTGATAGTGGCAGCACACAATAATATCACCAGCTTCCATAGGGAACGTCCTCTGTCTTCAAACGCGGGTACTTATTGAACCACCCTCGTATACATGATGTTAAGGAATAGTATAAAGAGAATAAATTGGCGGTAAATAAATATAAATAGTGGTTGTCTTTTTCGTCTGCTCCTCTTCTTCCGCGTAGATTTCAGCATGGCTTTTTTCTATCTCTCTCCATTCCTCTCTCTCCCTCTCCCTCACCGACTCTCGCTCTCTCTATCTACCTTCCCCGCTACACCTCTCTTTCTCTCCCCATTCATTCCCGATACAACATCGCCCCACGCAAGAACATAAAACAAGAGAAAAATCGGTTATACGCATCCACGCAAGAACATAAAAAAAGAGAAAAATCGGTTATAATATGATTGGAAAATAATAGGTCAGAGCCTGCCTAGCCTGATCCGGTCGCGGTGTCGCCATGTTGAAGTAGCCTTTCATCGTATGCGGCATGCCATCTTGGCGTTGTTATTACTTTTTTTTTCTCCTTATTACATTTTACTTTTGCAAGTGATGATTTCCGAGTGAGTTGGGCTAAGTGACGAACTGCGGTATGCTGTGTAGTTCCTCGTGGAAGCGTCCGCCGGTATTCGTCCGACAGTTCGCGGGTGCTGGTTTTCTCATTGTCACGTCTCCATCTCTCGTAGAATTCGGATGAGCACATTATATTTCCGTATGTGCGGTCAGACATTGTTCTACTTTTCCTATATTTCCTGCTTTTGCATCCTCGGTATTTTACGCGTGTACATTTTACTGCGTGTAAATGTATTATATATATATATATATATATATATATATATATATATATATATATATATATATATTGTAACTAGATGGTCCAATATATTGTCACTAAATACGACTTCATTGCGCGCCGCATCGCCGCATTCAGCTCCGCCGGGTCTATGAAGATGTATCTAAGAGCTTTCCTTTCCCCTGATCCTGGCAATACAATGAGAGACGTTGCTGCCCTCATAGAAGCCATCTCCGTTATCGCGAGAGGTGCAGGTGGCTCCGTTTCTATGCTAATGCTGGTTGCTCTGCGACGGTGACGTTCGTGTCCCTATTCGCGCTGCATAATCCCTTCCTCTTATTCTTTTTCTTGCTTCTGCCCTTGACGTCATCTCTTCTGATAATCGTGGAATTTTACTTAGGCGACACTAGTTGGCACGCGTATCTGTGTCTTTTGTGGATGAGCGTACCGGCTGTATTTCCGCCCAGTGTCCTTTTAGTAGGCTTTCGCTGGCCTCTCGCCCTTCCAGTGTTTCAATGGTGACATGTCGTCAAATAATGCTCATCTCTTCTACTATAGTGATCGCATAAACCACTCTAATCGCCTCGTCTTATAAACTCTTTCTCTGTCGCCTAAAATTCAACTTTCTCAAAAAAAACGATCTAGACGCCAAAATACGAGAGAAAAAACGTTCGTAATAATTTCCTCGAGAAGTCACGTTAGACGGCTACGCGATAAACCGTGAACGCACGTATTAAAAAATTAGCAGCCATAGGAAAAAACGAGAATCCTCTTGTCAATCCTCAGTGCCAGTTCTAACCTCACCTAATTTTACAAATAAGAAAATATAAAAAGAGATGTATATAAATCATAAGAAAAAACAATATGGCTAGGTACTAAAATATAAATATATAATTGTATTTATTCAGTCGATTACGGCTCTAATCTTCTTGGAAGGGAACAAAAAAGACTTTTTTTAATTCACACGCTCTATTTAACAGTACTATCCTTCTACATAAACGGATCTAAGTATATTCAATCTCTCTTTTTTTCTTTAAAAATTCTTTTCTTATATAGGAAGAATTTGCTGAAATGAAAAGGAAACAAAATCAAATTACATAAGAAAATGATAATGTCACAAGAAATCATATGACATATGAAAGATATCTTCCTATTATTATAAAGCATTGCCTGGCACTGGGGACTATTATTTGGCAATATTCCCTTTAAAGTAATGGAGGATGTTTATGTTTCACATGTGGCTTGTATATAAAAACATAGATGTTTCGAATTAATGCGGCAAGTAATATTTTCATCTTGTAAATATATTAAAAATATATAGAAAATATATTGCAACTATATGAAAAATATTTCCTTCTTTGCGCACTATATGGCTGTTTCATATACTTCTCTATAATCGCATGCGTACCATCGTGGATATGAAGGTAATTTCTTGAGCGCCCCCCTCCACTATAGCCAGATATACATATACCCGTTCGATCGACGTATAAAATATTTTTTCTCTCGTTCTATAAAAGTATTTATTAACGATTACTTATCACTCGAACCCATACGATTTTTCTTCGCCACTTCGCAAAACTTCGCAGAAAATTTCGCAAAATAAGATATATTTTTTTTTCTTCACTTTCACACGCATACATCAGACTCACATTTGCTTGATACAGCGCAAACTCCTGTATAGGTACATATACAGGGGTCGTGAATAGTAAAATGGCAAATTAATTACCAAAAGGAAATTTCTGAATGTACATAATTGTCTGGAAAATATTTATAATTCACCTAAATACGATCATCACATTTTCGAAAAATCTGGAAAAAACCTCTTCAATCTTCTTCTCTGATGTATTAACAAGGATTTAGGCTGAATAATACTTCGTAACGCTAATAATTTATTATATTTTTATCGATAATAAAAAATTTATTTCTATAGGATCTACAATTTTCTTTGAACAGTTTTTATCTAAACTGAAAATTACTCCATAAAACTTGGTGTTTATAATTTTTTTAACATTTTATCGATTAAATTTTTTATTTTATAAATTTTCTCAATTATATTCCTCATCAGCGTATGAAAGTTCATACGTATGATTTTCTTCAGAATAGTTTTTCGACTTTTTTTGAAAGTTTAAAATTATTTTTTATGTTCAGACGAGCAGCGGACGTATAATGTCTAAAATCTAGATGACTAGAACCATCGCATTTTTCTCTTAGTCAATATATAGTCCAAACTTTATTCTGACCTAATTGGAGCGGATGATAAATAACTGTAAAATTTGTTTTACATGTTTCAGTCTCTGGCGTTGCCGTATCCAGATTAGGTACCACAGCAGACATTCATTTCGCTCTTCAGCACATTCAAATGAATCATTTGAATTAATTTTCGGACCGAGATAAATTGGTAACTAAATCATGTCACTGGCTCCCGGACGATTAGCCGCCAATACCGTGAATGGATTTCCCGTCACCGCTTCCTGGCTGTTTTCTATACTTTTAGTTGCATGTAGAAGGGTGTAAGAAGGAAAAATCTCTACTACACTCCTCGGGCGGAGTATTCGTAAGAAGGAGCCAAGTAATGATCCTTCCACTACAAAATATTTACAGGATGCTGAGAGATAGTACAAAGAAAATAAATAGGCGGTAGTTAAAATAAACTTCACACGATTCATTTCCGCTAGTTCCATATCGATATTCACAAATACATAATAATTAGATTTGACCTAAACTTCTCGCGGTCGCTTATTCCACCTCGTAAACTTGGTCGTCATATGCCGACAATCCTGGCCGACTCACAGCACCGTTCACTTCAAATTCTTCCCGAAGACTGTAACCCGACGCGTCAACCCTTCACATCGCTCCCCTACCCTATCGGCTGGTCCGCAATTTACGTGGTTACCGGTAAAAAGAATATTCGCTTCGCTACACAAGACCGGAGGCAGGATGCTTATACGCGCACTCGCGCCCGAGAACATCTCTCGGACTTTTGGAGGTTCATGTATATAAAAATATTTAGATATGCTACGGTCTACTCACTGGTTCCAACGCTGGAGTTCCGCAGGTAGTTCATACGAGAGCATCGCCTCGTGATCGAAACTCCCCCCTCTCTTCATTGCTGCATCTCTGTCTCTCTTTCTCCTCATCCTTTTCCGACAAAACACCGCCCCAACTGCAAAAATTGATACAATTTTTCGCACTGCATACTCTACTCAGCCACGCAAGAATACCAAAAAAAGAGAAAAACCGATTATGATTTTACTGGAGAATAATAACTAATAGCGACGCAAATGCACGCAAAGGCTTCCGAATTTTATCTGCTTGATTCTTCATCATCTTCTTTGATCTTCCCAATTTTCAGCCAATCAGCGCGTTTCCTCGCTCATTCCTCCAATGCACGTCGTTGGACTCGCATATTTCCATCCTATGTCGGTCTTCATGTCGACCTCACTTTGTTCTGTGGCGCGCCTTATTCAAATTTGGTAGTAGTATCTATCTTGTGATGTGACAAATTTATTACGGAAACAAATATAAATTTTTGTTTAACGCTACTCTTTCACACAAAATTGTTTAAATTTTATTCGTCACTTACTTACGCCATTTGAAATCACTGAGAGGGTTCCGCCGACCTGAAAAAGAAACAAACGGGCCACGAATGTGCTGTAAGGCACAGAGGAAGGGAGACACAGAACAAAAAAATGAGCTTATATGTATACTAGGTTTGCACCACGCACTTTATTTAATAAAAAGAACTACGTAATACATGGTAACAATATTCGATGACTTACTCAAAGCACGCGAGTACCGCGCTCGGCACAACTCGGTCACCACGACCACCGACCCGATCCGACAACTCGATTAACACACACCTACCTCTCTCTCGACTTCTTTCTGGAGGGCCGGCGATGGCGGCATGTCCGTCGATGGAAGGGTGCAAGGGTGCCCCGCTGGTTCGACATCCCAGATGCCGTTGTCGCCTCTCTGCCACTCGGTCCTCTCTTTTTCTTCCCCGCGATGTTTCTGTCTCGCTCTCTCTTTCCTTCTTTATCCTTCTTTTTCCTCGTCATTCCTTCTTTCGAATTATTCCTCTCTCTCTTCTTTTCTTTGTCTTGTTTTTCCTCTATCTTTCCTTTCATTCTCTCGTCTTCACTCCCCCTCTCTCTCTCTTTCCTCTCTTTCTCTTGTCTTCTTTCTCTCTCTTTCCTTTCTTTCCTTTGCTTTCTGTTTCTCTTTCGCCTCCTTTGTACCGCCACTCTCGCCTCACGTTACTTCTCTCCTTCCCGTTGCTTCCTGTCTCTCTCTCTCTCTCTTCTTCTGTGCCTCACGATTTTATCTCACCTTTTCTACCATTCACACCTCCTTTGACTCCGCTGGCGACCGAGACGAGAAATAATTTATTCTATATAATTCTTATATTAATATAATAAATTTTTTTTTCACTGGTGATAGATACAAAATGCGATAGAACTTAAAAATTATGATAATATTACAAAATTATTTTAGAGGTCCAAAAACTAGTTTTATTTCTTATTATGGCTGTTACGCCGCAATGGCATTTTTAATTGTATAGCGTTTATTTTATATATTCTTAATTTTACATGTATTTGGTTCTCAGGCACTCGTCCGTTTTGCAGTATAATTGAATCGTTTCTGATATATTGATGCACTAAAGAAAATTCTGTCAGCTATTTAAATCATATTTATACACATCCGGCGCGATTTTATACATTTTGAAAACTGCTATGACACTTAAGCGCGTTTATGTGTTTATGACTATTGTAGAAACTTAAGAAAACTGTTAATGCCGGGCTAGCCATCCCGCTCTGAAGGTTTATTGTTTGCAGATGGCGGGTTAAGCCTGTCTAACGGGCGCCTCCTTTTACCTAGGATGCGCTCTCTTCCTGTACGTGCCTCAATAGATCCGTCCCTTCATCATAAACCCAACCCCATAGTCTTGTTTCTAGCGAAATAAATATGCAATGTTTTTCCCCAATCGAGACCCCCGCTTTTGCAGCTTGAGAAATTATTGTAATCCCTTCTCCTACTACTTTCCTATATTCCAGCTTGCCTATAATGAAAGTTTACTAACAAGACCAGATTTCTCTCGACCTCTGCGCGAGATACTTGGAAAATTGTCCGAGTGCTAAACATAAATCGTATTTATTTGTAAGTTCGTGTGTTACATTTGACAGTGTAAGAATTAAATAAAAATAATTCTAATTATACATGTGTACTAAAATTATTTGATTAGTCGCATTAAATTAACAATTTAGTTCGGTGCGAGATTGACTAAACTTGTACGTCATTCTTAACTCATCATGGTCCTTCGAGCCGGATAAACATTAATATCTGCTATCATCAATCACGAATTTATTGAAAAGTTTGTGCGTAATAAAATATACATGTGCGCGCGGTCAATCAAGGTGTGATTCTCATACGCACACGAAGCAATTGTTCTTCCATCATCTTCATAGTGGTCTAATTACAACGGAGAACAACTCATTTAAGCGGAATCACCCGTTTTGGAGCACTCATTGGTTATTGACGTGCACGTCGCAAAATCTTAAAGGCAAGCGGAGTTTCACTTCCACTCTCCAAAACGGAACCTATCAAGCAGACGATACATATTGGAAATCTCGACTAAAATACCCAGATGTTCAATATAATCATCGACGAACATCGAGCAGCAGCGTAAAAGTAAGCTCTAAATTTTTTATCACCGCTCCAGTTTCTCTCCTCTTCCGTTTTAACCATCCTCTGATTAGAATTTAAAAAATGGCAGAAGAGTGCAAGGACCTTAAACAAGAGCGCGGAAACCTTAAAAGAAAAATTACCGTTTTTCATTCGTTTGTCGCGACAGCTACAGCAGATGATTATGATGATGTAGAATTTCGTATGAAATTATTAGATCGTCTTTTAGATCAATTTGATGACGTTCACCTGTCAATTTTAGCGTTAGAAAGCAAGCCGGAAAATGATATATATCAACTGGAATTTGAGCAAAAATATTATGCCGCGATGAAGGATGCGCGTAAATTTTTGAAGGACAACCATCCTAACGCGTATAATACCACAGTTACGCCGCTCATTGCACAGAATGCTGCGCAAAATAATGTGCGATTACCTAAAATCGATTTACCTACATTTACCGGTAAATATGACGCGTGGACATGCTTTCACGATACTTTCAAATCAATGGTGCATGAAAAGACCAATATTGCAATAATCGAGAAATTTTATTATTTACGGTCTTGCTTAAAAGAAGAGGCGGCAACGGTCATTCAGTCTTTAGAAACAACGGAAAATAATTATGGCATCGCATGGTCCTTATTAATCGATCGGTACGATAATAAAAGAGTTATTGTGCACAATCATTTGAAAAGCCTGTTAGAACTGCCAGCTCTCACAAAGGAGAGCCATGTTAGTTTAAGGAGCATGCTCGATAATTTAAATACTCATACGAGAGCCCTTAAAACACTCGGTCTCTCGGTAGATTCGTGGGACGCCATTCTCATTTATTGTATGACTAACAAACTGGATAAAATTACACATCAGGAATGGGAAAAGAGCAACACCGGTAGGGAGTTGCCAAAATTAACAGATTTCATTGAATTTCTAAAGACGCGTTGCTTAGTGTTAGAAGCTACACAAATTCAAGGTCAATCAGGCCAAACTGCCAATAGCTTAAAGAATCCGACGCATGGAGGCAAACGGAATGTGTTAAGCATCACCACTAGAAAGGACTATTGTAATTTTTGTAAAGGGGAACATAAAATTTATAACTGCGATAAGTTCTTAAAATTGACGCAAAATGATAAATTTACGTTTGTTAAAACGGAAAGGCTTTGCTTTAACTGTATGCGTAAAAATCATGTTACTGATAAATGCACTTGTGGTCCATGCAAAAAATGCGGCAAAAAGCATCATACGCTGTTGCATTTTGATCGTAAAGATTCAGACGAACTTCCTAGTACCGTGAATTTACTACATGATATGCAAGTTAATTGCCCTGCTCAGGTGTTATTAGCCACCGCCAAGGTTCATTTTTACGATAAACTCCGAAATCAACATACGGCGCGCGTTTTATTGGATAGCGGCGCTCAAGCGCATTTTATAACAGAGAGGTTTGCTAAGTTATTAAAATTGCCAAGAAATAACGTCAATATCCCGGTTAGTACATTGAACGAATCGAAAACTAATATTTGTCACAGTGTGAAAACAAAAATTTCGTCGCGCTTAGGAAATTATGAAAAGGAAATTTCCTTATTAGTCGTGTCAAACATAACGAGTCCCTTACCATCATATCCGATTGATGTTAAACAGTTAAATATACCTGGAAACTTACCGCTCGCAGATCCCACCTTTCATCAAACGTCGGAAATTGATGCACTTATTGGTGCTGAAGTGTATTTCAAGATAGATTGCGCCGGAAAAATATGCATTGACAACACTGACGCTGTGTTGTTGAAAACCAAGTTCGGGTGGATTGTAGGCGGCCGTATTGATGATTGTCAGCAAGCTGCTAGTGTTTCTTGCAACTACTCGATTAGTTCCGTTTCTCAAGATATTTCAAGGTTCTGGGAACTGGAAGAAATTCCTGAAATAAAGTATTTATCGTGCGAAGAATCTGAAGTTGAACAGCATTTCTTGGAGAATTTTAGGCGCGATCGTAATGGCCGATGCGTTGTGAAAATTCCATTCAATGATAAGATACATAAGCTTGCGTCAAATTATTCGATTGCTTTGAAGCAATTTTACTCTACTGAGCGCAAATTCTCCAGAAATCCTGAATTAAAGAAGCAGTACGTCCATTTTATGAATGAGTACGAATCACTGAAGCACATGTCAATTTCGGGACGCGAAGAGCAAGAAAACTTTATTCCTCATCATGCGATTTTTAAAGAAAAAAATATTCGAGTAGTTTTTAATGCATCTTCTATGCTAAACGGTCTATCCTTAAATCAGGCGCAAAAAATAGGACCAACTATTCAAGACGATATATTTTCAATACTGACTAGGCCTAGAATTCATAGAATATTGTTAGTCGCTGATATTGCTAAGATGTATCGCCAAGTATTGGTAGACAGAGAAGATCGAAAATTTCAAAAAATTATTTGGCGTGACAATCCCGACGAACCGATCAAAATTTATGAACTCAACACGCTCACTTATGGCACAGCATCAGCTTCATATTTAGCTATTCGTACCCTACATAAAATAGCAGACGACGGGAAGGATAAATACCCGTTGGCCTCCGAAATAATCAAACGCGATTTTTACGTGGATGATTTGATGACCGGATCAGACACCCTCGAAAATGCGTTAATCCTAAGAAATCAAATTAATGATTTATTAACATCTGCATGCTTTGAATTACGAAAATGGTCGTCGAATGATAGTAGGCTTATAGAATCCTTACCGACGGATTTGAAAAACATAAAATTATTTGAGGATCTGAGCGGATCGGTTAAAACTTTGGGTATAAATTGGAGTCCTACAAAGGATCAATTATTTTATACAATAACGCCAAACAAAAGTATAGTTAAGCCCGTCACGAAACGAACCATTCTATCAAGGGTGTCTGAATTATTCGATCCCGTTGGACTGTTGGGTCCGATCGTGATTAAGGCGAAACTAATAATGCAAGCAATTTGGAAAGAAAAGCTCGACTGGAACGCCTCGGTGCCACTTGATATACACACGACGTGGTTAGCGTATGAAAATCAATTACCGCTATTAGCTAACGCGTTTTTTGAGCGATGTGTTTTAATCGACAAACCGATAAACATACAGCTACATGGATTTTGCGATAGTAGCGAGGTAGCATATGGTGCTTGCTTGTATATAAGATCAATAAACGAGGATAAACAATGTGCTGTACGGCTTTTATGCGCTAAATCCAAGGTAGCCCCACTTAAATCACGGATATCAATACCTAAATTAGAACTTTGTGCCGCTCTATTGCTATCTAAGTTATACAAATCTTTATTGAAAACGTTGCCTATAGAATTTCACAGCATTCATTTTTGGTCTGATTCGACGATTGTTTTAAATTGGATAAATGCACAACCTAGCATTTTAAAAACATTTGTAGCAAATCGAGTTTCAGAGATTAAATCCGTGACTAACAGCTCTCATTGGAGACACGTTCCTACTGGAGACAATCCTGCGGATTATATATCCAGAGGTCAAACCGTAGTTGAATTTTTATCGAATGGCGTTTGGAGGAACGGACCGAGTTGGTTATCTAAGTATGAAGAGGAGTGGCCGTGCTTAACATTAAAACCTGAACCGTTGTTAGAGGTCAGAAAAACAATCATTCTAAATGTGCGCATTTGTGAAGAATTTGATTTGCCAAAATCGTCAACTTTTCCAAAATTAATTCGAGTCATAGCCTATTGTAACCGTTTTTTAAACAATTTATCAAAAACTAAGGTGAAACGTACAAACTTGTTATCGGTAAATGAGTTGGAGTCGGCTAAAAAACTAATCATACGTATAATACAAATCCAGTCATTTCCTCATGAGTTCAATGCGTTGATTGATAAACAAGGGGTTAATAATAAAAGTCGTCTCAAGTCTTTGAATCCGTTCATGGATGAGAATCGCTTAATCAGAGTAGGCGGACGCTTAAAGAATGCACACCTGTCGTACGATGAAAAGCACCCAATCGTGTTGCCGCATCGCAGTTGGGTCACCGATTTAATCGTGAAGCATATACACGAAAAAACAAAGCACTCCGGTGTCCAGGGCACCCTTTATCAACTTCGAACCCAATATTGGCCGATAGATGGTCAAAACATGACTCGACGAATAATTCGTTCGTGTTTGACATGCTTCCGTTTTCAAAAACAGCAATTGAATTATGTAATGGGCAACTTGCCTGAAAACAGAGTAGTGCAGGTCAGACCATTTACAAATACTGGAATAGACTACTGCGGTCCCTTCTACATAAAGGAGAAGAAGCATCGAAATCGTGACAAAATAAAAGTGTATGTTGTGATATTTGTGTGTTTTTCGACAAAAGCCGTTCATTTGGAGGTAGCAAGTGACCTCACGACTGATGCGTTCATGGCCAGTTTGAAAAGATTTTTTTCACGTAGGGGTAAAACCAAAAACATATATTGAGACAACGGCGCAAACTTCGTCGGTGCAAATAACGAACTGAAAATTTTATATGAAACAATGCTAAACAAAAATGTTCGCGACACAATATGCGATTATTTAGCCAACGACGGCATCACCTGGCACTTTATTCCCCCTAGATCGCCACATTTTGGCGGACTATGGGAATCCGCGGTAAAATCGTTTAAGACGCATTTTTTACGAACCGTCGGGAACACGTTGTTGACTTTTGAAGAATTTACCACGCACGTAACGGAAATAGAAGCCATTCTTAATTCGCGCCCATTGACACCCATTTCTTCCGATCCCAACGACCTAACTGTCCTCACTCCTGCCCATCTTTTAATAGGTGATAAATTATTGAGCGTTCCTGAAACCGATTTTACAAGTACTCCAACGACTAGACTGTCTAACTGGCAGCATTTGCAAAAGCTTAAACAACATTTCTGGAAAAGGTGGCAAAAGGAATACTTAAATCAGCTTAATGTCAGAAGCAAGTGGCACACTCAGGGGCAGAATAACGTTAAAATAGGTTCAATGGTAATGCTCAAGGAAGATAATTTGCCGTCACTCCACTGGCCTATTGGGCGCATTGTTGAGATTTTTCCTGGTGATGATGGTGTTGTTAGAGTTGTTAGTGTAAAAACAATGAATGGTGTTTACAAAAGATCTGTTAAAAGGATTTCTATATTACCTATAGAAATTGTAAGTGAATCTAATTAAGTTTTGTAAATTGATCGCGACCGATCAATGGCGGGCGGTATGTTACGCCGCAATGGCATTTTTAATTGTATAGCGTTTATTTTATATATTCTTAATTTTACATGTATTTGGTTCTCAGGCACTCGTCCATTTTGCAGTATAATTGAATCGTTTCTGATATATTCATGCACTAAAGAAAATTCTGTCAGCTATTTAAATCATATTTATACACATCCGGCGCGATTTTATACATTTTGAAAACTGCTATGATACTTAAGCGCGTTTATGTGTTTATGACTATTGTAGAAACTTAAGAAAACTGTTAATGCCCGGCTAGCCATCCCGCTCTGAAGGTTTATTGTTTGCAGCTGGCGGGTGAAGCCTGTCTAACGGGCGCCTCCTTTTACCTAGGATGCGCTCTCTTCCTGTACGTGCCTCAATAGATCCGTCCCTTCATCATAAACCCAACCCCATAGTCTTGTTTCTAGCGAAATAAACATGCAACGTTTTTCCCCAATCGAGACCCCCGCTTTTGCAGCTTGAGAAATTATTGTAATCCCTTCTCCTACTACTTTCCTATATTCCAGCTTGCCTATAATGAAAGTTTACCAACAAGACCAGATTTCTCTCGACCTCCGCGCGAGATACTTGGAAAATTGTCCGAGTGCTAAACATAAATCGTATTTATTTGTAAGTTCGTGTGTTACATTTGACAGTGTAAGAATTAAATAAAAATAATTCTAATTATACATGTATACTAAAATTATTTGATTAGCCGCATTAAATTAACAATTTAGTTCGGTGTGAGATTGACTAAACTTGTACGTCATTCTTAACTCATCAATGGCATCGTTTAAACCATTAGAAGTTCGTAGAAGCATTTACAATTCTTAGAGTGACGGAATCTATGTGTTGGCATAATGTAGAAATTCCTGATTATATTAAAGATCTTATTGTTAAATGTACATATAAATAGTAACATCAATAGCAGGTGAGGCGAAATCTTCCTAATTGTTATGTATACTAATCAATGAGTCCCTTTCCACTAGAATAAAATAAAACAAAATAAAAATCGTGTAATTATCAATACTAAATTCCATTTTCACACAAGCATGATTTTTTCCTCCTTTTTTATATAAGGAAAAAAAGGAGAGAAAAAATATTATTCTAAATAACCTCTTTTACTCTTAAATATAACATTAACGTATCTTAAACATAAATTATTTAAATCATTAATTTAAATAACATTTCTTTGATAACGTTGTGATTTATAAGAATAAATCTAAATGTTGAAGAGTAATAACATACTAACAAAATCGCCAGGTCTTAAATCTAACATGGAAGAATTGTTTTATCGAACATTTTCTCTAAACAGTTTCAATTCGGATGAATCGGCACGGACGCTTTGTGACTCCTGACAATCTATATATACCGTTGAAGCAGCCTTTCTACATAGTTGGCGCTTGATTTTTTCTGTTTTTTTTTTTTTTTTTTAATAAATATTGTTAACTTTATCTTCTCGTTCGGTGATGTTCTGTATTCTTTCCTTTTTCTACCATCTTCTGCAGACATTATCCTTGCATTTCATCCTTTGTTGAGACACCGACTCCATCACTGATAACCACTTGGGTGGTTCAGATCAGTCACACTATATCTCTCTTTTTTTCAACGGCAGTATTTGCCGGATTTGTATACGAACAAATAGACGTTACACATTCGCGAACTGATTCAATGAAATTTTGTATTATTTTTTTATCGTGACATAAAGAAAAATATGTATGCCACGACGAAGAGTAGCATTGGTAATATATATATATTAAATATTATGTAATTGGAAGTACAAGTAAGTTTCCAGTATCCTTTTTCCAAAATATGCGTTTTGGTTCCCTCTAATGAACTAAAATTGATTCACATAAGAGAGTTATGCATTGATCAAAACAAGTGGTATAATGCCTACTCTAGACTGTAACGCAAGTAAAGTAGAATTTCCCATTCAGGTATATAGAAAATAAATGTAATATGTCAAAAATATTTAGATTCTTTAGAGAATCGAAATATCTATTTCTAATTTTTTTATTTCGTATAATTATCAATCGGCAATACCAGGAATATTTGTCGCTTAGTTACCGAGAATAGATTAGTATATAAAATGATATAATATCAGTATTTAAAAATTAAAACTATATATAATTGAAATTTTAACATCGTCTAAAGATTTTGTTACGAAATTAGAAAACATTAATAGATGCGTAGAAATTCGCCGTGTGAAGAAATTGTGTCAATCTATTAGTATATCTAATATAAACTTAGTCATGTAATAATAATCGCCATACAAATCATCGATGATCATAACGATATTATTATACTGGTATGATATTCAATTAAGAATTATTATTAAAATAATATATTATAATATATAACCATATTATATATTAATATATTAAAGCAAAAATTATAATTGTGTGAATTCATTTTTTATTAATAATTTAATTTAAAATTATTTAAAATTAATGTTAATTTTCATTTCTTAAATTGTTTTGTATGTTTGTCAATTTTAACAATGTGACACCTTCATCGCTTTTCGATTCGCCATCGATATTCAATATAAATAGTAAATAAATGTTCTTTTTCCAGAGAATCACAAGTGACTAAAATTCCATCTTTTATTTTTTTTTAATTTGATTAAGATTTATTACAAATTAATCATTTATTTAATATCACGTTTTAACCTTTTTTTGTTCTTACCATTTTAGTATACTTACTACATTTATTAATTAAATTAAAATAATTATATTAGTTATTTAAACTAATTAAATATTTTTTAAAGACAGGCAAAATGAAATTCATGCAGCTCAAGTAAGCATGTATTAACAGCAGTAACCAATTCCATGGCCTGATGGGGTTACTTTCGAAGGCACGTAGAATCTTAAGAGTTTAGAAAATGAAGAGCGAACCAATCGAAAGAGATTTCTGTTCCCCTCAGTCGAACCAAGGATTTGGACTTTTTGCTACCCTCGCACCAAAAGTCTGAAAACTGGAGTTTAAATTGACCAGAGGGATGTGAGGAACTCCTTTGCTAACACCTTCATGAAGAATTCTGTTCGACGCGATTTATACAATCCAATAACATTGTCAAGTGCATGGACGTTGGCAAAACCCTATGACAATGAGCAGCCCCTCTCTCTAGCCTATATTCACTCAGAGCTAGCATCAGCCAAATTATAGTTACAAGCGAATCACAATTGTCATTCGAGTTATTTTCAAATCACTTGGCTGATATTGAGGCATGTTTTCATTCGGGATTCAGTGTACTTCGTTCAGATTCTGCAAACATCACTGCAACCACGTCAAGTTATTTTCTAATGAGTGGTCTACTTGTGACATTTCCTGAGCCATTTTTAGAAAGTAATAGACCTCAGACTTTCTGCTATAAATGGAGATTAATGAAGAAATGATTTTTCGCAGAGACGACCAAAGGAATATACATTTTGCAACACTCGCCCATATCATAATTTAAATATAGAAATATGTTGATTCCATGGCGGAATACAAGACGACTGTTTATTAGTCTCTGAAATGATAAGTACATTCTCATGTTCGATCGGCATTCGTACAAAAACCGTGTTCCAATCATGTACTAAATGCAAATTTTAGTAACGTCGCAGGGATTTATTTTGATATGATGAAAACCTGACGATAAGTAAAGTACTGTATAGTAATTTATATCTTCTACTCAATCAAATATTTTATTTATATTCAGTAAGATGCATCGATTACTGTATGTAGCGATAACTTTAAAAATTGTAACCTGTCTAACGAAGAAATAGCGTTATTAAATAAAGGCTTAAAGTAAGACCTAAATATTACTGTCAAAAAAGATTTTTCTACATCCATATTTCGACATATTCAGCTTTTTATTTTATTTGAAATCTGAATTAACAATTTATTAACAGATAATAATTTTATCGACTTGGGAATTATAAATGATATCATAACTAAACTCCATATGAACAATTTAATTTTGTATAAGACTGATTTACTAAACTTTACTTATCAGAGCTGAAATATTTCAAAGATTATTCAGTATTGATTAATAGATGGGAAGGATGATGTGTCATTGGAAAAGTCATTAGCTGTATTCATTTTTTTGCTCCAACCAATAAAACTTTTTCCTTCGTTCACTAGAATTTCACAAACTTTGACATTTCATATAATTATCCTTAGTCCAAATTCCAATACAATTTCATGTTTCGAATATTTCGAACATATCGTTATTTCTTACAATAATAATTATAAAATTATAACTTAAGCATTTTTGGAAGTAATTAAAACTATAAAAGGACGTCAGATGTAGAACAATGTTCTAACAGAGCAACTATTCGATGTCCAAGTGTACATGTATGACTCCTACATGTGCAGATGATGAAATACAATATCCAAGTGTAAACAAATGACTTGAGATGGCAAATTGTTTTACGATGGAGTATAGTGTGTACAGATATATAGTATAGATAGTTCTGTCCGACGACTAACTCTACTTTAACAACTTTCAGGGAACATTTTCATATGTTATGGGTATTTACCTATGGGTAAAATATATTATCTGGGGAATTTGGATGATTTGTGCTGAGATTTTGTGGTCCGGATAATAATACATGATGTTCAGATGTTCAAATATACTCTGTCGATTTTCAAGCGTTACTTCTTATCCGTTTGCTAAAATATTATGTTGTGATGCAATCGCAGGTCTTTTTACGGGAGGAGTTTAGTGTACGATTGATAGAATAAGGTAAGTGGAGTAGTCGGATCCCTTCTACTGGATGATATGGATTCAAACAGTCCTATAGGATGTCCAGATTTCGGTCAGCAGTCAGGCGCACTTTTATTTTTAGAAAATACTATTTGATATTAGGTATACTCCAAAAACTTAACCGGGGAGTTTCTCGTGCAAATGGCATTAGTCCATGCAAAATACCAATTGCATGATAAAATACGGTTTCCAGATGTATTTAATGGGAAAATTCGTTTCCGAATACCCGAGGTCATCGACGACCGATGTCTGATGTTACTCGATGTCTAGACTGACAAGAATGACTTCCTCGGGAACTATCGTAACTCTATAGTAAAGTAGTACGTTCAGGTACACTGAGAATCTTTCTACGGATGTTGTCGCATTGCGACAGTATTATTCAATTCTCTCGTGTACGGCACCTATTCAATAGAAAAAATGCGATAGAAAAGCACAGACGACTTTCCCGAATTGTTCCTTGTTTGGGTGGTAAATTGGGATATTCGAACAACTACCACAGGGAGCATCCTATTCGAACAACAATATAGGATATTTTCACGCTTTGATACAGTACCCTTGAACTACTGAAGTACCTGGACTACTCCATTGCAAGAGGGTTTGCATTCAGATAATATGATCCCATGTCAAGGTCAAATCAAACGAATTCCACAGGCATTTCTATAACCATGGCCATGTAGAAGATCCAGGTGTATTGGGATGATCTCACAGGTATGGTTGTATTCGAATGGTAAAGTTTTGAAAAAAATATTAGTTATTATTTCCATCAATTCTATAATAACTTATGTACACCCGTTACACTTCAGTTGTACGAATATATCATTGTCGTTTAAATACATATTAATTACTACAATAAAATATGAGACTATCGTGATATTATAACATTAGTTTATAAATATTATAGATCTTAAATATATAATAATTGTATTAAATAAAAATATTAGGTATGTTTTCTTTAAAAATTTATTGTTCGATAATTTTAGATGAACGATAATAAGAAAATGAATTATATTTACCTAGCAATTTGTTTAAAATGAAATCTTCTTCTAGTTTTCTTTGGTGAAGTATTTTTACCCTTACTTTTCTTCCACACATGCGTTTTCCACGCCGGATCCTATAAAAAATACCTTCCTATTTATCCGTATAGAATCCTTTAGAAATTTCAACTTATTCGCCAAATTGAAGCGTAACAAAGTATATATATATATATATATATATATATATATATATATATATATATATATATATATATTTAATGGTCCATACTTAAGATTAGTTAAATACTTATTAAAGTAACATGAATATTAATAAATCTACAGTCATTTTTCTGCTGCACAAAATTTATGCTGATAGATAGAACTGTCCATGTAAGTAAAACAGGACCTTAGCCGTGCACACAATAGTTCTACACTAATAAAATGAAGAAGTTCTGAGACATTAGAGGATTTATATTATTGAAATTAAGGTAAACCATAATACACCAATCAACGAATATTACCATATCAATAATTGAGCCGTGAACAAAATAATAATACAATGGTACACAAAATTTTAAAAAACAAAATTATTAGAGCATAGAAGAAACCATGAAACAGTATTGTAATATCCGCTTATAACATCAAGAAAAATGCAGAATGTCTCAGGAGGATTGATATCTACTTCCATAAAAATACGCAATATTAAGCATATTACAAAACTTAAAAATCTTATCAATTTTCTAATAACGGACATTAGCAAGTAAAATGAAAGAAAGGAGTTTATGATTCCAGAAACATTGTAGTAGTAATGTATGATGGAATCGAATTTTACGAATACTATTTGACATTTTGAAGTTCTTTTAAAATTACCAGTTTGACTAAGAGTTTTAGTATTTATGCGCCCCAAATATTTCAAAAAAATTTTTTCACATGCACTACCCTTCAACATTGTTTCTTGATGAATAAAGCAAGAAATTAACATTATAAATAATTAAAAAATGTTTTTATGAATTATCTACGGATCTGAGCAATAATTTCCGAATTAGAGAACCATGAAAATTAAGAACAATAGTATTCTTATTCATACTGGGTAGTGTATTTCTTAAAATTATCGGTAATATTCAGAACCGACAATAATTAGATAAATAATTTGACGAATCTCTAATTTCTATAGTTGCTTCATTTTTAATCGATCAGCAATACGTCGTTCTCTATAAATTTGTTTATTCACATACTGAATATTTGAAATAATATCGGAATAAAATTTGTAAAAGTATTTGTTATAAGTCCGATTATCAAATTGGGAACTCTGTAAAAATAAAGAAATTCGTTCAAAGCTCTTTTTCTGCGGCTTCTTCATTTTAAGTAGATCAACAATGGTTAACTTTCGCACTGATTGAATAGCGAGAGAAAAATAATTTGAAAAATTAAGAACTTAGAAAAATGAGAGAAACTCAGAAGTAGATAGGCTATAGGCATACTGGCACATAGGCATTCTGGCACAGCAAAACTGTGCCAGAACGTATACATTCATTCTGGCACACTCGCACTCATCAAAATTGTGCCAGTATCCCGTCCGACGTCACACCCACGAATTACTCAAGGTGCCTTTCGAATCGAGAAGTGTCTGGAGGAGCGGGCAGTGAGCCTTGAAATGTGTCATTATATGATACCTATAGCTTTTAGTTTTACTGTTTTATTTGTTTTCTTCTATTTTCTAATATGTGGCATACCAATAACAAAATTATGACCATGCCATTGAGTTTGTTTTCGTGATGAGAACATAAGTTGTAAAAACGTTCCACATACGCTTTTCATATGGTGTAAGATTTTATGCATATTGGTGACGCTTACTTCCGAAAAATTTATTTTGTATATTTTCAGTCTACGACTCTTAGGAAACTTTTATAGTTTTTTTTTTTTTTTTTATTACACTTGAAGTACTGTTTTCGGCTATTTATATATGATTTCTGTGATCTCTACGAATGCATCTCCAATGAACGATATGCGGTCAATCAGTAAAGAAATTATAGCCTTGCCATTGAAATTGAGGTTATTTTCGAGCTGAGAACATAAGATGTGAAAACGTTCCACATACGCTTTTCATATGGTGTAAGATTCTATGCATATTCGTGACGCTTGTGTTCGAAAAATTTTATTTTGTATATTTTCAGTCTACAAGACTCTTAGGAAACTTTTCTAGTTTTTTATTACACTTAAATTACTGCTTTCGACTATTTAAATATGATTTCCGTGAACTCCACGCATGCTACTCTAATGAACGATATGCGGCCAAATCAATAACAAAATTATTATCAATTACCATGCAATTAACATGTAGGTTTTTTCTTGATGAGAACGTTCCGCATACTCTCTTAATATCATGTAAGATTCTATACATACTGGTTACATATGATTTCGACAAGTTTATTTTGTATATTTTCACTCGACGAGGCTTTTAGACAACGACCTTTTCTTGTAGCTATATAGCATTGGAAAACTCATCATTCCCAGACCCATTTCCACTCGAAAGAAAAGTGAAAGGGACCCCCCCTCTATTGATACAAGATCGCACGCGTGCGCAAGGGGGAAGGCGGGGGGGCAGTGAGCGTGCCCGCTACACAGGTATACGGATTTATGACTTTGATAATCAGTTTACTGCTACCGGTTATAGGTGTTTAGATTTATTATTATAGAGAGGAAGAGGTTTATGAGGAAACCGAAAGTGAGAAATGCTTTTCCACATCTCTCATTTGCTTTTGTAGCGTCTCCGAAATGACCTTATTTTTGACCATAATTTTTTTATAGTGTGGAGTTGAAATAGAGTCTATGTAAATCGAGATAGATGAGTAGGAATGGGAAATGAATTTCTTGCGATGTTAGTTTCGTATTATTTGTAATTTTAGGAAGGGATTGGGAAGGGAAAGGCTATGATTGGAATCTTATTCAACCAATGAGAAAACATTTTTTTTTTTTTTGAGCTATGGAAAATGAAGAAGGCGATTTTTTTTGAACCAATGAGAGAAGTCTTTTCCTTTCTCTGATACTTTGAAATTGCTTTAAATACCGCGACGAAAGCTGCTTTTGGTCATCTTCCTGCAGCGTCTTTCATCATCAAAATGAGAGTAGAAGCAGGAAAAATTGTTGGCAAGACGATTGCTAAACAATCGCCACCAATGTCACAGAAGGTGCCGCGTAAATCAATGACAAAAATTCATCGTTTATTCGGCTCCTCGGAGCAGACGCATCGGCGTCAGAAAAGTTCATTAGAATTATCTCTTGAAAAATTGGAGGGAATGGTGGCGTGCTTAAAGTACGCTGTGAAGATCGAAAAATCACTGGACTCGTTTAAGTGTAAGTGCAATTTTCTTCATTTATTTCATTTATTATTTCTTTTAATTTATTTTATTTTATTCATTATTTATTTCATTATTATTTATATTTATTATTTAATTCATTTTTTTTATTATTTATTTTAATTTATTATTATTTATTATGATTATTTATTTTGTTATTTATTTTGTTATTTTTTTTTATTTAATTTCATTCTATATTCCATTTTGTAAATTATTTCAATTTATTTATTTTTGATTTTTTTCTATTTATTTGTTGATTTTTATTTGAATTAATTTCATTATTATTTTAATTTATTGATTTTATTTATTATTTATTTTAATTTATTTGTTATTTATTCTAATTTATAATTTATTTAATTTTATATCTTATTTTCAGTTCCAGACGCCACAGAGTTGGCTAAATATTTTCCAATGAAAAATGAGCAGAAGGCGACTACATCTACATCGCAAAGATGTAGCCGCAGTAGAAGTCGTAGCTGCAGCAGCCGTAGTAATAGTGTATCATCAATTCCAGACGAAAAGGAGAAACCAAAAATAATATCGGAGAAAATCATACTCTCATAGAGAAAATAAAAAAAAAAGTTTATGTAATAAAAATAATAAATAAAAAATATAAATATTATAATAAATAGAAATAAATATTTTTTTAATATTCATCCTTAATCACATACTATTTCTAATATAATTATATATATTAAACAATTGAAAAATATATTTAGTTTTAAAATAATAAAAAAAAAAAATAAATAAAATTCAAATCTAAGAATGTAATTATCAATATACTTTTATAGTAGTTGTATAATAAATAAATAAAACATTATTTAAAGGAATCTGTTTTTTATCTATCTGTCCATACTCTCATATAATATATAATAATAATGTATAAGATAAATGTATTACTTATAATATTTTAGAAGTTAAAATATATATATATATATATATATATATATATATATATATATATATATATATATATATATAAAACGTATATATACATGTTATAAGTTTTAAATACAAAAATTTTTAATTAATAAACAAATATAATTAAATTTTTTATGATTTAAATATAAATTTTATTTATTAATATACAATGTATTATGCAGATAACTTTTTTTTTACAAATATATTAAGTTTTAAAGGAATGAAAATAAAATTAAAATTTTATGAATGTAGTCTATTAATATAGTTACAGTATTATAATAAATAAAACAATATTTAAAGGAAACTGTTTTTTTTTCGGACTTAGAATTTTTCCAACTTTTTCGGACTTCAGGTTTTTCGGACTTAAAAATTTTTCGACTTTTTTTCGGACTTAGAATTTTTTTCGAAAAATATATAAAATATATAATACATAAATAGTTTATTAATATACTTTTACAGTATTATAATAAATAATACCATATTTAAAGGAAACTGTTTTTTTTTCATATCCCAAAAACCTATCCCTACTCTCATAATTTATAATAATGTATATGATTAACAAATATATTAATATTTTTTTATGTTAATATACAATTTATTATGTAGATAACTTTTTTATCAATATATTGTTGATAATATAAATTTATATTATTGAAAATTAATAAAATTTTAATCAAATATATATTTATTGTCATGAAAGGAAAATTATTTTAAGTCATGATTTGATTTATAAATTCATTTTATTAATATTATTTTTTATAGTAATATACATTTCATTATATTCTTATCCAATTTCGTCTCGCCCATTCTTTCCACTCAAATAATTTTGTAACCATGTGCGTATTATCAAGACGTTACGGATTGCACACATTGGTAAATGTCTCATACACAATTGATGGTTTTCACACAGCACATATGAACCTTCACTCTGCATTGATTGTAATGAAGGACAATGCAACTCCTCCACATCCGATATAATTCTGGAATTTAATTTTTTTTTTTTTAGAAAAAATGCGAAAAAGTATAAAAAAGTATGATAAAAGAATAAGAAAGTATGAGAAAGTATGAGAAAGTATGATAAAAGTATTATAAAAGTATGATAAAAGTATGAAAAAGTATGATAACTGTATGAAAAGAATGAAAAAGTATAAACAAAGATAAACAATTATAATAAACGTATATGAATATGTATAGTGCAACAAATGTCTAATGTCCTTTTGAGTCGGTGATAAGGAATATCGCCAGAATCCCATTCAATTCCATGATATTCACGTTGCAGCCAGTCTACTGGTTTTTTTTCACTCCAAGTTAGTTCGCTCCATGGAAATGGTGACTTAAAGTGGTACACGGTGGGCAGTGCACCTTTTTGTAAACTCAGCAAAGTAAATTCTTTTAAAATAACGGTTTGCGGGCCACTTGTTTGGAATCCCTGTATGTCGCAGAGGAATACTTTATCTTCCGGACATTTCAAGATATTTTTTCTAAAAACAACCTCATTTTGTCGTACTCTTGACATTATGCACTTCTATACACTTATTTTAGAAGCTGGAGTGATGACAAGAAATTTAAAGTTTCGTGCTGACATTCTCATTTTATATCAAGATTCTCCGCCTCCCGAAATTAGCCACTCTTTTACGATTGGTTGTCACATTACACCTTGTCACATTACATCCAATAAGAAGGTGAAACATGTAAACCTTCTCCTCATTCAAGATTACTACATCGATGAATTCGAAGAAAATAATATTCATGATGATAATGCTAGCTCGCCAAAATACCATTATGTTTGGATTAAAAATTTGTCCAGACTTTTAAGCTCACAACTGAATAAAGCCCATGCAAAATCATTTCATTGCGAAAGGTGTTTACAAATTTTTTATAATGAAGAGAAGCTGAAAAATCACGAATACTATTGTAAGAATATGAGCGAATGCAGAATCAATTTGCCAAATAATTCCAATAACATTCTTAAATTTGAAGAACATAAAAAGAGTCAGAAAGTGCCATTTGTCATTTATGCAGATTTCGAATGTCTGTTGCAGCCTACTCAGAATGAGAACGCTTTTCAGCGTCACGAAGCATATAGCATTGGATATTATTTAAAATGTAGTTATGATGACAAATTGTCGGCTTACAAATCGTATAGACAGAAGAGTACAGATGACGAGATACCTGCACAGTGGTTTGTTCGTGAACTCGAATCCATTGGAGAGCATATCGATCGACTCTATAAGACACCAAAACCAATGAATCTGACTGATCTTGAAGAATTACAGTTTCGATGGTCGTCTGTTTGTCATATATGTGGCAATAAATTTGAAAAGGATCAATTTCCTGTACGAGATCATTGCCATCTTACAGGACGGTATGTTTATTAGATTATTTTATAATTTATTCAATATTTTAGATAAAAAGAAAAAAACAATAATTTTTTTTCTCTCCAGTTTCAGAGGAGCAGCTCATGATTCATGTAACTTGAATTATAAAGACTCGAGGTTTATTCCTGTTATTTTTCATAATCTTAATTATGACACACACTTTATTTTAAAAGAAATTGGTACGTCTTCGTTGATGAAAGGTCGAGTTTCTCTAATACCCCACAACAAAGAAAAGTATATTTCATTTACAAAGTTCATAGATGGTTGTGATGTTAGTTTTAGATTTATTGATTCATGGCGATTTTTACCATCATCTTTAGAAAAATTAGCATCATATCTACAAAATGTACCATTAGCTGTAAAGGAATTTGAATTAGATGGATTTTCAAATGAAAATATTCATCTTCTTAGGCGGAAAGGTATATTTCCATACGATTTTGTAGATGGATTAGATAAATTAAACTGTAGAAAACTGCCAGAGAAAAACGAATTTTATAACCAATTAACCGATTCACATATTACCCATGCAGACTACATGCATGCTGTTCAAGTATGGGATAGATTCAATATCACAACTTTAGGAGAATATTCCGACTTATATTTAAAAACAGATGTTTTACTGTTAGCTGATGTCTTTGAACGTTTTCGAGAAACATCTATTGAAGCCTACGGCTTATGCCCTGCTTACTTTTACTTTTTGAATTGGAACTTCTAACAGATATTGATATGTTATTATTCATCGAATCAGGCATTCGAGGAGGAATAAGCCAGTGCTGTAATCGATATGCGAAGGCAAATAATCCGTACATGGGTTCGTCATACGATAAAAACAAGAGAGAAAAAACACTTTTATATTATGATATTAATAATTTATATGGATGGGCGATGGCACAACAGCTGCCAACGGGAAAATTTAAATGGAGTGACTATGAATCCAATCCAGATATTTTCAATGCTCCAGCAGATTCAGATATAGGCTATACTGCTGTGGTATATTTAGAGTATCCTGAAGAAATTCATGATGAACATCGTGATTTACCTTTCTGTGCAGAGCATAGTACACCTCCAGGCTCATCGCAGAAGAAACTTCTCACTACTTTGGACGATAAGAAAAGATATGTTATTCACTACCGAACACTCAAACAGGCACTGGATAATGGTCTTCGGCTAAAAAAGGTATATAGAATTTTGAGTTTTGAGCAAAAACCATGGCTTAAATCATACATAGAGTTTAATACAGAAAAGAGGAAACGAGCAAAGAATGAATTTGAAAAACTCTTTTACAAACTTTTAATTAATGCAGTTTATGGAAAATGCATCGAGAGAGAAATATCTCGTGTGGATGTACGATTAGTGAATAAATTTACAGGTCGATATGGAGCAGAAGCACGTATATGATCCATATGATGAAGTCCATATGATGATAAAAGATTCTTACTAACAAATAGTACAGATACTTTACCGTGGGGGCACTATAGAATTATGGAAGAACAGATGGCACAAGCTGCATGTGAAATAGAGGGGGAAATATTGAACGAAGCAAATCATCCAAAAGAGGGAGACATCGAGATAAAGAACGCTTACAAAGAGACTACTGAAAGAGCTGTTGGACTGGGGATAGATAGTGATGTAGGAGAACTAAGACATGAAGTCAGTAATAAATCTAGAGTGACCTGTGTAGAAGTGCATGCAGAAGAGAGGGGGAATATCGAAACGAATGAAAATAGAGTGACACGGGAGGAGGTAACGCTTTATAGCAGTGAAGGCGAACCAATCACCATTGAATATGATGTATCACTTGAAGTAATGAACGAATGGAATCCTGAAGAAACTTTGACAATGCTGGAGGGGATAAGCTCAATAGAAAGGGAAAAAGTTGAAGTGGGGAATAAGCTATATGAAGAGACCGATGATAATGAAGAGTTCATTCAAGCAGTTGAAGAAGTCGAACGAAACTACTCACCTCCTCAAAAGAAAACAAGACTCAACTAATTCTCAAGGTAAAATTTAAGTTTATATTCTCTAAAAAAAAAAAAACAAAGAATTATATTCATAATTTTAATTTATTCATTTCTTTTTGTCATATAGAATGGATCTAGCTACTTTAAATAAAATTGGCGAGAGCGAGTTCCTGCCGACGAAGAAATGTACAGAATTGGAGAAAAATAAGCAGTATATGGCAACTGCTCTCAAGCTAGTTAACACTCGATATGGTGCGAAAATTGTAGCAGAACTTGACGATAGTTTTCAAATATTTTTACCACAGAAGATATCGTCAGCAATATTAAAGGATCAAGAATTTTTCGAAAATCTCGCAAATACTGCAAATAAACGATGTTTATTTTTACTTTATCAAGGCGGAAGTTGTTTTAAATTTGATAAATGTACTTCTTAAGAAAGAATGCAATAAATATATTACATGTTAAAAAAAAAAAAAAAACCATTTATTTTTCAAATAATGATATACATGTATGCATAATAATTACATAAATAAATCAGATTATAAAAATATTGCAATGTTGTTTTCTTATTTACTGAAAAACTAATGTCCTTAAACCTATTCTTACATAAATTAGTATTATTTATTAATTTGATTTATAACATAATTAAATTAAAAAACTTCATTTTTATCTATCCAACTATTATGTTCACTATTAAATCCTAGCCACTTTACGTATACACGATTACCACTTTTCTTTAATACTTTTTCAACTAGATAAATTTCAGGATACTTAGTTTTTTGCATTTCACTCTCATAAAAGCCACCAGAGACAGGTTTATCATAATAATCTTTAATGTGATATTGTACGTATATCATATTTTCTTCGCTCATATCTACGACGTGCTGGATTGTGCAACTCTTCAACCACTTTTTCGCGGTACATATTTTTTTTCAATCTCTTTTATAATATTATTTGTGTTTTTAACAAGTTCCGTTACGTTCTCTTTCAAATTATCATATTTTTTAATAAGATCCCCCAGTTTTGCTTCTATGGACAAGCGAATAGCTTCATGCCTTTGCTCACAATCTTGAACGTATTTAAGCGATTCAGAAATTTCAAATGATAACACATCTACCTGGGTCTTTAGTGCTATATTCAAAATTTTCACGCTAATTGCGTCATTTTCTTCTTTAGCTTCCCCAATATTACAAAGTCGTTTACTTTCGATATCATAATTTCCATCCAATGTAGTATTGAAGCTAATACCTGGAGGGCCTCGACTCCCATTCGAGACCTCTAACGTTCTTCCAAACATGTCAAGACTCATGTTGTTACTGATGAAATCATCTATGAACGTATCAATATATGCATTTTATTTCGCGTAAGTCTTCAATAATGGATTGAATTTTATTGACGTGATTGTTCATTCCAGCGGATTGTTCAGCAGTTAGTAATCTTAGTCTCTCAACAAGCTCATTCGGATCATCCCAGTATACTAACTCTATTGAAGAATTTTTCTTTGGTATTTTATATTTAGGTAAGATTGCTCCTCCTCCCTTTTTTTGTACGAGTAGCACTGTTGCGAAACATCGGTGCAATGATGTTGAAATATTTTCGACTCTTCGATCAGCGTATAGATCCATCTTTGCTATGTTTTTTCCGGTGAGCACTTGTTGCTTCCAGAATACTGCGATAATTATCACGATCTGCTGAACTTATCAGTGTGTCGTCTGGTTCTTTTTTTATGAGTAGCTCCATTAGTCCATTACTTTTAGCATAAGTTAAATCTTTCACTTTTATTTTATCAATTGGGAAAGTGATTTCTGTGTGAGCGGTAGGACAACATGAATGTCTTCGATTACGTTCGTTCAATCAGATCATTGCGTTCCCTCTCCTACATACAAGCATAAGCGTTCCCTCTAATCAAAGTTCAAACTGAATAAACTGACCTTCCTTCACCCAGACGCACCTATATTGATGTTTTTTTACTCAACCAATCGTAAAAGAGAGGCTAATTTCGGGAGTCGGAGAATCTTGATATAAAATGAGAATGTGAGCACGGAACTTTACATTTCTTGTCATCACTTCAGCTTCTAAAATAAGTGTATAGAAGTGCATAATGTCAAGAGTACGACAATATGAGGTTGTTTTTAGAAAAAATATCTTGAAATGTCCGGAAGATAAAGTATTCCTCTGCGACATACAGGGATTCCAAACAAGTGGCCCGCAAACCTTTATTTTAAAAGAATTTAGTTTGCTGAGTTTAGAAAAAGGTGCACTGCCCACCGTGTACCTCTTTAAGTCACCATTTCCATGGAGCGAATTAACTTGGAGTGAAAAAAAACAGTAGACTGGCTGCAACGTGAATATCATGGAATTGAATGGGATTCTGGCGATATTCCTTATCACCGACTCAAAAGGACATTAGACATTTGTTGCACTGGAGTGCAAAAATTGTATGTGAAGGGGCGAGACAAGAAGGAATGGTTATGAAACTTTCTACCAAATATGTAAGTAATTTTTATACTTTTACAATCATCTTGATGTATATATATATATATATATATATATATATATATATATATATTCATATACGTTTATTATAATTGTTTATCCTTGTTCATACTTTTTCATACTTTTTCATACTTTTTCATACTTTTTCATACTTTTTCATACTTTTTCATACTTTTATCATACTTTTATCATACTTTTATCATACTTTCTCATACTTTTATGATACTTTTTTTATACTTTTCCATACTTTTTCATTCTTTTATCATACTTTTTTATACTTTCTCATACTTTTCACATACTTTTTCATACTTTTATAATACTTTTATCATACTTTCTCATACTTTCTCATACTTTCTTATTCTTTTATCATACTTTTTTATACTTTTTCGCATTTTTTCTAAAAAAAAAAAAATTAAATTCCAGAATTATATCGGATGTGGAGGAGTTGCATTGTCCTTCATTACAATCAATGCAGAGTGAAGGTTCATATGTGCTGTGTGAAAACCATCAATTGTGTATGAGACATTTACCAATGTGTGCAATCCGTAACGTCTTGATAATACGCACATGGTTACAAAATTATTTGAGTGGAAAGAATGGGCGAGACGAAATTGGATAAGAATATAATGAAATGTATATTACTATAAAAAATAATATTAATAAAATGAATTTATAAATCAAATCATGACTTAAAATAATTTTCCTTTCATGACAATAAATATATATTTGATTAAAATTTTATTAATTTTCAATAATATAAATTTATATTATCAACAATATATTGATAAAAAAGTTATCTACATAATAAATTGTATATTAACATAAAAAAATATTAATATATTTGTTAATCATATACATTATTATAAATTATGAGAGTAGGGATAGGTTTTTGGGATATGAAAAAAAAACAGTTTCCTTTAAATATGGTATTATTTATTATAATACTGTAAAAGTATATTAATAAACTATCTATGGGAATAAGATATAAGTCGGGTACACGAAGATAGTTAACACGTACAAGATGAAGTTCGAGAAACCTGAAAAAATTCTAAGTCCGAAAAAGTCGAAAATTTTCAAAATCCGAAAAAGTCGAAAAAATTCTAAGTCCGAAAATGTCGAAAAAATTTTAAGTCCGAAAAAGTCGAAAATTTTCAAAATCCGAAAAAGTCGAAAAAATTCTAAGTCCGAAAATCACGAAAAAATTCTCAATTTCAATGGTATGGCTATAGTTTCTTTATTGATTCACCGCATATCGTTCATTAGGGATGCATTCATAGAGATCACGGAAATCATATTTAAATATCCGAAAACAGTACTTCAAGTGTAATAAAAAAAACTATAAAAGTTTCCTATGAGTCGTAGACTGAAAATATATAAAATAAATTTTTCGAAAGTAAGCGTCACCAATATGCATTAAATCTTACACTATATGAAAAGCGTATGTGGAACGTTTTTACAACTTATGTTCTCATCACGAAAACAAACTCAATGCCAATGGCATGGTCATCATTTTGTTATTGGTATGCCACATATTAGAAAATAGAAGAAAACAAATAAAACAGTAAAACTAAAAGCTATAGGCATAATGACACATTTCAAGGCGCACTGACCGCTCCTCCAGGCACTTCTCGATTCGAAAAACACCTTGAGTAATTCGTGGGTGTGACGTCGGACGGGATACTGGCACAATTTTGAGGAGTGGGAGTGTGCCAGAATGAATGTATACGTTCTGGCACAGTTTTGCTGTGCCAGAATGCCTATGTGCCAGTATGCCTATAGTCTATCTACTCTCAGATTTATAATTTTCTATTTTATCAATTTTCAATCAATCAGAAATTGTACTCATAGCTCTGCATTCTTATTTGCACACATACCAGAGCTGTAGGTGGAAATTTGCTGGGTTCACCGTTAAGATCTCGCTAGCAATATTTATTCATTTCTATAACTTGATTTCTATGTCAATTATTTACATTGAAATGAATCGATAATGCGTTTACCTTGAGAATCCAATGCGAAAAGTATCATTACTTTCACGTGATAAAGCCAGCCGATCGACAGAAAAATTTTCGCTCACAAACTGCATAGTATTTTTCTGAAAAATATATCTAATAACTCTACAATCATGGTCTTATAGAATAAATAGTCAAATTACAGAAAAGAACCCCAATAATTAGGTATGAATTTAATAAATATTTTTATCGGTCTTACAGTCTTTAAAATATATTATATTAGCTAAAATAATGATAATCCGACTGTCGTTATTTATATTCACCACTGTAGAATCTGAAATAAAACTTATTACTAGAATACATTATATTAAAAATTAAAAATAAAAATAAAAATGAAAATCTAATAGACCTTAAAGATAAAAGGATTACAGAGAGAGTGGATCAGATAAGCATGATAAATGATAAAGATAAGGATGATAAATGTTCGAAAACAGGAGCGGTATACAAAATAAATTGTAAAGGTTGTGACATATATTATATTGAACAAACGGGAGAACACTTGAAGCAAAGAATATGTTCTTTCGATTTTGAAAATCTAAATATTTTAGAACAAGGTATTAAAAATAAATGTAAAAGAGAAACTTTTCAAAATATTCATATTTTTAAGAATCCCAATAATGTAAATTTAATGTTTGAGGCAAGTAAATTTACAAATATATCATTAGATTTATTTAAAAAAATTATAGAAGAAAAATGTTCAGAAATGAAAATATGCACCAAATTAACAATAGATCAATTTATAAAGACAATAAATTTCGTTTTGGATAACACTAGCTTTTAGTGTTAAAGATATGGACGTCCAATGCGATCACCTTTATCACCGGTGATTACTAATTTGGTAATGGACAAATTAGAAAATATTGCATTAAATAAGTTTAATTTTGACCAAATTATCTATAAAAGATATGTTGATGACATACATACAATTGTACCAGACATGTGTGTAGACGACATCGTGGATGTTTTTAATTCCATCCATGATAAAATTAAATATACAAATGAATTAGAATTATACAATAAATTAAGTTTTTTGGACGTCAATGTTATTAAACTGGGTAATAACAGAGTACAAATTAAATTGATACAGAAAACCTACATGGTCAGGTAGGTTGTTCAATTTTAACTCACACCATCTATTTGAAAAAAATAGGTACTGTAAAGGGAGCCATCGACAGAACAGGCAAATTATCACACAGAGATTTTAGAAAAGATAATTCAAAATTAGTTAAAGAGATATTCATTAACAATGATTATCCAATAGACTTTATAAATAAAATGATTGCAGAGAGAGTGGATCAGATTTTTAACAGCACTAGAAAACGTAATATGGAAAAGAGGGAGAATAATAATAAACTCGTAGTATTGTTATATGTAAAACGCTTATCGAAAAGAATTAGAAGTGATAGATTAATGTTAGAGTCAAGTAAATTAGACAACACTATCATTCCTTATTAATATAAAACTTGTATTTTGCATTTAAGTGAAGAAAGGGCTATAAATGTTATACTATTAAATTTAGAGTGGGGATGGGCTACATAAAGTAGCATACTGGGATTAAAAATTTAGTTTAGTTCCGGAGGATGAACCGTAGCATGAATTCTATGATCATTCTATGAATCATTCTATGATGAACATAGAATATTGTTTTTATGATTTTTATTTAATTTTATTTATTATTTTATTTTTATTTTTAATTTTTAATATAATATATTGTAGTAATAAGTTTTATTTGAAATTCTCGGGGGGTGAATATAGACAAGGACAGTCTGATTGTCATTATTTTAGCTAATAAATTATATTATAAAGACTGTAAGACCGATAAAAATATTTATTAATTTAATTCAGAACAGTGGACATATTTTAGTGTGTAATTAGGTAAGAAGATGATTAACCAATCGAGAACTTACAAAAACTGGGGAAACATTCAAATTTTTAATTTTTGTATCCTATGGAATTTTAGCATGTCGAAAATGGTTCTAATAGAATCTCATTCACACATTTACAGAGTAAAGAAAGAATAAAAAATATATCTATGAATTATCGACGAGTTCAAGCAATAAATTTCGAATTATAGAAAATTGAAAATTCAATATAATTCTGTTTTCACTCCTACTGGATGTTGTCTTTTATAAAATTGTCTATAACAAATGTTTTATGAATCTGATAAACTAACTCAAATTGAAGAAATTCTATCAAATCCAAAATTTATGTAGCTTCTTCAATTTGAATACATCAAAAATGCGTTCATGCTCTAATAATTTGTTTGTGGCACTTAGATTATAAAATTTAGTTTATAAGCTTGAAAATTGACATTCAGCTTTTATTTTACTGAAACAGGCCAAAATGTATCAACTTAAATTCTAATATTACGAATAAGGATTTGTTTTTTATGTATCAGTCTTCTACCCACAATCAAGTTTGGACACTAATATCTATAACTAAGGTATGCTTCAAAGTTCACGCTCGAGTTATTCTCGAGTTCTTTTGGACTGGTGTTAAATACATTTATTTTACGTGCTTGTGAGTATATCGAATGACACACTTCGAGAAATCGTTCCAGCGATATTTATCTTGGAAGCTGTTGCAGTCCTTCTTGACCTATACACTTCCAAACAACGAAATTGCACAACAATTTTTTGGTCTTCCGATTTATACTAGCCGCGATCAAATTGGGCTTCTTTTTTTATTTTGTTTAATAGGATGCGAACAGTTTATTTCTGAATTCCTAACAATATGATGGCTGCAAAAGGTACCGAAGATTTTTTAGCGAGACGAAGTCGGTGCTTTTATTTATTGGTGAATTTTACATCCAATACGTCTAAACAGAAAGCTGTCGTATCTATGACCATTGATGATTATTGGTCGCGCAGCACTCCATTAGACTTTTATTGAAATGAATTTCATGAGAGTGACATGAGAAACATAGTTATTTCAAATTAGATTTATAGAATAACGGACTATCTGAATATTTGTCAAACAAGGAAAAGCTAAATAATCGTATGATGATCGTATATGACTAAATGAGCTCTACTCAGAGCTTATTCTTAACAACACCCGCAAGAATTTAGTGATCGCAGGCCTCTCTTGAAAAGGTAAACTTACCTATATTTCATCGAAATCAGCATAACTGGCAAAACATTAAGGGTAAATTTCAGTCTCTTGTACTGCATCATACTATGATATCTACTATTATTAAATTTCAGCATTTTATCAATGTATTAGAAGGCGAAACCGCTGTAAAATAAAAGTGTTTTGATTTGGTAGATGATAACTTTCTCTTGGATTGATAGGCATTATGTAGTCGTTACGATAATCCTCTATTAAGATTCTTTACCCATTTTAATACTCTTGTGCGGCTTTCAGAATTTTCTAAGGAAACTCATCAACATCTAAGTAAACTTTTCCATACTAACTTCAATAGTAGAAATATATTTACTTCTCTATAACCGCAAGTTCATCATTCTGACATCATATTCATATCACTAGTTGAAAATAAATTTTCATTGGCAGCACATCTAAAATGGACACATTAAGTTCAAAAGGAATTCAATAATGAATTTCCAAAATTCATAGCCTTTAAATAATTCTTAGAGGCTAGGATTCAAATTCTAGATATCGTCGAAGATTTGGATGACTTATAGAAGAAGATAGAAAAATTTCTCAATTGTTGATAGCTACCGCAGTAGTTCTATTTGAATCCTCAGAAGGTGCCTATAGTACTGTTTAAGTTTTATTAGAGTGGTACTCCGACAAATCTTTCGTATCTGAAAGTATGACTAAAATAATAGCTCTAAAAGTTAAACCAGTAAACGCTGCTGTATGTGCTGCAATTGATCGAACTGAAGTACAGCTTACTTTAAGTATATAATAAACCCAGAATTTTTTCTTAATTTTACAGACTTAGTAGTGAAGCATGTTTCTTTTCTGCCATGAGACAAAATCGTTGCTGGACATTGGGACACATCCATGGGCTGCACTTAGTGGATCCACACTTTGAACAACCAAGTACTGTGTTTTGCATCCGAAGCTCGTCTGTTGATCGCACCGTGCTTTTGCCAGAAATACATCGAGCTCAATGTGGATATACTGATTCAGTTGCACTGTTGCCTGTTTTTGAAGGGATTTTAATTGTTAATTCAGACATCGATAATTCCACTGAAACAACGGCATATCATTTAGCAGTGGATGACCAAATTACTGAGGCAATCAGTCACTTCTGGGAGTCATAAGAGAGCCCTCAGAACAGCATATATCTCCTACAGAACAGACATCATCTGGGGAACATTTGAAACCACGTTTTGAGAGGAATAACATCTTGGGATCATTTCAAAACCACGTACGGTAGAAATCATGATGATCGCTTCCTAATTAACCTGCTGTTTTACAATTAGCTTGAGATGATTTCTCTTCAGACAAGATTTAATTCAACTGCCGTTTTACAATTAGCTTTAGATGACTTTTCTTCATACAAGATTTCCAAGGCTTGCATGAATCGACTAGAACGTCGTCTTCTTAAACAACCTGAACCTGGCACGGGTTACCATGCTTTTATGAAGGAATATGTGCAGGTATTTTCATCCACTTTAATCTCTTCAAGATTGGCGTTCGCTTACTGTCATATATGAAACAGTATCAGCTCAATTTCTGGCAAATGCTTTCTTAGAAGGAGCTAGTTTGTTCGCACGTCGAGATAAAATGGGATCCACAATTATTCTTAAAAACAGATACATTGATGTCTATTTTTCTATCGGAGAAATATTGTATGAAGCCGTACAAACATATCATGAACTTATTGAAGTTCTTAGTTCTGCTAGCATATTTGTCTGAAAATGTTCAGCAAATCACAGAAATTTCAATTTATTGAATTCTAAAGACGATTTGAAAGACTTAAATGAAGATGAAGCTGTTTCGAATCTTGGTTTACGATGAAGTACTTTTGATACTGCTTTGGATTTTCAAGTTAAATTGCTATTAGCACCTACAGCCACCATACAGCGATCTATTTTTATAGAAGTATCTAAACTCTTGATCTTGTGGCATTTTTGTCTTCAGTTATTGTTCGTACGCAAATACTAATACAAAGTTGTAGATGCAAGATGTCGATTGAGATTCACCAGTTTCAGGTTAAATGCACAAGTGTCTTCTCTACAAACAATAACTTACTGATTTATAAAATATTCAGTACGGCGTTGTAGTAGCTGTAAAGATATTTTGACGAATTCTTTTAGGAATTTCTTATTCGCCCCTTAGTCCTTAATGTCCCGATCCATTCAAAAGACTTCCGCGGCGAATTTCAACTATAGGCATATTTCTCGATGTTCAGGTAGACTTGGACGACTTTGAAGCCTATTTTTATATTCTGGTAATACCACTTAACTATCAGTATATTCAGAGAATTTTCACGGGGAAGTTTGTTTTTGGAAGAACCATTTCTGGAATATAGTTAGAGAGACAAGTACGAGATTGTACATTATAAAATACAATCTTGGTTTTTTCACGAAGGATTCATTGTCAGTATATACAAAAAGAGCGTGAATATCAGAACTATAGATCGTGCAGGGCCATGTAGGTGGATCATAACAGTTGTAAAAAATTACTTCCAAGGTAACTACAGAAGACAATACTTACGATTTTATTTCCATATCATATTGACGCCGGCGTGCCTCCTGTCACACGAAGCGTCATGTTCTGGCGCGTCCGACGGCCCCAACATTACGCGTCCAGATGTAAAAGTAAAGGTGTTCAAACTAAAACGAGTGATACCCCGGAGCGTCGGAGTGTTTGGTTATTGCAGGCTCGGCAATAACCAAATATCTTAAAAAACTGCGGGCGAATTTCCACGCCGAATCGTCGTTCACCCCCTCCCTCACTGGACATAAGCGGCCATGGGACAATCTCCTCCCCTCCAACCTAGTCCGCCGCGACTATATAAAATCCAGAAAAACTCTCACGAGGGACGCTTACCTTTTCTGAGATCCACCGACACATTGTGTTGCGAAATCTTTTCTCCTCCGTCAAGACCTGGTAGTTTCGCTATTCAGCCGAACATACGGGACAAACAGCCTCCATTTTTTTTTAAATTGTAGTGAATTATTTCAATCCTTTCCTCTTCCCAACCTTATTCATTTAACTCCCTCACCCCGGGGAGGTAGCTTAATATTTCATTTAGGTAAGCTGAATATCGATTATCGATACTCTCAATCAAAGAGCCAAAAATACGATGACATTTGAATAGATAACCATGCTAAAGTCGTCTGGTACACTAGGCATTTTTTGGATTTACATGGAATCATCATCACTAAAATACCTGAAGTTTTGACCATAAAATTTTTTCTTCAAGACCTACACATACCTTTAGTAAATCGTGGCTATATCTTGAACGTTAAATGTTCTTTTTTCGTTTTTTAATGCACTTAGAGAAAAATTTTATCTTATAATATTATCTAAACATTCTTAAAGATTAAAAAAAAAATAAGTTGACAGTTCTCCAGAAAATTATTACAAATAAATATTATGGAAATGGATATAATGGATTATAAAGTTTTTCAAGCGTCAGATGCACAACTCTAAACTGTGTAATTTGAGATCATTCCTTTTTAATTAATTAACTATAATTTTAAGAATGTTTAATAATATCGATCATTACATTAGTTGGTAGAGGTACAGACTTGTTCAGTATCATTCAGAATCAGAATTTTACTCGTCATTTAAATGACGAATTCACGAAAACAGATTCACTATTCTTTCTTCATCTTTTTGCTGTACTTTTCTTATCAAGCCACGTTCTGGTACATGATCGACATTTTTAGCCACTTTATATCGGTATACGCACTTCTGTACAAATTCCTTCGACATTCTTATATTTGCTAAGCCTCCTCATAGCTGCTAAGCCGCTGATTGCGACATTTTGGGACCTTTCCGGTGGATGCAAAGTACAGCCTTGTAGTACGACGCGTACTTAGCACTCATGATGTTTAACGCGATTGTTTCAAAAGATGAACAAGAATTAAATCATTGTTGACACTACATCAAGGACAAAGCTTTTCTCTATCGGCTTGCGAAGAAATAGAGCGAAATCTTTCATTACCTGTCAGTAAAGTCGACCGCGCTCTTACTTGACTGACTGTAAAACTGTAGTGAATGATAAAATGTAGTGAAATTAATGAAACTATCTCATCGATATAAAAGAAAATAAAAAATAAATAAATAATTTAGAGGAATTCTAAAATTTTTATTCATAACTGAAGCACTTGAAAATTCAATATCAAATGAAAAGTAAAAAAAACAATGATTCATTTGTGTCAATCGCATTTTTATTATTTTAATTAATCAATTTTTATTATCATAGTATAGAAAAAGAATTATAGTCCACTATAAGAATTTTTCTCATACTTGTTAAATTAAAACGATAAAACGTAGACAATTATTTTTCTATGCGGCATTTTTCCGTACGAAGTTTACCATTTGCATGCACCATATTTTATATTTTCATATAGATATATTTTCTTATATCGCACTATTTAGCATTACACTAAATCAGTGAAAAAAGGAAAAAAACGCTTGATTCTATAATATATTTTACCTTTCAACATATAAAATATCAACTCAGCTTTAGAAAATTTTCGTATATTCCATGCATTTTCAAAAACATACAGTGTAGAACTCTACTTCCTATTGATTGTGAACCGACGTATTTTTATAGCTAATGAGCAACTATTTTAAACGATGCGCGACTAATGGTATATTTAGCCTGATCTATGATCAGGAGTATTTAGCCTGTCACGATAAGACATATCCTTTTATTATTTATGTTTGTATTTACCCTAAACTTAAAATATAATTGTAAGGTAACTGATATTTAATACATGCCTAAAGGTAAATTACTATACCGGATGAATAATATGTATACATATAAAAACTTACTTGCGCATCATATGAAGGTTTTAAAAAGTAAAGTGCCATTTCTTGATGGAAAACAGAAGTAGATGAACCAGATAAAGGTGGAATTATCCATATCCAATCTGCAGGACACCCACTTCTTAAACGCATTTCATTTTCATAATGTTTCATAAACGATTCAGATGCGGTGTGGTGATCGACAATAGTAACATTCTTAACCTATATTATATTATTTAATTAATTACAATTAAAAAATTAAATTTGTTTTTAAGAGCCCTTGTTTTTGGCATTATGTATTCCAAGATTAAAAATCTTAATATGTATTTTAACAATATTTGCCGAAAGAATATTTGAGAATAGTATCCAATTCAAGGTGGTCAAAATTATGAACATAATAAAAACTATAACAAATCAAAATAAAATACTTTTTGAAGTTTTCATATTTAAATTATATGTCTATTCTAGAATAATTTTTTGTATTTAGACTGTTGAATAAAAATACATAAATGTTCATTAAGAATGTATTGTCTATAATAATTAACAATAAAGAATTCTAAAAATCGTTCAAGTAAATTCATTCAAATGTATAAATAAGTATTAAGGGACTTTATTTTAATATATTGATCTCAATCGAACAGAATAACAAAATGAAAAAATAATTATGTCGCTGCTTTTAATAAACTAGCAAAAATTTACATCGGTTTCATTGTTCTATTATAATGATAGTCAGCTGTCCTTATTTTAATAACTCTAGCAGAATTTGAACTATAAGACTGCTAAAATTATATTTCCTAAAAGAAAAATTTGATTCCTTTTTGTTTAATCTTTGGAGAGATACTGAAGTGGCTAGAAACGCTGGATTCATTGAAATGGTATACAAGGGGGCCCCAAAAAACATGAAATACGTAATAATTTTTTTCATTATCAACATTTTTATACCAAATTTTATGAACTTCGGAGTATTCTCTTCTGACCACAACGAAACTTTCAAACGAAACAACGATGCTTCCACTGTGGCACATATTTTTTAAACTTATTTATTGGGATGTTCTCAAGCCCTGCCTGCGATTTGTATTTTAGGTCCTCCACAGGGATAATACGTTTTCCTCTCATTTTCATTTTAAGTTTCTGAAAGAAAAAGAAATCACAGGGGGCCAGATCCGGTGAATAGAGAGAGTGTGATCGATTGGTGCTATATCGTTTTTGGTATAAAATTACGTGGGCGTTATTGACCGGCGCGTGACGATGGAAGTACCATTCACCTGCTCGCCAAAATTCGGATATTTTCCCTTAATCTACTTAAAACTTTCAAGTAAATCTTTTGGTTAAAAGTTTGACCCAGGGTGACGAATTCCGCGTACTAAACATCTTTACAACAGAAAAAAGAAATTATCACTGTCTTGATGTTTGACTTTACTTGACGAGATTTTTGCAGCGAGGAAAGCCAGGCGACTTCCTCAGTGAGGCAGAATTTCCCGAAGTTTTGACCGAAGCCGCAACATATGGCCGAGCGTTATCATAATGAAAAATAGCGAACTCATGCCTGGTCTCATACTCTGGTTATTTTTCCTGTATTACTCGCTCTAAACAAATAAGTTGAGTTCGATACAATGGCCCGTTGATATTTCGTAATATAGACGTCCTTTTGTTCCCATCATATGCAGATTATGACCTTATTTATGTGATTTCGTTTCATCGTCTGCAAAACTTTTGGGCTTTCCGGAGCATTCCTGTCTTCAACTTAAAAAGCACTAGTTTTTAACTATTTGAGTCACTCGCGGCACTTTGATTCACCAATACATTCCACCCCATAAGTTTCTTAAAGCAAAGGATAGGTCGTCGTCGCACTGTAGCTCATATTAAGGAATTATATTAATCAAATGACGTTTATTTGGCTGAAAACTTACCATGATTTTGCTTTATAAAATAAGCGACATCAAAATAAATGCTCAAATATAAAGCTGCAAAATTGTTGGCAGACACTTAACCGACAGATATAAAATATGAAATCTGAAATTTCTGCTTGGAATTCACTGGCGACGCCATCTTTTGACAAACAATGAAAATTTACTGGTATATTCAATATTAATTCATACAAGACAAAACTTCTGGTTGCATCAGAAAAAATATCACGGAAAAAGCTTCCAATTATATTGTATTGCAGTCCATCAGTCTTCGACGATATTCGAGGTTACGGGCATGAGACATGTATCAGCAAAGTTTTTCACGACATGGATATTTTGAAATTAATAAAATTTTTTCTTTTATCGGTCTTACAGTCCAATCAATTCAATCTAAAAATAAAAATAAAAAATAAAAACAAAAATAAATAAAAATAAAATAAAAATTAAAAATAAAAATTAAATTAAAAATTAAATTAAAATTATAATGACAGTCAGACTGTCCTTGTTTACATTCACCCCCGTAGACGAATCTGAAAATAAAATATTAGCTGAAAAAATTCTTTGTTAGTAAAATGCAGTCTGACTATCCCTAACACCCTTACCTAATTGAAGACTTGTCTATGGATATTTTGATTAAAAGTGATGTCCTGCAAGAATAGCTTAAGAGTTGTTGAATGATGTCAGCAAAGTTTTAGATTTATCCAAAGGTATCGCAGCAGATGATGAAACGTGGGTATATGGTTATGACGTCGAAATTAAGGCTCAGTCGTCTGACTGGAATCATTACGACTCGCCAAAATCGAAAAAGTTTGTTCAAATGTCAAGGTGTTGCTTACCATTGTCTTTGATTATCATGGCATAGTACATCAGGAGTTTTTACAACAAGATCGCACAGTTAATACGGACTATTACCATGAAGTATCCGCCGTTTGCTTGAAGCAATACGTAACAAAGTTCCGGAATGGTAGAAACTAGACATTTTAAAACGATAATGCGCCCGCCCACATGTGATTGCTTTTCGTAATCTTATGGCTAATATCAACACCGTAATATACATCATCCATTGTGTTTATCTGATTTGTCCCGGTGTAACTTTTTCTCGTCTCCAAAACTGAAACGAGTCATGAAAGGATGGCGTTTTACTGCGATTGAGGAGATAACGACCCAATTGCTGAAAGAGCTCAAGGTTATACCAAAAAGTGCTTATCAGAAATACCTTAAATATTGAATAAAGCGCTGGCACAAGTGTATTATATCTGTGGGCGTTATTTGAAAGGGGGCGTTAGAAATATTGATGAATATATCAATAGGTTTTGTCAAAACAAAAATTCACAACTTATCCTACACTTAGTATTATTATTTTATTATTACTATTTTATTATTATTATTTAACTTTATCTATTCTATTATTTATTATTTCTAATTATTGTTTATGCTTATCAAATAAATTACTGAACATAATTCCTAGCTTAACTTATATTTTTGATTCGTACGTCTTTCTTGATGTGCGAGGCTGGATTGATAAGTTTCCGGCCTGACCAAGAAAAACAACGTTTTTAAGAATATTTTTTATTTCTAAACATAATCTCCTTCAGGACTGATACATTTCTCATAGCGATGTTCTAATCTAGTAATGCCATTTCTATAGACTGATTCATCAAGCTCCTCAAAAAACCCATTTACAGTTTCGATTACTTCTTCATTGTCCGCAAATCTCTTACCGCTAAGCCGCCATTTTTGAGGTTAGGAAACAGATAATAGTCACTCTGGTCTGGAGAGTAGGGCGGGTGCGGCATCAATTCAAACTTCAGATCATTGATTTTAGCCATCGCAACGATTGACGTGTGCGCTTGTGCGTTATCGTGATCAAAGAAGATTTTTTCTTCGCCAGATGAGGTCGTTTAATTTTCACTTCGTGGCTCACACATTGCAATAAGTCTGCGTAGTATTGACCAGTGATAGTTTTACCCTTTTCAAGGTAATCAATGTATATAATACCTCCTGCATTCCAAAAAACAGTAACCATACCTTGTTCGCCAAAAAAATTGTTTTTGCCTTCTTTGGAGTTGGTTCCCCTGGTCCAATCCACTGTTTAGACTATTGTTTGGTTTCAGGAGTGTAGTGGTGGACCCAAGTTTCGTCAATGGTTACGAATCGACTCAAAACTTCGCTCGGATTACGCTTCTACAATGCCAAATTGGTGGTAGATGTTCTTTCGAATCAATTTTCGGTCGACTATTAACAAACGCGGCACCCATCTTGCACAGAGCTTTTCCATATACTAATGTTGGTACAAACTATTTTGTACACGTTTATATAACATCTTACAGCTATCTCATTCACTTTTAATCTGCGGTCTTTCAGCATTATTTGATGGATTTTTTCGATCATATCTGGTGTTGTGACCTCAATAGGGCGTCCTAAGCGAGGCTCATCAGAGGTGCTCACACGAACGTTTTTAAACTCGAAAACCCACTGCTGAAGGGTTGAAATCCCTTTAAATAAAACCCTTTAACCCCTTTAAATAAAAGTATTTGATGCCAGCAGATTTTCCAGCTTTTCCATTTTTACGAAAAACATAGAGGCACTTGTTCAGCGTACTCACAAACCTAAATTAACATGGCGAGCGGACTAAAACCATATCTACAAGCTATCTAAGGATAGTATTATAGAACGCCATCTCAAGGTAGGCCTAGTGGTGTCATCTCTCGGTCAAGCCGGAAACTTATCAATCCACCCTCGTATATATACATATATATATATATATATATATATATATATATATACATATATATATATATATATATATATATATATATATATATGCATTACTATATTTATATACTGTATGCAGCTGTATGTATTACTATAATACTATAATGTATTTAATACAGTCGGGTACTACAGATCATAATATGGTGTTCGGGCGGTAGAAACAGATGCCCAAATATGTGGGGACGACTTCCACGGAAAATCGCTCTGGACAGGACGTCCATGTGTGTATGTCTCGCATCCCTCTATCACACCGGAATGGAATTATGAATTTCGTCGCCAATTTAGCCGCACATTTGTTGTCACCCGCCGATGAGCCGTGGTTTTGTCAATAGACCGTATCGTTAGCCTTAAAATTTTCCTATTGTTATATTTCCTTTGTTATAGTATTAGGCTTCTTTTCGTTCGCTTTGCCGATGTTTTTTCTGACCAGTTCGACGATTGCTGATAATCTTTGACTCATATCCAGCCAGTCTGTTGGTGAGAGCATTTGAATTGGACGCATCTTCACTTAGCCTTGCCGATAAGTCGGTATCTGTGTTGGATGTGTCCAAAATTTGCATATACATATATATATATATATATATATATATATATATATATATATATATATATTGGCTGTGCCACGTCGTTGTTTGGAGGTGTACAAGTCAAGTAGGACTTCAACAGATTCCAAAAGCAATATCGGTAACCTAAAAAGATTTCTCCAAGTCTTTAGTTCGATATTCTTACAAGCAAGTAAAATCAGTGTATTGAACAGCAATCTAGAAGCACTCTGAAAAATAGTCCTCTGCTCGGAGGCATAGCTTACTTATAGTTCTCAGTGTCAAAACTTGAATGCGGGTAGAAAACTAAGACATAAAAGGCTAGTTCTTATCCGTAGTAAAACAAAACTAAATGCTAGTTCCTAGGCATATAAGACACTGATAACTTTTGAATGATCTTACGTTAGCTTGCCAAATACCACCAATATTAGGGGTTCTGGAAGGAATGAAACGGCATTGCACCTGATTTGGAGCCAGTGTAGACGCAATTATTTGTTCTGAAGAAGAAGCTTTCGTAAAGAGATGCTGCAGCTTCACTACCAAGAAAGGTTCTGCCGTTATCACTGTGAATTTGCGAATACCAAAAACATGGTCTATCTATATATAGATATATCTATATATATATATATATATATATATACATCTATATATATATATATGTGTGTGTGTATGTGTGTGTGTGTGTGTGTGTGTGTGTGTGTGTGTGTGTGTGTGTGTGTGTGTGTGTGTGTGTGAGGACGGGTCATAATATCACAACGTCGCAGGCTCCACTTTGTTGTGCGCCACCTATATAATCTCGAGTATTCTTACCTGGTTACGTGTGATTGGATACGCATGCGTATCTCATCCGGTCACTCTTTCTTGCAACGGCTATAGTTACGCTAAAGAAGAGGGGACATAAAAATCAGAACATGAAACTTAAAAGAACATGAAAATATAAAAGGACACTAAATGATATACAATTACACGAGTGACGCGTACAATTCATTACGGGGGTACACGCGCGGTGACTCACCGAGAGCGGGTTGCGCGACATCGTTGTCCACGAGATACAGATTTACAATCGCGCACGCGGGGGACGGGGAAAAGGAACGCGAGGAAGTTACGCAGCGGCTTTGGTTATGAGCGCACTATTCTACGACATCGGCGACGGCGAGCGTGAACATCTTGTAAATACAAGCACTACTTGCCCTGAGCTGACGCAGATGCTGTCGATGGCTTCCTTTCGCTGCTCTCTCTCCCTCTCTCTTTCTTTCTTGCTGCTGGATCGTGCGGCTTGCGCGGCCTCATCTCGCTCTCTATCTTGCGCTGTTAGCTCGCGCGGCTTGCGCGGCGTTTTCCTGGTGGTGCGTGCTGCACACGCAGTGGACCTTTTAGGGTGTACGGCGATGGATGTAGGCGGTAAAGAGTTCAGAATACCGTGAGTATAGCTGCCGGACGGCCTCACGCGGATCAGGGCTGAAGGCTAAGGAGAATGGCTGCGAATACTACATATCAAAACTCGACAGCTCCGTCCGACGGCTGAAGCGCGAAGAAGGTATCTCTCGCTGCCTTTCTTGATCTCCTCTCTGGCTGCGCTTCGTGCGCACTCTTTCGGCACATACAGTACCTTATTTGCACATAGGCGCGCACAGGCTCGGTTTTTCAATAATATTACGGAACCGACAGTTTGTACGGTTACAAACTAGCCCTCCCCGAACCGACGGTACGCATTGGAGTCGCGTGCTGAGGCGTAGCGTGAAGGCGTAAGTGGTGGAGGGATTGGTTTGGCGATGGGTAAATCAAAAGAACATAAAAATAGAAACATACTCGTCCGCCCTGGTGGGAAATCTCTTGATCAGTTAGGTCTCGAATGACAATAAAAGGAACTTTTTTTAATATTTTAGACAAGCTTCCGCTGATGTTTACATGAGTTGTACTTTGCTTGTGACTCGATACAATTCAAAAACTTATACCTAATCTATCCTATGTAAGCTTACCTTTATTTTAGTTTCTTTTCTATTCCTAATTTATTACTATTTATGTGTTATTCGTGTGTTGTTTTGTGTATCCTAATCCATTCTATTCTATTCAATTCTATGAGTCTTAACTATTCTACTTTTCGCTTTCAATGTCTACATTTTTTATCTAGTCCTGTTCTATTCTATGAGCCTTAACTCTTAAATCTATTGTTAATTTAAAATTACGCTTCTTGAATTCGTCTTCTTCTTCTATTATTCGTCTTGTCAAAGTCTGCGTGGTCTTCTGCAATGTTCTTTTTCGTCCTGTTGCGTGTGTGATGCGACTCTGGCGTCGTCTTCTTCGGGTTGTCTTTCTGGATGTTACTCGAATGGTGTTGACCATTAGCTGTTGATTAATAAATCGTATTTAACTTGTGGGGCAGCTTTGTCGTGCTAGGCAAGTAGATTTATGGGTGAGCCATTGTCTGCTCGTTTTAAATGGTTTAAACCAACTCGTTCTCGTCCGCCGACGCTACGCCATTTGTAGCGCTCTCGCGCTTGTGATGATACAGTTAGTAAGTGAATATGTATGAACATGTCTGTGTGTGAGCATTCTTTATCCCAGTGATCCCGTGTAGTAATTTTGGTACGTCGCCATATATATTCTGACTACATTTCGCGGAATTTTTATTACTCTCCCGTGGATTTTGCTAGGGGACTTGGCGAGCTAGGGGTGATTCTAGTTAAACGGGACATGGTATGGCGATGGGCGATCGTTTATTTGTTAATATAAACTGTCGCTCCTGGCATGAGTATCATCACCCGTTGCGATCCCTGAGCTAGAGCGCCTGTGACCTATTTTATGGTCTGCGCTACATTGTTCGCGATTGATGGGTTTGGAGCAGGCTTCTCTTCTTTAGGCTCCGTCGTGTCCTCTTCTTGTGCGCTATCTGTTGCATCTTGGCGCTTCGTCTTTATTCTTTTTCCCAACTACGTATCGCGGTCGCTCTCCCCCTCCCAAGACGTAGCAGCATGGGCGTATAAGTGGATAGGACGTACAAGTGTGTACGGCTCGGGTCGCTCTGCCACACCTGTAGCAGAACTGATGGTTCTGGGGGTGTGGGCAGGCTGAGTAGCGATGCCCTTGCGCACCGCAATTCTAGCAGCCAGGTGCAGGCGATGTGCATCTCCTGGTCGATGCTGGTATAGCCGCTGCTGTCTGCTGAGGAGTGTTCCTCTGCTTGCCGATTATGCTGCCTAGTCCTGGCAATGGCTTGATAGGCAAGGATGGGTGCGGCCGTATGGGAGGGGACAAAATTAGGGGGTGCCGAGACCGTTAGCTCCATGAGTGCCGATATTGTAGTTCCTTCTGGAGTTGTGTTTGCGGCGGAATTATATTGCGTCGCCATTGGCCTATGGAGTGGGTCTTGTAAACCTGCGACGGCGATTGGGTTCATCGGGACCTTGAATGGATTATAACCTTTTTTACTCTCTCTTTGGCATTGTTCCATTTGGTTCCGGGTGTGTTCGAATTGATGCGATAGGGGGGGTATGGACGTTACTGCCGGCACAGGCCCCTTCGTCATCGGGGACTTTTTCTTCATTTCGGTAATTTGTGGCTCCAATAATTTTCCCTTCATTTTGTGTATTTGGAGCACCTAGTGTTTTTGGGCGGGTTGTTTTCCACCTGCCGGTCTTCTGCGTTCCGACCGATTGCATAAAAGCGTACCGATCGCCGCGATCAAGACGGACTTCGCCGTCTTCAGGTGTACTCACGTACACTATAGGTTCAACCTTCGCCTGGGGCGGTTGCCTCTTAGGGATATTCCTCCGATGAAATTTTGGGCCTGGCTTATAGATCTTATTTGACGCCCCGACGTATACGCGATCGCGTCTTCTGGACGTCGGTGAACTATTATTTTCCTTCGCGATGCTTCCAGCAGCCTCGTCTACTGGGAAAAGTCGCTGTCCGACTCGTTGTTCACCGCGATTGTATCTCCTAAGTCCTCATATACTCCCTTGAACGGATTATAGATCCAATCCGTCTCCTTCGGTATTTTCTTCGAAGGGCGGCAAAGTTCCTTGTATGGGAGAAAACTCATGTTTATTGCAGGGTCTGGTTGGGAGGTCGCTTCCTCCTCTCGCCTCCATAACATCGGTAGGGCTATGGGAGATTCTTTCGTCGAGTGGAGGCACGCTCGTGTCCAACAGGGACAAGCTAAATGACGCATTAATTTCCGGAATAATAGTCATCGGTTTCTCCTCCTTTATTGTAAGCTTCTGTGTTGCATCTGGGGTGAATGGGATCAGGTCGGTGATTCCGCGGTTTATGGCCTCTGGGTTTTCTAGTGCATCTATTAAGGCTCGTAGCTCGAGGGACGTATTTAGGTTGAAATTGTCCGGACGAGTTTGCATCGCAGTTGCGGTCGCGTTTATTGGGGCTTCTCTCTTCGCCTCTACATTGTTGGGGCTTAGGCTTATGGGGGTAATTGCTTCCATGGGTCTGCGCAATTCTTCAGTCGCTATTGACCTGCGTAGTCCTCTGCCTCTGCCTACGTCCCTCTGCATGTTTCGCCTTGTTGGATGTGGCACTTGTGAAAGAAGCCGGAGTGATATTAGAAGGGTGATATCTTTTGATATCAGAAACATAGGCTATCGTTTGTTTCCCGCTATTTATGTCTCTCAGCTCAAATATGATTGGGGAAATCTTTCTGATGATACGACATGAGGCCATGTATTTTGGTGCTAATTTTGTTGAAAATTTATCGTGACCCGATGATAGCACATGGTTGCGTCGACATAACATGTCGTTAAATTCGAAAGTTTCTTATCATCTGCCTTTGTTATAATATTTCGCATGTTTTGACCTGGCCGTGTCTAGATATCTTTTTACCAGCGCATGGATTGCTGGTAATCTTTTCATTCGGTCGATCCAGTCTGCAGGTGTTAGAGATTGGATTTGTGTTAGAGATTCTGGGTTTGTCCGTGAGTGTGTCTATACGTCGACATTTCTCTCGAATTTCGCCCGAAATTCGGGAATGCCGGCGGTGCTTGGGCGCTAGCATGTACCGAGGTGTTTACGGCAAACGCAAATTCGGACAGGTGGAGATCCCAGTCCTTGTGGTCGTGTTTGATGAAGATCGAAATTATCGTCTTTATTGCCCGGTTTGGCCATTTGACAAGATTCACCTGCGCATGATATGGTGCTATGAACTGGTGAATGATACCTATTTAGTCCAATTTATTTTTAAGCAAATGATTGGAAAATTCTGTGTCATTATCCGTGATTAGGTATTTTGGGCATCTCCATTTGAAAATTACCAGTTCCGCTAGCTCCTTGGCGATTGCCTGTCCTGTGGCTCTTCTTAGTGGTCTGATTGCGATGTATTTAGTGAATAAATCTTCGAAAATCAGCAGGTACCGGTGTTACGAAATGGCGAGTTATTTGTCGTGGTGTATGCCAGGTAGTGTTGGCGAAATCTATTGTCATTTGTTCCTTTACAATAATGTCCATGTCGAGGATCATTTCGTATGTTAAGGCCTTGGAGACTTTGAAATTTGCTTTCAGCAAGTGGCCATCGATTTTTAGTGATATTATCACGTCTCCGTCATTCGCGCAGAGCTTTCCGTCTGGCAGTTCCATATATGAGACGGATGGTGTTATTACTGATCTTAGCAGTCTCTCTGGGCTCGGACCCACAAAGGATCGCCTGCTCCGGGATCGACGAGAGCTGGGAATATTTTCCCCATTAGTTCAATATTTAGGAAGAAACAATTTTCTTCGTCCCGTATTGTGTTGTTCTGGCAGGTATCGATTACGTCCTTAGCTTTGGGATATTTATTTTCGCGGAAATTTGTTCCCATTAGCGGAGTCCTCTCGTAAGGGGTGTCGACTATTACGGGTGGGTGATGGAGAATGGATTCTGGTGGTGGTGTTGGTGAAGAGCTTCGATGCCGACTCGTGTTTCGTTCGCTCCTCCGGGGCGAAGCGTGTCGTGAGTATGATGGGATCGGGCTGTAATTCCGACGTGGTTCTTTCCATCTGTCATTGTCGTCTGTTTCTTCGCTCGTTTTGTTCGTTACCGTTGCAGACGGTTCTATTATGGTCACTTGTTTTTTTGAAATTTTAAACTCGTTAGTATCGAAGGCTCCTAGTCTAGAGGGTCTGCTGGATCTTTCAGATGGCGAACACGCTGATATGCTGAACAGCTCTCGACGGGTAGAGGTTCTTTGTATCGATTTTTCAATTCCTTTTTTAATTCGAGTTGTTGTCCAATTAATTGATTTTGTCGATGTATTCGGGATGGAGATGCCTATAAATCCTATCGAGTTGTGACTCGGTAGGATAAGCTGGTGACATTTTGTCGATCAGTACTCTCATACCTCGATGGTAGGCGCCGATGGGTTCCTTCGACCCTTGTGTCTTATCCCTTAACTCTTCTTCAAGTCGCAGCGTATAGTCTATTGGCCGAAATTGTCCGCGGAGGGCTGTTTTGAAATCTTGCAGATTTCTTCATTTTTTATGGATGGGCCTTACCCATTTCCTTGCCGATCCACATAGTATTCCAGGTATTAATTTTAGTATCTCCGACTCTGGGATATCTAGGCTTTCGACTGTCTCCTCAAGTCTGTCAATAAAGTCCTCTACGTCTTCACGTGGAGCTCCTGAGGACTGAACCTTCCCCTGTCTAAGCACCTGACCTGCTCTTGCTTCTTTAGGTAGGTGTTGTCTGTTGATCGGGTGTATAATCGATCATTTGTGGTGGTTCTGTGATGATGTAGATTATCATCACCCACCTTGTCGTATTTATCTCTCCTGGATGCGGCGTAGCGATATAGTGCTGAAAAAACGCCGGATGCATGTATGGCCATGCGCCTGGTAGATATGCCATGGGTTTGGAGCTGTTGAGAGAATATCGTTGTTTCCTCCTATATCCGTGCTATGTGCTGGTGGTGATGGCCATGGACCCATGGGGTATCCAGGGATGGGGGCATTATTCGGAGGTGTAAACCATGTAGGCGCTATATTGTTAGTACGGTGTTGTTCTGTACTGCAGTCTTTTGTCTTTTGCTCCTCATGTTGTTTGTTTTCTGCCGCCGCTTCAGGCTTGTCACGGTTTTGTTCAAGTCCTGTTGAACTTAGTGCTTCTGAAATCTCAGTGAGATCAAGGTGTTCAAGTTCGAGGATATTATCCTTATCGACATCCCAGTCGGCGGCTTCTGGTCCAAAAAGGCGCCGTATTTTAAATCGGAATAGCCTATCTCTCATTATTGTTGAAATCTTGTCTAATTGTATTATTTCACGGAACGAAGCATCTTTTTGCTATTACTATTTTAACTTATTGTTACGAAAAGGCTAATTAGCCTGTTTTCTTTCTTATTAATCATTGCTTTTGATGTTTGTGGTCGGTCCATTTTCGCTTATTTATATTATTTACAATTGTATTATTTTCTATAGTTAAAATAGTTCAGTTTATTTCAAATTTCCGAAGTGGATACGACTTATTATTAACTAGCAAAAATAGCTGATTGGAATCAAGCTGATTTATTTGCCTTATTTTACTGCAGCTCTATTAATTAGTGGGTGTTGTATTTATACATTTGAGGTTTAAAGTTATTGCTAAAAAAACGATGAGGATTACAAGTGCCATTTGTAATTAAGTAAGAAGAAACAAAAAAATCTTGGTTTGGATATTCTGCAAAAAAAAAGAATTCTGTGATAAGTTTAACAAATATTATAAACATTCGATGTTCGTTGTTGTAAAAAAAAATTTGAAACCTTTATCTAATTGTTCGCGAGGAACTTTAAAATCAGAGTTAATTTTTATTATCCAAATTTTAATTGCCCAAAAAGTATCTCAGTTTAGGTTTAATGTAAGAGAAAATGAAATTGTTATTTAATAGGATTATTATAAATTACTGTGAAATTCAAATATATTTCGCTTTCTATTAGCTTTTAGTAAAGTTTATGGATTATTTATTTATTTATTTATTGTTGATTTAAAATTTTATTGTTTATTTAAAATTCCGTAATTTATTATTTTCACGTAGTTACTATCATATGCACATCTTCAGTTCAACTGTTCATCTGTGTAGTATATCATTGTCTGTGCTACCAGAGAAAAAAAGAAGGAAAGTACTTGTAAATAAAAAATAATTATTATTATTGTTTCCTTAATTGTGTATATAATAAAAATTAATAGGAATTTTTAGTTTCAGAAATTTTTCTTTAAAAGAATAAGAAAGAGGAGAAAAAAATTTTTTATTTATTGTTATTGCATTATTTTATTAATTAGTTGAATTTAATAATTATTTATTTAGTGTAATTGTGTTTTATTCTAATTTGCTATTGCTCCCTTATGGTTATTTGGCGTTGATTATCTGTATGCATTTCCTATTGGATATATTTATTTATTACAATTATGTATAATTAATTATAGTTTATTTATTATTCATTACTCAATGTCTATAGTGCAATATATTGCACATATAGGCTATGTCTGCTTTTTTTAATATCTGAATGGAAATAACAATTGAAACCTGCAATATAAGTATTACCAGAGATAATAAGGAGAGATTGCCGATTAACATATACGAAAGGCTTGACGATTTTCGAGCGCCGAGAACGTGTGCCCTTAACAGGCTCCACTGCTACACTAACGTGTCAACGCGACGTCACAACTACGTCAGCATCAATTAGTGTGCGCATTTGCCTAAATCACGAGCTGTGGCGTAGGCAATAAATAAATATATATATATATATATATATATATATATATATATATATATATATATATATATATATAATAATATCTAATACGCGCACGAGCATCAGAAATTACTTAAGACCCGAACTCCCATGCCAGCTTCATAATGCAGACGAATGTTTGATTCTGCAGAAAATCAAGACTTTCCTTTCTGCCATTGTAGATATTTCAAATGGAGTCTTATGATTTTGTGCTAAAATGGATATCCCGTAATTAGTTTAAAAAATTTCTTTTAATATTTTATGCTTATATAATAATGTAGGAACAGAAAGAGAAAATTCATTAACTGTCTCCGATATTAAATATATAAATAATAATATAAACCAAAAATTTAACTTTTTAATTTTTCAGAGTTATACGTTTTCTCAATTATAACTACAAAATAAGATATAAGATTTACATTCTACAACTTTTTACAATAGGATAAAATTTGAAATTTGGATTTTCTACAATATGCATAATCAATAACAAATATTTAAGAATTTTAAATAATTCTAAGTAATGAAACGAGATAAACATATTTTTTAAAAATGCGAGTATGACGTAGATTTTAATGTTAACGTAGTGGATCAACCCATGTCTGATACCAGCTGATACTACATACTAAATATAATTCATAAATCACATACATTATTCCTAGTTTTCTTCACATTCAAACAGCATACTTTTCATTTAGATGTATTATAATCAACTGTGTATTGTTACTTATTGATATTTTCAACAATTCCTGTAATTCCGATTTAACACAAAGATTGGTTAAGGAGTAGAGTCATTTTCTGATTCTGTTTGTTTATTTATAATATTACAGTGATTGTAAACATAAACTCACTTTGTTATATGCCGACGCATAGGCTCCTTAGAGTCTTGCGTGCGCACTTTCGTAGAACACGGAAAGCATTCCCGAACCCCCTCTCTCCGCCGCGGCGATTCCGGGCGAATCAATGCTTGCGACCACCGGCAGAGCCTTACGGCGCCACCGGAGTCGCAAGCACAGTTAATATAAAAGAGAGAACTTTCGGGATGAAAAGACAGAAAGCCAGCGGGACCCAATGGCCCATCCTAAGACAATAAACTAACTCCACTGTTATACGACGTCTTATTATTCCCCCTCTTCATCGGTCTCTACTTCATCGGTCCTTTTCAGCACCGCCTCATGCGTAGGAAACAAGGTGAGCCACCCACTCCTCTTTCCCCCCCCCCACCGGTGGGCCGTGTCTCGCCCCGAAGGCCCTTCTCAGGGCCGTCCAGTCGTAGGGGACAGGGCGAGCCACCCACGTCCCCCCTCTTCCTCCCTCTCCGCCTGTGGGTGGTGTCTCGCCCATAGGCCCTTCTCAGGGCTGCCCTGTTCGTAGGGGGCACGGCGAGCCACCCACTCCCCCCTCGACCTCCCATCCACGGACGGCGTCTTGGTCCGATCCGGAAACCCGGATCAAACGGACGCTGTTCACGGTGTGGACTCCGGGTAGGGCACCCCTCCGAAAGGAGTTACGGGCATGGCGCCCAGTAGCTCCTATTAGGAGCCGTGCTCAAGACCTCCGGAGACCCACCGGCGCGACGGGATAGGGCGAACCACCCCCTTTCCCCTCTTCCTCCCTCACCACCTGCGGGTGGTGTCTCGCCCATAGGCCCATCTCAAGGCTGCCCTGTTCGTAGGGGGTACGGCGAGCCATCCACTCCCCCCTCCTCTCTCCCCTTGACCTCCCGTCCACGGACGCTGTTCACGGTGCGGACTCCGGGCAGGGCACCCTTCCGAAAGGAGTTATGGGCATAGCGCCCAGTAGCTCCTATTAGGAACCGTGCTCAAGGCCTCCGGAGACCCACCGGCGCTACGGGACAGAGCGATCCTTCCCTAGCCTCCCACCCACGGGCTCGTCCGCATCCGATCCGGATATCCGGATCAGACCGACACCCCCCGCGGTGCGGACTCCGGGCAGGGCACCTCTCTGAAAGGAGTTACGGGTGGATATCCAGTAGCCCCGACTAAAAGCGGTAACAAAGACCTCCGGAGACCCACCGGCGTGTCGAGAAACGCGCCTGGGGGATCGTCGGAGGACGAGGCCTTCGAGGGGGGCACTCTCCGAGGTCCGCATCCTTGCCCCTTCCCCTCCCTACGAACCGGCGGTCGTATCCGGTTTAAGGGATCGGGGTCGGGGCCACTTCGGCCTTAAAAGGGCCGACCATGGGGTCACTGGAAACACTTCTTTCAAAATCAGGAAGGAAGGATGACCCCAGAACGCTCCTGCGCTGACCCAGAACTGCGGGCGAGACGGCCACGTCGCAGGCCACGACGGAGGAACGAACGACAGCGCGCCAAGAGGAACGCACGACACCGTCGGAATAGGCAAACAGCGCCGGAGGAAGCGAGGGAAAATTTCTGGGAGATCGATTTAGATCTGCCAGATCTAGATCTCTCGGAACCCACCTCGGAGGACGAGGGACCGTCGAAAGCCTTATGGAGCGCGGTGGTAATCCCAACCGCTCCAGAGGCCCTCGACGTGCGGAGCGAGATCGGCATCCGCCGTCCCACTCGGCTGTCGCTTATCGTTCCCACTCCTCGGCCTCCCCTGGCGGAACTTCCCGGGATTCCAGCCACCTTCCGACTCCCCGACCGGAGTCTCTCTTCCATCCGGCGGCGTCTGAAGGGTAAGGGCCTCCCTGCGGCCTCGCGCATCGGCTTGGTAGAAGGAGGGATACAACACCGTAGCCGAAGCGCAAGCCGGAGACGTAGAGTAATTGCAATAATTTATTTAATTCTGAAAATTATAGTAAAAAATTTTAAAGACCATATAATAAATCGTATATAATCTTAAATATATATTATTTAATATATGTAATTGAATACAGAGCTATTTCGAAAAAATGTTTAGATGTACGTAAAAATTGATAAAAAGTTTAGATAGATAGATTACGTATAGATTTTGAGCCGCTAGATTATAAATATTATAGAAATTGATAACAAAAATGGTTTTTGAATAAATTGCGTAAATTTTAGATGAGATCCAAATATAACACTTATTTTCCATGAAATTTTTCGCTAAAAGAAAAAAATGTAACTAATACAAAAAAAATCGATTAAAATAGAAATTGCAGGGAAAAAATTTATGAAATAAACAAAAATTTGATAAAAATCAAACCAGTTTAAAAAACATAAGACAAAATCGAGAAAAAATTAGATCAAAAAAATAAAAAAATAAGTTTATTAAGTAAAATTAGTTCAAAAAAAGGGAAAAAGAAAAGTACGAAATATAGATAGACTATTACTGCGGCGCTAAAAGGGGAAAAATAATTTTTGGAGAAATAATATACCATTGATATTATCACACACAAATAGCCTTAGTGACAATATTCAAGACATTTCACCTGAAGAATCGATTTGATTTTTCGGAGTCAGTGCTAAACATTCCAATTTAACTATATTAATGAACTTCTTTTCACGCGTTGATGACTTTTTAATTTATAGAGTTGATTCAAAAGGGCGATAATATGGTGGAAAATTCCCGAAGAGTATTTTTAATAAGACTGTACCCTCATGTCAAATGTAATGAAAAACTCCTTCTGTCAGATTTTTGTACCCCAAAGTTGTCCGGCGATACTTGCCGATCCAAAGAAATAAAAAATACTATGCATATTGTAGAAAATAAAAAACTTCAAATTCTATCCTATTGTAAAACATTGTAGAATGTAAATCTTATATCTTATTTTGTAGTTATAATTGAGAAAACGTATAACTGTGAAGGGAAATGTATATAAAGTCATTACAAGTAACGTTAACTTCAGAAAATGGTTTTGTATGTTATTTTGTGCAAATTTTTCAGTTATTACACAAAATTTCTGAATTTTAATTCTTTGTTTTCTATTATTTTTTTCTGATTGAAAGCACCTTTTTGCTTTGAGAAATTCCTTTTTTTCTGTAATAAAGGGACTTTATACATTTTTCAATGATTTTATATATTAAGGGACATGGTACTAAGGATGTGTACTCAGAAAAAAGAAATAATAATTATTTAAAATATTTTAATGGGACATGAGAAACATAAACGACAGGGACAGTAACGAGGGCTTAAATTTCCTTGATTTTAAGTATTAATTTCAATTAATAATAATAGCTGTGATATTCAATACTTAAATACATTCAATTTGTATTATGTGTAATGATGATAAGACATATATTATATTAGAAATATATATATGAAAATATTGAAATATGAAAATATGACAAATATACTGGTAATGTAAATAGTATTAATATCTTAATTTATTATAATGCATGCTCGCTCATGTTTACATTAGTTGCTTTGATGGTCACGGTGCAGATTCTATGTTGCACACAAAGTAAATAGAAAGGGTCACGTAAATTTAATATGTTTCTGAAAGTTTATTACACGTAAACCAAATTCTTCGAAATGTTCGTTTCGAATATTGAATTTCTACTCACTGTGCTACTGTGCAAAAAATAGGAAAGTACCTTGCCCTCTGGTATTTATAGTCAGTGAATGTGTCTGAGTACGTGCAATTCTTCACTTACAAAATCCTTCATTTATAAGCTAATGTGCTGATAAATTGTTTTTTTCTTTGTGCTTTTCAATAGTAGCACAAAAAAGGGATGCTAATGTACATTGTCCTCAGACACATACAGCACACATAACACATGAACACTTGTCATATGTTGTACTTTTATATATTATTATTATATTTATGACATATTCACAACTAATCACTATTATTTATTAAAAAAATTATGTACACGCGGGGGGAGGTTCATTTGGGACGTTAGAGGTAGTGAAAAGAAAAAACTTTTTATATTAGTTTCAGCTGTCAGCTGAAACCACTGCGCACTTCTATGCGCACAAGTAAAATGGCCGCTACGGCTTGTTTGCCACTGCCTCGTTTAATGGAATACGATTTCGTCGCGAATACGACAATACGTACTTTATTATACGAAACAGAATTTTTACGTTTAAAAAGATTTTCGTTATACGCGCTTTTTTGGTTGGGAGAAGCTATCTCACTTTTGACGGTAAATGCGGGAGATAGAGAGAAAATAATATTTTAGCTCTGGCATAATATCACGCCGTCGCTGGCTCCACGTTGTTGTGCGCCATTTGTAACCTATACAATCTCGAGTATTCTTACCTGGTTACGTGTGATTGGATACGCATGCGTATCTCATCCGCTCGCTGTTTCTTGCATCGGCTATAATTACGCTAAGGGAAAGGAGACATGGAAATGAGAACATGAAATTTATAGAAGGACACTAAATGATATTTATTTACACGACAGATACATCCAATTCATTACAGGGGTACACGCACGGTCACTTACCACGAGCGGGTTCCATGACATCGTTATCCGTGAGATACAGATTTACAATCGCGCATGCGGGGGACGGAGAAATTGAACCCGAGGAAGTTACGCGGCGGTTCGGTCATGAGCGCACTAATGTACAACACCGGCGACGGCGGGCATGAACATGTCGTTAACATATAAATACAAATATAAATACAAGCACTACTTGCCCGGAGCTGACGCAGATGCTGTCGATGGCTTCCTCTCGCTGTTGGCTCGCGCGGCTTGCACGCTGTCTTCCTGGTGGCACGTGCTGCACACGCGGTGGACCTCTCGGGGTGTACGGCGATGGATGTAGCCAGGAGAGAGTTTAGTATACTCAGACCGTGAGTATAGCTGCCGGACGACCTCACTCAGATCGGGGCTGAAGGCTAAGGAGAATGGCTCCGAATACTATATATCAAAACGCGAAGCGCGAAGAAGACATGTCTTGCTGCCTTTCTTGATCTCCTCAATCGCTCCGCACGCACTTTTTCGGCACATACACGACTTTATTAGCACATAGCTCGGTTTTTCAAAAAATATTAGGGAACCGACAGTTTTTACGGTTACAATATATATGTACGCTATGGTATGTATATAAAGCAATATTTGTACGCAGTAAAACGACTGCCATATGAATTATAACTGTGAAAAGTGCAATGAATATTAATTATTATTATTATTAATATTATTATTGTTAATATTATTATTCTAAATCGACGGCTCGTCCGATGTTGGACGAGTGGCAGTAATAATACCCGACAATTTAATTATAAAAGGGCCTGCAAAAGGCAAAATAAGGGAGTTCGTCCAGTGAATCGGCTGATCCGAAGTTGTCTCACTTGAACTCCTCCCGGAGCTATAAACTGTCCTGAGCTTAGAAATTCCTGCCTGAAATATACTTCCGAAATTATGAGCTTGGTCTCTGCTGCGAGGCGCTGCTCAAAAGACAAACGGTTAATAATTTTCCTATCCTGAAGTGAACGCGATCTTGGTTGCGAGGCGCTCTTCAAAAGACCAGAGGATTTAAGCTAATCTTAGTTTTAACCTAAATTAAATTCTACCTGTCTCGTTTAAATTCCCCGCGTGGAAACTAGCGCCGGATATCCATGCAATAAATAGCGCCGGATTAAATAAACGCAGCCGAAAATAGCGCGAACTTAGAATCTATTATATATATATATATATATATATATATATATATATATATATATATATATATAGTAACCCCCAACTCGAGGTTATTACCTACCGTGTGTGCATGAGCACTTCCACGCCGCTGCTCGTTCGCTTAGCTAGAAAGGGGACAGAGAACAAGGAATAAAACACGCAGTAGTATGTATGAGTTATTAACAATTATAATACATTTTATTATATAAAACTTTCTCACATCGATATAATAGCTCCTACGCTATTCACTGATTACGGGTGTCGCGACGATACAATAAAGATAACATGAATACGCGATTACATTAAATGCAGGGGAAGGGAGACATGGAACGGGACGCTATATTTCTATGACACGGGGGAACTATGATACGAAGTGGAACGGTACATTATACAGGATACATACGCGATAGATTACACTAAGATATTACATAAAGATATTAAAATATAACATTATTCTAAATACGCGAGAGATACTTTACTTTTACATAACTGCTACGCAACGCGCGGGAATCGCGGGGCACGGGCGCGGCGGCAGGTTAGGGGCCTAGCTACACCTATATATACTAACTAAGAAAGAAATAAAAGGCAACCTGCCGCCGACGACGATGCTGTCGTTGGCCTTGAAGCTCGCTGGTGCTCGCTGCTGTCGCCTCGTATCGGGTGGCTGCGCGCTCTCTGTCTTTCTCACTTACGAGGATGCGTAAGGACGTGGCGGGCTATGCCGCTATCTCTTCATTGACCTCGTCCGCTTGCGCGGTTGCGTACGACCGCGGCTAGCAACCGATGGTGGCATCGCTATATATATATATATATATATATATATAGCTTAAGTTAATTTATTTCTTTCATTTTAGTAATTATTATCATTTTGTTGTTTGTTTCAAAATCTTGTCAATAAGTGGTTTACTTAATAAACATTTTTTATTTTTGTTATAAAAAAATATACTGTGTTCTTATAAAAGTATTTTCCTGATCCACCACCCGATTCCGAATATACTTCTGCCCTTTCAAATTACCCTGAAAAAATACCGCTTAATCTATCATGAGGGGGATAGGAACATTACAAATTACCTTACAGAGATCTCGATGAATAGTCAACCTCCGAAACGCATCTAAAAATGCTTGTGCGGTAAGATCAGGTACTAATTCCAAATGAACTACTTTATAGACCAAACATAGAAAAACTACCACATACCCTTTAAAGGATTTGTGTCCCCTTCCAGAGGATGCGTTAATCCAAAATGGGTCTGCAAAGTCGATTCCAGTGTGTGGAAAGGGTCGAGCAGGTCTTGCTTTAATTGCAGGGAGTGATTCCATCAACTGTTCCTAAGCGCGAGCATTATATCGAACAGAGTTGATACATTGGCGAACTACTAGTCAAATAATAATTTGATCACGTATTATCCAATAACTTCTCGATAAATAGCTTTGTATAATTGTAGCTCCGCCATGTAAAGAACAAATGTGAGATTTTCTAATAAGTAAAGCGGTAACATGCTGTGTTTTTGATATAATCACTGAGTGCTTTTCTGATTCACATAAGAAAGAGTTGTGCAATCAACCGCCTACACAAAGCAAATTGTCGATACCAATAAAAGACATTAATTTGCATAATGCATTTGTGGATGGAAGTTCCTGTCCTGAAGACAAAATTTGAAAACAAAGTCATTGGAAAAAATGACTGTTGAACCAATCTAATTAAAGTAGTAGTTGCTATTCAGATCTCCTCAGGCGATAAACAAGCTTTTCTTTTTTGCTTTTTATAAAGTGATAGATTGCCAACGAAGACCATAAGCTATAGTAGTAACTCATTTATCGAAGGAGGAAAATCGCCGAAACCATTCTTCCCAATCATGATTTTTGCAACTGTAGTGCCATACATACTCTGGTTATTAAGTCTGCTGGATTATGTGCGGACGGCACATGTCGCCATCTAGCTATCGGCAAAAGAGTTATAATCACACTAACTCTATTTGCAATACATTATTTCCACCGACATGAGTGTGATCCTAGCCAGGCCAGTACGACTTTTGAGTCGGGCCAACAATGAATCTCTTTAGGCAAAGAGTCTAATTTAGAAAGTATTATAGTCATAAGTTTGGCTAAAAATGCTGCACCACAGAGTTCCAACTTTGGTATACTTACAACTTTAAGTAGAGTTACCTATAAGCAGCCATGGTGCACATTTAGTACTTGGATCAGCCGCGAAAATTACAGTTGCAAAGGCACGCTCAGAAGGATTACAAAACCTATGCAAATGCCAGGATTCAGGCTTGTATTTACCCAACGTCGAATTCGAATCTTCTCTCGCAGTCATCAAGCTGTTGATTGCAGGTAAGCTACTCCTTCTGAATTCGACCTGGAACAGGCGAAACCCAATCGATACCTTGTGTTCATAAACATTGGATTAATATTTTTGTACGAATAATTGGGGACAGAAAACCCAAAGGTTCAAAGAGTTTAAATACCGATGACAAAATGGAACGCTTTGTGGGTGCTTGAGGTGCTAAAGTCAGTTTAACTCGAAAATTAATGGCCAAATGAACCGAATGAGAGCCGAAACCGCTTCCTTCTCATTCAAGTTATTAAAATCGTGTTGAAAGTTTAATACATTTAAATTGCTGTCGCTTGCTGCGCACTTGCCGACGGACATGCTAGTAGAAGTAAGCACTTCAGTAAGCCCCTGATATGCTTATATGGCTTCATCCAATGTATCTCCGCCAGCTAAGAAGTCATCAACATATCCATTTCTGAGAATAATTGTGGATCCAATTTTAGGTGAACATGCGACCAAATTGGCTAATTCTTGTAAGCAAGTATTTGCCAAAAATGGAGCCGACACTGTTCCATATCTAACAGTAAGAAAACGCCAAACTTGAAAATGTAAAAGTGGATGAAAACACCAGTAGATACGTTGCCACTTAGTATCACTAAGATTAACAAGAACTTGACCAAAATACTTAATTATATCACATACAAATGTATATTTAAAAAATACCACATATCAATAATATCAAAGATATTTTCCTATAGCTTTGAACCAGGATAAAAAAATTCGTTTGATGGATTACCTGCTTTATACTTTTGTAATCCATTAAAGACAACTCTTATTTTTTTGTTACCGTCCTGTTTGAATACTGAATTATGACGCAACCAGAATCTGTCATCAACCTCGCATTTATCTGAAGAAGCTACATATGCCCAAGGTCAAAATATTATTACTTAGAAGGATGGTAAGCGATGAAAAGTTCAGATTGTTTACGAAAACAACCTTGTAGTCGATTCATACATGCTTTGGCAATTTTATTTAAACCTATGAACTTAGGCTGATTGAAGGCAGTTTGACTAGGAAGCGACCATCAGAATTTCTACAATACCTAGTTTTGAACTGATCCCAACATTTCAGTTCTGCAGGGGACATATGCTGTTCCTGAGGACTCGCTTCTGACTCGCAGAAGCGACTGATTGCCTCATAAAGCTAATCATCGACTGTAAATGATGTGCCGTTGTTTCCGTGGTATTTAGGGTGTCTACGTTTCCGATTAAAATCCAACCAAAAACAGACGATAGTGCCACCGGACCAATATATGGAGATTGTGCTCGACGTATTTCTGGAAATACACGGTGCTATAAACAGACGAGCTTAGAATGCAATTCAATGTCCAGAAACGATGTTGTCTCTTGGCAGCAAATTTAAGACACGTTTCACTACTCAGGCTGCAAAATTAAGAGAAAACTCTGGATTTATTAGAGATGTCAAGGTAAGCTGTACTTCAGCACAACCGATTGCATGAGTCGCGCCGTTCCAACCAGGGCAATGTTTACTGATTTTTAAATTTAACGATAATATTTTAGACATATTTTCAGATATAAAGGATTTTCAGCGCACAAACCTAATAAGACTCCAGCCATAGTACGGGCACCTTCTGAGTATCCAAGAACAACTACTGCAGTAGCTAACAACGGTCGAGAAATCCTTTTATCTGAAGCCGTAAAGTGAATCGAAGTCGAGGAATCGGCTTTCATTTCTGAAAGGCTGACGGTTGTCTGATTAATTCTGCCTAATTCCTCAGAATGAAGCTTCATATGACGTTTGTCACCGTAAACGTAGCTTTTGAGGGACAGTCTTCAATTCTATGCTTAGAGCTTAGACAATTGAAACGGAGCTTCAACTCTGCCAAATATTCTTTCCTCTTGGCTAGTACAAGATCTACGAACTACTTACAATAGTTCACAAAATATGGTCCTTGACAAAATGAACAAGATATAGCCTTATTTCATTTGGATTTGAAACTACAAACATAAGTGAACGTATTTTTATTAAATGAACAGGATTTTTTATCAGCTTTTATATTATTTTTAATGCGGATTTTCTCACTGTAGCCATGTTCTGTTTTGATACAAACGCATCCAAATCCTCCACGGTATCTAGATTTTGAATCCTAGACTCTAGGAATTTTTTAAAGTCTATAACTGTTGGGAATTCATTATCGCAATCTCTTTTAACTAAGCCTGTCCACTCTAGTCGTGTCACCGATGGCAATTTATTTCAATTAATTGTATAAATATCATATCCCAATTTTCAACTGGTAGTTTTAGAGAGGTGAACACATATTTACTCTCCAAGGTAGTATGCAATAGTTTACTTAAATGCTGACCAGTTTCCTTAGAAGTATATGGAAGGCTCACAAGAGTATTAAAATGGGTAGAAAATCTTAATAGAGGATTATCGTAACGGCTACATAATGCCTCCCAACCCGAGAGAAAATTCTCATGCACCATATGAAAACTCTTCAATTTTGAAGTTGCGTCACCTTCTAATGCATTGATGAAGTGCTGAAATTTAATAATAGTAATTGCTCTCCTACTGTGATCCCAAATAGGTGACTTCCTCTACTATTTCCTTTCCGTTCTATTGAACTTTTTCTTGCCTTTTTCATACATGATTACTGGTTTCTTCAACAGTTCTACAACGGTAACCTGTTTTGACCTGATACTATCGTTGAGGTCATCAAGTGTTGTTGATCCATTATATCTTCTCTAAATGTAATTCTTGGGTTACTGTTGTTAGTATCTGTTACACGTAGTTGACTTTCCTGAACATTCGGTCTGATTTTATTACGTTCCGTACTTTCGGTTTCTTCTAGAAAGTTTTTTTTTTTAATTTTATACATCAGATCCACATAAACGTCTTAGTTCATAACGAAGAAACCTGTCACGTATATGTACGGGTTGGTCGTTGTCTCGTAGGTTCAAGCTTTTAGCTTCATTTCTTAAAGATGTAACTGGCATACTTGGGAACATTTGTTTCCATTTCGTTTTTTAGCCCATTGGCGATTCAGGTTTGTCCCGTGAAAAAGTCATTTTTGTGAAGAGATAGATTTTTCGATAATAATTTTATTGGTGTTTTTAATAATAAATGCTAAGAAAGAGTTAATGTTAGTAAATTACTTATAAATTTTAGTAAGTAATTATATATTGTATTATTAAAAAAAAAATCCGTAATTTTTATTATATCTGAGTTTCTTTTACTAATTACTTAAAGTTTCATGAAATAATTTAAAAATAAATAAATAAAAAAAAATCTTTTATTTACTTTAATTTAGTTAACATTTATTTGTGTATCGCGAAAAATGTTTTTCTTTAATAAACACTGTTTATAATTAATTGAGTATTTTTCCCTAAAAGAAATATTATTATGTGGAATTATTATTTAATTTTAAATAATTAATTATTTAAGGTTTAATAGTGTTCTTCCATAATACTTCGAGATAAATTCATTAGTTAATCTTACATGTTCATTTTTACGTGTTGTAAGATAACAAAAAAGAAAAATTTATATATTTGATGACGACTATGCATTTTTTTGATTATTTATATTTTATTATTTAAATATTTATATTATTTGTTATTATATTGTTTTATGTTTAACTTATTATTTCATTTTCTTACATGCATTAAAATATTTTTGCTTTATTCTAGTATATAACCTTGTATGTTATACGTGTGTGTTATACGTTAGCAGGTTATATACGCATGTTCATCTTCTCTTCGTATACTACGTTTTCTCTGCATGTTTTTCATCAGATTTTTTAAATTAGTTTTATGTAGTATTATTTTACAAAATTAATTATTCCAACTTTGCAATTTAGTAATTTATATGTGTAGGTTTTGTTGTTTTTTTTAGATAAATAACCAGTAATATGGTTCATGCAGATGTTTCAAGTTGTTTTAACCATTCTTTGCAGGAAAAGAAAGAAAATCTTATTCCTGTAACACTGTGTGTTTTTTTCTGTAATTATTAATTTGTTTATTTAATTTGAGAACAAATTAGCTTAGTCGTGATTGTTATTATATGCGGGATGTTATGCGGATCTGTATACTTTTTTTATACAAATCTTACTTTTATTTCTTTAATTATTTTATTAGGAGTGTGAATAAGTCTTTCCCGTTTTTTGTAAGAGATGGCGCCACCAATACTGTGCGAGTATTCAATGGTTACATATGTCATAATCAAAGCTTATTCATATGTCAACAATTCCATACTAACACATTAGTTAAAATTTTTTCGCATCATAAATTTTTGATATCGTGAAAATGTCGAAATTTGAGCCGAGTCGACGTCATTTGAGGGAGGTTTCACTTTATTGGTTCAATTTGAAGAAATCTGCTGCCGAGACGCATCGATTGCTTCAGAAGGCTTAGGAGAAGGTTGTGTCGATGATTCAAGTGTTCGCGGATGGTTTCGACGCTTCAAAAGCGGTGATTTCGACGTGGAAGACAAGGAGCGTTCCGGGCGGCCGCAAATCTTTGAAGATCGAGAATTGGCAACTTTGCTTGATGAAAATTCTTGTCAAACGCAAGCTGAGAGACGTCGAACGGCGTTTTTTCACTTGCGAACAGCTGCTTCAGCGACATAAAAGAAAGGGTTTTCTGCATCGTATCGTGACTGGCGATGAAAAGTGGATACGTTACGATAATCCGAAGCGAAGAAAATCATGGGGACTACCCGGCCATGCATCATCATCGACGGCCAAGCCAAATATTCGTGGCGCCAAGCTCATGCTCTGTATATGGTGGGACCAGCTAGGTGTGGTTTACTATGAGCTTCTGAAACCGAATGAAAGGATAACAGGCGAGGTCTATCGACGACAATTGATGCGTTTGAGCCGCATACTGCGAGAAAAACGGCCACAATACTCCGACAGGCATGACAAAGTTATTTTGCAACATGACAATGCTCGCCCACATGTTGCACCGCCGGTGAAAACATACTTAGAAACGCTCCAATGGGAAGTTCTACCCCACCCGCCGTATAGTCCAGACGTTGCTCCGTCTGATTACCATCTCTTCAGATCGATGACGCATGGCCTGGCTGACCAGCACTTCCATTCCTACGAGGAAGCCAAAAAATGGGTGGATGACTGGATAGAGGCCAAACCGGTCGAATTTTTTCGCAACGGGATTCGTATGTTGCCAGAAAGATGGGAAAAAGTTGTAGCTAGCGATGACCAATACTTTCAATAATTCATTTGTAACCATTTTTTCACAATAAAGGCTCAAAATTTGGAAAAAAACGGGAAAGACTTATTAACATACCTGATAAATTATTAAGGGAGATTCTAACTCTCTGAATAACTACTGTCAATTTTAAACCGTTTTCATTTCCGCACAGGCTCCACGTTTTGGGCGCCATTTATAATATGTTATTTTACGATATAACTTATGCATTGTGCAATGCGCGTATTCACGGGAGCTTACATTGCTGAGCTTATCAATAGAAGAAATAGCTGAAATAGAAGAGGGATTTTTGTGAGAATTCATATTCAGAAAAAAGGCAGGATTCTATAAAACTAGATAAAGATTTATTATTATGTGACCATGATTATCGTTATCTGATTATCGTTCCTTATCGTGCATTTAACAAGTCATAACGGCTTTTTAGCCATGGGCGCCTGTTACAGTTACGCGGACTGTAGCCTTCCGTATTACAAAGATTTAACACCCGGCTCAATCGATAGATGCTGACAATCCTGAGAGCATTCCACGCGGTGAACCTATACGATACCTAAGATCTAAAAAAGGTGATTAATATACGAAAACGCGAATATACGAAAACTACACAGTCGGACTGCGGTCAACCTGCAAATAGTGTCGATGCCATGTCACTGTATGTTGCTGCAGAGGACAATCACTCGGGACAAATCCGCTGGAGCAAAGCGGTAACAATATTATTGTGAATTTAACGCGTGATTCGATCCGACGACAAGATCAACGAGAGATATAGACGATGGAATAGTTCAAGAGTGACGTAGTGTCAATCCACAAGACTACTCCACAGTTATTTTCGAAGCAACGCTGCTAGAAAGGGAGAATCGTAAATGCAATCAAAACGAATAGAACGAGTGAGCTCTGCTCGGAACGGGGTGTTGAAACCAAGTGCTCTTTGAACTGCTCTTCAACTTCTTCCCCGTACTTCCTTCTCATTCTGCCTAGATGGTCCTGCGATGTGGAAATCTGACTTTGTATTTGTATCCTTTATTTTCTCTAGCATCAATTTGCATGTCTCCGAGATCTTGTCATGCCTCATCTATATCATGTAGTTCAAGTTGTCGTCCATTATAATTTCGAGTAGCAAGCTTATCAATTTTCTTCACTATTCGCATCTTTTTTTTCTTTTCAATTAATACATGAAACTCCCCGTGGAAATCCTCCCGACACATCTAGACATCGTATTCTACCGTCTCAACAGAAAATTTCTGGTAGAAATTGTCTAGACACACTTGGACGTCGTATTCTACTTTCAAACACACTGAACATCTGTTTCTACCGCCCGAACACGACATTATCATCTGTAGTAGCCGAGTGTATTATCCCCGTCTCGGCTTCGCCCGACATAGTAAAAAATAATCTATATATTAACTATAGATAATTTTACGTATCATAATATTTCTGCAAAAAAAATTATGTATCCTACCTCAGGGCCCTCTGAAACAAATATCACTGGTGTAGTTGTAGTCAATTGTATCAAGATATTCGTCCTGCCCGATTTTTCTCAATATTTATATAATTTATATAATTTAATATTTATATAATTTTGCGGGCGCGAATTACGATTATCGGCAACAGCTACTGTTAAACAAAATCATGTAAAAGACAAACTAGAAATGTCAAAAAATCTGACCGAGGGACATGTTTAGTAGTTCACGAATGTATTTATACTTAGTACAGACTTTAATGATGAATCAAATATGATGAGCAAGCTCTCAAAACAATTTTATTTACTCAAGCTTTTTCTAAGTACAATAGTTACATAGAAGGAGTCGATCTTGATGACTAATATTGCAATTCTTTACTACCTTCGATTAGTTCGATTAGTAGTAATATAAATAGTAGTAATCAAAATAGTAATATACAAAAATTTATATCCAGAAGAATAAAAAGGAAATAAAGATGTAGTACGAGAACATTGTTATTATTATATAGATAGTTTTGTTGATTCGAGATCAAAAAGACAAAAAAGTATGGCACAACAGAAACTTTAAGACTTACTCATAAAATACAATTCGGATTACTAACAAAATGCTCTGACAGAAATTACAAGATATGAACTGAAAAGTTTGTGAAACTTGCGTAAAATACTTATGTTTAAAACGTGCAAAAAGCATTTAAAAACTTACTGCTGATCAGTATCTTATCAGGTACGTAAATAAGTCTTTCCCGTTTTTTTTTCAAATTTTGAGCCTTTATTGTGAAAAAATGGTTACAAATGAATTATTGAAAGTATTGGCCATCGCTAGCTACAACTTTTTCCCATCTTTCTGGCAACATACGAATCCCGTTGCGAAAAAATTCGCCCGGTTTGGCCTCTATCCAGTCATCCACCCATTTTTTGGCTTCCTCGTAGGAATGGAAGTGCTGGTCAGCCAGGCCATGCGTCATCGATCTGAAGAGATGGTACACAGACGGAGCAACGTCTGGACTATACGGCGGGTGGGGTAGGACTTCCTATTTGAGCGTCTCTAAGTATGTTTTCACCGGCGGTGCAACATGTGGGCGAGCATTGTCATGTTGCAAAATAACTTTGTCATGCCTGTCGGAGTATTGTGGCCGTTTTTCTCGCAGTGCGCGGCTCAAACGCATCAATTGTCGTCGATAGACCTCGCCTGTGATCCTTTCATTCGGTTTCAGAAGCTCATAGTAAACCACACCTAGCTGGTCCCACCATATACAGAGCATGAGCTTGGCGCCATGAATATTTGGCTTGGCCGTCGATGATGATGCATGGCCGGGTAGTCCCCATGATTTTCTTCGCTTCGGATTATCGTAACGTATCCACTTTTCATCGCCAGTCACGATACGATGCAGAAAACCCTTTCTTTTATGTCGCTGAAGCAGCTGTTCGCAAGTGAAAAAACGCCGTTCGACGTCTCTCAGCTTCAGTTCGTACGGCACCCAATTTCCTTGCTTTTGGATCATTCCCATGGCTTTCAAACGCTTGGAAATGGTTGTTCGGTCAACTCCCAATGCTTCAGCAAGTTCTTCTTGCGTTTGACAAGAATCTTCATCAAGCAAAGTCGCCAATTCTCGATCTTCAAAGATTTGCGGTCGCCCGGAACGCTCCTTGTCTTCCACGTCGAAATCACCGCTTTTGAAGCGTCGAAACCATCCGCGAACACTTGAATCATCGACACAACCTTCTCCATAAGCCTCCTGAAGCAATCGATGCGTCTGGGCAGCAGATTTCTTCAAATTGAACCAATAAAGTGAAACTTCTCGCAAATGACGTCGACTCGGCTCAAATTTCGACATTTTCACGATATCAAAAATTTATGATGCGAAAAAATTTTAACTAATGTGTTAGTATGGAATTGTTGACATATGAATAAGCTTTGATTATGATATATGTAACCATTGAATACTCGCACAGTATTGGTGGCGCCATCTCTTACAAAAAACGGGAAAGACTTATTCACACTCCTAATATTTTTTTCGTAGAATCGATCGGTGTTATTAGTTCTTTGAAATTCACAACTTCTATTTAATTTGTTTGGATCATTTTGCTAAAGTTCGATGACGTAGTCAATTTGAATTCATTTGCAATAGCGTGTTCGATCGATTTAATTTATCTATAACGATTTATTGCAAAATATAAGTGTAAAAGAAAGGTTTGCTGAAGTAAAATAAATATTTTTGTTAATTCTAGAAAATCGATTTTACTACAAATAAAACTTTATTTTTTTAAAATATCATCAAGACGATTATTGACAGGAACATTATGAACATTTAAACATTTTGAAAAATAACTTTCAACTGTTGAGAAGATTTGAATTTTTCGTCCGATAATGAATTTTGACACATTAATAGAAGTATTAATTTCTGTATTTACATTTTTAAAAGTATGAAAGCATCTATCTGCGAGTTACTACTGTCATTTATAAATACAGAATTATTATAACTGAGCTAATAAATACCACGTTAATCGCTACATGCAATGTCATTCTTATTAATGGTAATAATTACTTGTTACTTTTGTCTTACGTCTACGCTGATCTTCGAAGAAAGCGCTCTGTATAAAAGAAAGTGTAAAAAATGAAGCTGATGTCTATAACCAGATCTGAACGCCATGAAGATACACCACGATGAAGATACAGCATCACATCAAGAACATTGTAAATCTTACAGCGTAGACAGTCAAAACCTAAACTCCTAGGCTCTAAAATTAAACTTCAATATTGATGACTCCAATTGTAAAAGCCAGTATTTTAATATACAACAAATTAGATCACAGATAATAAAATGATTAAATTATCAAATCATATACTTTAGTGTACTCTATATAGTGTAATAAGATATTCAAAGAAAATTTGTAGTTTTTCTGTAACAATTACTATTTCAAATATCGCAATAGACACTTTTATACCTGAAAACTGTATAGTACTGCTACATTTGCTTCAACAATAGCTTTATCTTTCCATAAAGAAGAAGACATTCGTGTATCCAGACCCATTCGTAAGGCTATCACCTGAAAGTTTAATATTTTAATTATATATTTTAATTAATGCATTATTTTTTCTTGTTAATAAGTTTGGAATTATTCAATCGTATTTATAAAAAGAATAATATTGTTATAATTGCCGCGACATTCATCTTCAAAAAGAGAGCGAATAAGCAAAAGACAAAGTTAGAGCCAGATTCGCGAATCATTTCATTTTCAAATCGTTTTCAATCATTTTTCGATCTAAGTTTTGTAATTCGTTAGGCGAAAGATACAATTCACGTTAGATTTTTTGCAACGTTTCCAATGAATGTATGGTACTGGCAAAATTTCGAAACCATAACTGCTCGTCATCTCGAAATTGTTCAGCAAATATTTGTAAAAGTTGTACATCTATCGGACCATAAACACCATGTAATTCCGAATCTCGTTCTAGAACTGTAATAATAATGGAACTGTAATAAAAATAGAATAGACTGTAATAGAACTGTAATAGAAAAACTGTAATAGAACTGTAATAAAAATGGCATTTCCATTTTCCCATCTAATCTGCCGTTTATACTGCCACATTAATTAATTCGTTATGCGATACTTCTGAGAGCCCCTACTGGCTCACAGACATTGGCCCGTACTGGAAAAACTATTATCAATTGAACTAAATGAATATTAATATTAAACATAACTTTTCCTTCCGGATACCATGCTGGTAATATGAGCAGTTATATTAGGTTGTTAAATATCTTCCTTCCGCTTTTGTGCTCCTCATTCAATGCTTTATAAAAAGTGTTAAAGTGGTCGGATCTACTTCAAATATGCGCCGTTTTGTTCCATAATCTGTTTCCATCTAGACGGCAACTTCATAATACCCCTCTCGTAGAAACCCCTCTCCTTATTTGTGAAGAACTCGGACAGCTACTTTTCACAAGCCTCTTTTGAGTCCAACTTTACACCACCAAGGGCGTTCGACATGGATAGAAACAGGTGGTAATCACTTGTCGCTACGCCTGGGCTATATGGTGGATGCGATAACACCTCCCATCTGAATTCCCCGAACTACCGTAGCTTCTGACGATTCATCAACGAAGTGTCTGGACTGGCGTTGTCCTGGTGGAACAGAGGACTTGTCTGCTTCAATCGATCCAGTTGTTCACAGTAGATGGTACAATTAAGCTTCTGGCCATATACAAGCAGCTCACAGTGGATGATTCCCTTCCAATCCCATCAAACACACTGCAAAACCTTCTTGCCCGTCAATCCCGGCTTGGCTACTGTTTGGGACGGTCCACCGACCTTGGACCACGACCATTTTCGCTTGATATTGTCGTATGCGATCCATTTTTCGTCGCCAGTCATCATGCGCTTCAAAAATGGGTTAAGTTCGTTCCGGTTCAGCAACATATCGCAAGCGTTGATTCGGTCCAGAAGGTTTTTTTTTGTCAAATCACGCGGCACCCAAACATCAAGCTTTTTTTGTATCTAGCCTTCTGTAGATGGTTTAAAATGGTTTGGTAACTAACTCTCATCTCCTGGGCGATGTCAGCAGATGCCACATGCAGATCTAACTCGATAGATTCCATGATTTAATCAGTATTCGTCATCATAGGTCTTCCACCGGCTGGCTTATTTATGGTGTCGTTTCCACCGGCTCTGAATCGTCGAAACCATTCCTCTCCGGTTCAAAATAATAGCGTGCCCATCCCCCAAAATACCTCTAATCTCACAGAACGTTTTTCTAGCGGATTTGCCTTTGACGAAGGCAAACTTTAAAATAGCGCGAATTTCGGCGTTAGTGAACTCCATGTTTACACGTCTATAACTTTTGCACGCAATATCGAAACTAATAATGCATGGCGTGCTTTTGTACGTTATATAAAGACCTTTCAAATGATGTACAGTATTGTCAGATACGAGCTCTGTTGCCGTAAATAGCCACGAAATTAATTATTAAGACAAGAAGGCAGACGGGAGATATTTAACAACCTAATCTGAAAAAAACAATCATCAATGCTTTCCATTTCAATTTTCTTATTTTCACTTTTTCTTTTCCAGGCTAAGTTGGACTCGTCCAGTATATAGATTGAAACTTTATTTCTGGATCTTAGGTAAGAAGCTAAAATTGCCCACATATTAATACCTTCTGTAATAAATTTGAGTTATTTTGAATCGCATTCAAAGTGTGAATATAAATATTATTCTGCCAAAAAATGGTAGAATTGTTAAATGTTGTTTAAAAACCCATATCTGAACATTCAAAAACTATGAGAACATCTAAAAAATAGAAAATGAGTGCTACATGAATTTAATGAAAGGCAGATGGAAATCCGAAAAAACACTTGTGAAATCAATGACATGAAGGAAAAGAACCTTTACATTGTATTGTTACTGAAATTTAAAAATGCATGTATTACAAAAATCTTAAACGAAAAAAATCATAGGTTAATCTTGGACAACCTTCAACACCGACTGTAAAATAAGATTAATTCAATAAAATTTTGAGATCAGAATAGTGTGGTGTATTATGACTAATTAAAACCCGTTGGAATAATTAATAATGATCGCTATCGAACAAATGATCAATTTCAATCATGCATTGATAAAAAAATGACCACAATCGGCTAGAAGACACGGCCAGGCAATTTTTCTCCATAACAATGTTCCTGCGTACAAAGCAAAATCAGTTCAGGGTACAATCAAAGTACTTGGCTAGGAGCTTATACACCACCCACTGTATACGCCAGACTAGGCTTCTTCGAACTACCATTTGTTTTCATCGAAAGAAAAGAACAATGCATTGGTTAAATGGAACTTCGGTTCGGAAGTTAAAAATTGAGCGTCTGGTTGCTTTTGCTTGAAAATGTAAACAATTATATTGGCACGATATTCACCAATTGTATAAAATCTTTTTCTCGGTATTATTGTTGGCCATATGGTACATTGATAAATATATTAACCACAGAAAGTAATTTGTAGTTTAGTAAATACCTATAGCTTAGTTCACTTTCATGTTAGCAAGGTTACATAATTTTAAACGTAAACGCATAATATTTTGTTTCAGTCCCTAATAAATATTCTTTTTCCGTTTACTATATATATTTCCAAATAGATATACTTTAGAGAAAATTAAGAAATAATTATCCACATTTATTTACATTTTAAAACATCAACATATTAAAATAGTTATATACGCACTTACATTTGCATTTGTATAATATTTATTTAAGGTTTATTGGTTGTGTATATTTTATGTACCTTCTAAAGTGAAAGTTCTAATATTGTAATTATAAGCTCATATACATATGTACTGTAGAGTAACAGGATTGAATGACTTTACTTTATTTATATGATAATTGTTATTTAAATATAAATTTGTTGCATTTTTTATAAAGCACATTTTTTAATATAATAGATAATTTAATACATATAATATTAATATATAATAGAGAGATATAATTAGCAATCCTTTCATACCTCCATAAATATTTGATTTATACAATACTTTTTTGAAGGACAATGCCATGTATGTATGGCAAATACTAAAATGAATAGTTTTGCTGTTTCTTTCAAAATATTCAATATGAAAGTGCACACATACGCGTTATTACACGTATTTACATACTATTAAAATATACATGTATTTCTTTCTGCCATATTAATTACTCTTACCACACGTACCCTATTTTTATATATGTATATCTTATTCATTGTCCTTGTCGGTCATTCCACTAATTAAGAAACAATAATTATTACCTGAGAGTCCAGATTGTTATTATATATATTATTCATACCAATAACGTGTCCATCGATTCAATATCTAGAAATGAGCTGTAGTCTCAGAGGCATACATAACTATGTGCATACAGACAGCGCATTTTTGTTACTACCGAAGAAGTATAAAGAATTAGACTTTTTTAATTATGAGTAGCATAACAGATTGAGGATATCCTGATCAGGATTCAATAGCACATTATAAAACTCATCCCTCACAAGGATATAATAGCACATTATAAAATTACGAAGAAGAAGATGAATATTTGTTTTTGTCAAAAAATGTTTATTTATTTATCGATAGTTCTGTTTTTCTCTTCAAAGTAATCCACGTCAAATACAATACACTTTTGCCAGCGCAATTTCCAAACTTCAAAGCATTACTGATAAAGACTTTTTGGTTTACCCTTGCACTTATCCTGTGACCTTTATCTCCTCAATTTTAGTAAAACGCGGTTGTTCTATAGGTCTTTTCAATTTTTCAAAAAGAAAAAGTCTGCGGAAGCCCAATCTTACGAATGCTGTGAATAAGGCATAATTACGGCGAAATACTTACGAACAAGCAATGACACGTGAGCTGGCGCCTTTTCGTTAGGCAATAACCATGATTGGTTTTAGCACTATTCAGGACATTTTATTCGTAGTACTTCACGCGACTGGCGTATATATTCTAGATAATACTGTTTATTAACTCTACGACCTTCTGATAAAAGCTCCTGATATACTAAGCTATCATAATTAAGGAAAACAGTAAGCAGTACTTTGTCATTTGAACGAATGATAATATATGATAATTTTGCGTGATTTTTGTGATGGTGATTTTGGTCTTAGTGATCCATAATGCTTCCACTGGGATGACGGAGCCTTTTTTTCGATTTCATAACTATGTGCCCAAGTTTCATCACTTTCTATGATGCTTTCGAGTAATTTTGCGTCATTTCTGGCATTATTTAATAGACTGTAAGCGATGCTTATGCGACATTTCTTTTCCTCAAAATGTAGCAATTTCGTTCTCATGTATAATATCTCCGATAAAATTATTTAGCATTAACCAAACGAGACACTAATTTCATCAGCAACTTTACTTATAGTAATTCGACGATTCTATAACTCTATCTATTTTACTTTTTCAACGTTTTCATCAGTTGTTGAAGTACTGGGTCACCCATAGCGAGATTCGCCATTGGTATTTTCTCAGCCTTCTTGGAAAAACTTCGTACGATTTGTTACCTTTTTCAGACTTAGGGTGAACTCACGGATGCTACTGTCAACATTTTATGTCTTTTAGTACACTTTATTCCATCATTTATATCGATATAAAATAAATTTTTGCGCTTATTAATTCCAAATAACAATTTTACTATTTACTTTAATTATTCTTTGCGTTATCGTAAGTCACGTTGCACAGTTATAAAATCGGGAATATTACATTAATAATATTACATTACTAATATTACATTAATGAAAACAATATACATTAAGAACTTAATTATATAATAGCGCACAAGAAGATATATTGATGTCTATCTTTGTTCGTATTTTGATTAGATTAGAAAAAATTATTTGAACCAAACCCTTCAAGCTGAATTTCATGGTGCTGCTGCACCATGAAACTAGCCGAATAACTTTAAGATAAAAAAAGTTTTTGAGATTAAATTTGCTTTGACATATAGTATAATAGAATAACTTTATATCAACAGAATGACACAACGTTTTCATATTGATGCAATAAATATTTGAATATCTCTCGTAAACCAAAATCACAGAATCTTATATTCCTTCTTCCTCCATATATATTTTATATTTCCTTTATATATAAATAAATATATAAATAAATAAATAAATAAATAAATATATATATATATATATATATATATATATATATATATATATATATATATGCGCGCGTGTGTATGTGCGTGTGTGTACTTAAAAATATATAAATTGAAAAAAATGATAAGTTAGCTTATTGTAGGAGTAGATAATTCTAACAATAAGAGAGGCACTTTTACTATAATTTTGATTTCTTTTTTCTCCGAATTTAGTCTGCAAATTTATTTCGTGTTGGTAAAATCTACCGCGGAAACTATTATAATGTTTTAATCTAGAAAATAAGTCGGAAACTATTATAATGCTTAATGAGGATATAAAACTAGACTCTATGAGTGGTTCTCACGTTTTAAAAAGGAGAAATTTCAATTGAAGATCAATGAGGGCGCTCTGCAACGTCTAAAAATGACGAAACGTTGACAACAAAGTGAATGCTCTCATATGTAAAAACCGTTAGCGAACCGCTGATCAACTCAGTGAGGTGTTGCATATGGAAACAGTTGCAACCAAATTTGATCTTCGCCTTTTCATAAGCAAGCAACGGAAGCAACAAGTCCAGCATGTTCGCAGCTTCTAATTCAGGTCAAAGATCCTAATTTTTTTCCAAGGTAATTACTAGTGATAAATCATGATGTTATGGAGACGACACTGTAATAAAGAATCTCTCGAGCTACTGGAAAAGACCTCTCAAAGACAAAGCTCTCCTCGCAGCAAACAAAACCGCCACGAAAAATGAAATATCAAGATAATTATCCTTTATTTCTTCGACTGCACAGGTGTTATGTACACGGGTCTTTGTTCCGCCGACTCAAACTGTGAACAATAAGTTTCAAAAAGATTGAGAGAAAATATCCGGGAATTCCCATGATAATGCACCAACTCACACCGCTCTCGCTGTAAAGCAGTTTTTGATCAAAAACACCAATCATTCACCCCCCTCCCCCATACTCGCGAATTTGGCCTCCTGTAATTTGTTTTGATCGTCATATTTAAAAAATACATGAGAAGAATGTGTTTTGTCACTTTTCATAACGTAAAACAAAAATCGCAGGAAAGGCTGAAGAACATCCAGATACATGAATTTCTAAATGTTTTGAACAATGCAAACATCGTTTACGTTATATTCAACTGAAAATAATATGAAGGTGATATGCTACAAAAATAATAATCCATTAAATTAAATAAATATGTTCATCGGTCTTACAGACTTTACAATATAATATATTAGCTGAAATAATGACAGTCAGGCTGTTTTTCTTTATATTCATACCCATAGAATCTGAAATAAAACTTATTACTACAATAAATTATATGAAAAATTAAAAACAAAAATATAATAAAATTAATAATAAAATACAAATAAAATAATAAATAAAATAAAATAAAAATAATAAAAGCAATATTCTATGTTAGTAAAGGACAATCTGGCTACCCCACCACTTTAAATATTGACTCACCTTTGGTGGCCGACGTTTCGAACTGAGTTAGTTTAGTTCCTGAGGATACACCGGTTCGAAACGTCGGACACCAAAGATGAATCTAAATTTAAGGTGGTGGAGGCAGCCAGGTTTTCCTTTACTAACATAGAATATTGCTTTCATTATTTTTATTTTATTTATTAATTTATTTTTATTTTATTTTTATTTTTTTATTATTTGATTTTTATTTTTAATTTTAATTTTGATTTTTTAATCTAATTTATTTTTAGTAATAAGTTTGATTTCAGATTCTTCTGGGATGAATATAAACAAGGACAGTCCGACTGTCATTATTTTAGCTAATATATTATATTATAAAGACTCTCTTGCGTCCAGCAACTATATCGGATATATATATGTATGAATATACATATATCTATATGTATACTTACGAGTATAAGTGTTTACAAATGTGGTCATTCCCTTGCAGTTTTCAAGCCCGGGAATGTACGTGGATTTCGAGCGAGGAGGAGAGTGATATAGAAATAGAGAGGAAGAAAGAAAAAGGGGGGCGATCGTTCGCGGCAACGTCGCGATGACACTGTCCATCATTAAAAAAAAGTTATATATACGTATACGTATATATACCAGAAGAAATGAGAATTTCTCAAAATTTTCCTATCCTTAGGAACTGAAGACTGTTGACAGTGTCGAATGCCGAACTGCGCACGCCTCCCCCCGCAATAAAAACCAGATGTGACCCAAACGAGGCTGCCTGGCTGCGGACCCGCCGTAATGCGGCGCGGACCGAAATGCCTCTCCCCTCCCCCACCACGCCGATCCTACTTTCCCCCGCGGAAAACTCAAGACGAAGCGGAGGGCGCGCTAATGCGATTTTTACGACCCCCTCCCCCTTTGTATACACTAACGAATTTTGGGACGAAATATCACCGAGAACGACACTATGAAGAAAACTAAGAATTTTAAAAGAAATTTATATAATGAAATAATATTTGAAAATATAATTCCTGCCTCGAGGTATTATGTTCGAATTGTAAATAATTATAATTATTATCGCGAGAACTTATTTTATTTTGCAAATCACAATTATTATTATAATTTTAATTATTATTATTGTTATTCTTATTATGAATGATGTAAATTTATTTATTACCATGAGTGGTTGTCTTATTTTGATAGTTAATTATTATTAAACTTATAAAGTTAATTATTATCGTGAGCGTTTATCTTATTTTTAATTATTATTATTGTTATTATGTTAATTATTATCATTCGTGTTTATCTTACTTGTATATTATTATTTTGATATTATTACTAGTATCGTTATTACTAAGATTTTTGCTATTATTATTAGTATCATTATTATTACAATTATTATTTTTAGTATTAATCTTCATACTTTTGACGCGTATTCACCACCATAAAACGTAATAGTTCATAAGAGGATGTTATTTTATATTAGCGTTATAGTTAATCAATTATTATTATTTTAATAATTATATTTTCTATCAAATATTAAATAAAGTTAGTTTATAATTCACGACGACGCCTAGGTTTGTTCCATGTAGTTTATATGGAAAGTCTTTGTCGAGCGAAAAAGAAAGCAATAATCATAATAATATTTTACGAGGAGAAGGGAAGTATAATACTTCTATAATAAAAAAACGTCCCTTCATCTCTCCCACTACCATGTACTTTCCCAGCGGGGAAAAATTCGGCGGCTTCGCGCTCCGACTATAAATACGGGCCCGCTGGACTGCGAAAAGCAGACTGCCGGTCGCGTTTGTAGCAAGCGAAACAATCTTTGTACCGTATATTTAAGCTATAGAATAAAAGTAAGCATTCTATTCTACTAAGTTTTCCTTTAAAAAACCTTGATTCCGCGATACGCGTGCTTCTTTTTAGAGCAGGAGACACGGGTCTAGGAGACAAAAAGCTGTCGCTGGACTCGTAGACTCCGCTAAAAATAAGCACGCCGGCCTAAGGCAATAGTGGAAGGCCGAAAGCGTGCCGGTGCTACCCTCAGGGGATATCGGAATCGTCGCCGCTCCGAATTCGACACGTTGGGATCCTCGGCTTCAATACGCGAAGGTGTTGGCCGAAAATAAGGGGCATTTCGCCGGTAACTAACGACATTAAATCACCGTTAGGATTTTCGGGGTGACACCAGCTTTGGCTGGATGTCACAAAAGAAATTGGGGGCTCGTCCGGGATACGTCCATAGATCGCGGATGCTTTTTGTACTACTTCTTTTCGCGTATTTTATTCGAAATTTCGCGTGTTCTTGTTAGGCCGGTTCGCGTAGCGAAGAATAGGGCGAGACGGTACTGTATTAATTTTTTTGTTTCTAACTTTTTTAGTGGTCGGGAAGGCTAATAAACAGCGAAGGAATAGAGAGCAAAAAAGGCGGCAGCGGGAGACCCGTTTATTGATCCGAGGACAGATATTATAAGCGGAGCAAGAAAACCGGGAAAAAAGGGCTAAACCGCGTTCTCGATCGGGAACTAGAAGACACAGTTTGGAGAATATATCGGCTCATCCACGACCAGTATCTGCGGGAACTCGCGGCGCGGCGGCCAGTAAAACATTTTTTCTGCCAGCCCCGGCATTTGGAAACAAAAAAAATTGTTACCAGCGTGACCAAGGCGTTCCGAGCATCGACAGGGGTCCACCGAGGCACGGCGTATTCCCGGGCTGCGTACGCCCTTTGGGACTGCACGAACCGATCGTTGACCGTCCGCTGGCTCTGGTTTATCTCCCGTCGACGGGCTTGCCCCCGCTAACGGAGTTAGTCCGCCCCGCAACTGGTGCGATAGCGAGCGCCGTCGTCGAACCACCGCGGCCGTGACAAGGCGAGCTGCTCCCAGTCGTTCGACGGACGACGAAATGACTCCGTATCGTCTCTGAGCTCACTTTACCTAAGGTCACCGAGCTACCATCGGCGCTATCTGTCGTGCCGTTGCTCGCTGCAGCGCACTTGACCGCGCCGCCGCCGACCGCCGATGGACGACTGTTGTTGCCAGCTGCAGCGCACCTGAACGCGCCGCCGCCAACCGCCAACGAACGACTGGCTCAGCCCGCTGCAGCGCACCTGAACGCGCCGCCGCCGGCCGCCGACGAGCGACTGCCGCAGCCCGCTGCAGCGCAACTGACCGTGCCGCTGCCGGCTGCACTGACAGGCCCGGCCGAAACGACTGCGTCGGGGTGGTTGTCGCCGATCCGAGGCTTCCGGCTAAAGCCATCCGGCTGCCCGGTGACCCCCCGCGGACTGACGGACGAGGAACTTCGCGCCGCGGAGGAGCGACGGAGCCGGGAAATGGAGGACCATGCAACCGAGCAGGATATATCGGCCCCAAGCCCCGTCCAAGAATCGGGAGATCCATCCAGCCGTTTGAGACTCGCGAGGTGGAAGAGAAAATTATTTTTCAACTCGGATAGCGAGAGCGAGAATGAATAAAGCTAAAACAATTTTTTTTATGTACACACATATAGGCGTTTTTTAAAATAAATGTAGAGTTTAAACGAAATCCATATTTATTGAGTATACCCTATTTCCCTTTGCACTTCCATCTTTTAATCCTTCATTTTTATTATTGTATTAATATTAATTTTTATTCAATTTTTGATTGTATAAATCTATTCTTAATTTTGAATCTCTGTTTTATTTTATTCTTTTGTTCTTTCATAATTTTTAATCCTTATTCATTTTAATCTTTATTTTAACCTTTAATTTTGTTTTAACTTTTAATTCTCTTTATTTTTCTTCCTTTTTAAATATTTTTTATATATTTTAAACATATTTTAACATATTTATATATATTTAATATATTTATATATTTAATATATTTTAAATTTTTCAAATTTTAATATTTTTAAACATATTTCAACTAACTAAAATTAATATTTTTTAAACATATCTAAACTAACCAACTTATTTTACGGCTAAATATTTTTTTTTAACCTTTTGCAAAAACCTATTCAAATATAATTTTAACTAGATTTTAAGTTTTAATCCTTTTTAATTCCCAACCTTTTTTACTTTAATTCCTAATTAAATTTTAATCTTTATTTCATCTGCCTTTATTAATTATTAATCTTTTTGTGGTTTTAAGCTTTAATTTTAGTTATTATTTTATTCTAACTATTAATTTTTTTTCTCTAGTTTTAATCTTCATTTATCTTCGAATCTTTAATTTTTTTTGTGTTTCTGCAATTTTCAAATAATTTTATTTTAATTTAATTTTTATCCTTAATAGTTTTTATTTTTATTTATCATTTTTTTTCTCTTTACTCTTTGTTAATTTTTAAAATTTAACTAATTTTACATCAGAACTAAAACTTTAACCGTCATTAACCTTTATCCTCTTTATATCAAATTTTATTTTTCTTAATTTTTCCTTTGAACCGATTTTTTTTTTAATTAATCTTAGTTTAATTTTTGCCTTAAAATCCCTTTTCTCATTTTATCCTTTTCCTGCTCAACTCATCTTCGCGCGTACTATACCCCTTTTTCCTCTCCCTACATATACGCCGTCGCTCTCTTATCAATCAAATGGTAGGGTTGAATAGGGACCTCCCCGCGCCGAGCGAAGACCGGTTAAAAACTGTAGAAGAGCGAGTGACTTCCCACCACAGGGCGCTTTGTACGGTAGGAACGCTGTCGCGAAATAATCGTACGTATAGCGAAGAGTTACAAGAGGCCTGTGCGGAGACACATAGGAATACTAATTTCTTGTTGCGAAAGATAACCAGTGCAGAAGAGCGAGTAGAGGGGTTAGAAAAAGAGAATGAAAAACTTAAAGCTTGGTTGGAAAAAACCTGGCAAATTACCGCACGTGCTTTCAGGGAACTAAACAATAAACGGTCCATAAGCGAGTCAGATATAGAGTTCCTAGAAGAAGCCGTTAGGCAGCTAAACCTGGACGACTAAGAAGGGAAGAAACATTACCAACTAATTTTTCATAATATTAATATATAAGGTTAATTAAGCGGTACGGTCGTCAGAAACTTACGTCGTTGACTAACTCTGCATTAATTTTATAACATTATAATGTTTTTTAAGTAATAAGTTACTAACTTCAGTTATTCTTTATGCGACATAATACATAATACTGATTTTAATACCGATTTTAACGCGAAAATTTGTGAAAATTTGACACCAGCTATATAATAAGGACGCATGTCTGAACAGCGTGTCACTAGAAGTCGGGCAGATAAGAATAAATTCTGCCTAGGCTATATCGACAACGTCGACCCTTTTTCTCCGACTAAAGAGATCCCGAGGGATAGAGAAATAAAGCCTCCACCGCGAGCGTTACAAGGAACGATTGATGTTTTGGAAGACTCTGTCCTAGAACCAATCGCGCAAACGGCAAAATCGGCTGATAATAAACAAAAGGAGGAATCTAAAAACCTCGATATATATATATATATATATATATATATATATATATATATATATCAGACAATAACCGAGCCCACGTAAAAATGCCTACGCAATTAGTCCCACTGAAGGACGTGCTTAAGGTGGTGCCTGTATTCGACGGGCGTAACATCACCCTGAGCGAGTTCTTCGAAGGCTGCGATGAAGCTCTAGAGATTATAGACGCGTCCAGTGAACCAAGTTTCGTAAGGTTGTTACGGGCACGCGTGCCAGGCGAGGCAAGACAGGCGATTCGTGGACAGACTTTTAACACTGTCGCAGCTTTAAAAAACTATCTGGAGACCATATATGCGCCTCCTCTGACCGTTCAGCAATTACTCGGCAAATTGGGAACGGAATTCCAACAAGATAATGAAAATGTAATATCTTTTACAAACCGCGTGAAGGATTTAGGCCGTCGACTCTTGGAGGCAGAAAGAGCCCATGTTGGTGCTATAACGGAAGCGATGCGTCGAGAAGCCGAAACCACGTTGATCACTTGCTTTCGTAAGGGCTTGAAGAAAGAAATCGATAGGAGTATCGGTGCAGCGGCCACTGATCTCAACGCTATTATAAATAAAGCCATACAAGAAGAGAGAGATCTTGACGAGCGCAACTTGCTAAGAGATCTCAGCCGTAAACTTACGGTTCGAGGTAAAGAAGATAAAGAAAGGCATATGTCTGCCAATTAGATCAACCCCCTACTGAACAGCGAAAAGTAATATGCGAGCGTTGCGGACGATTCGAACATCAAGCTCTTAATTGCTTAACACTCGGTGCAAGTAAGCCACCCACTACTTTATGCCAGCTGTGTGAGGCAGCGGGACATGTAGCTACCACTTGCCCCAACCGCATCACGTGCCAAATATTCAATTTGAAAGGCCATACAGCCAAAAACTGTAGGCCTCCGGAAAACTGTTTCCGGTGTAACGAACTGGTATATAGAGCGGCGTCGTGTCCGCTAAATGCTAGAGCAGGAGCTCATCAGCAAAATAGTATCCCTTATCGGGCGATTTGCAGGAAATGCAATCGACCTGGACATCTAACGTCCTCCTGCCCCTCCTCGCAAATCTGTGCCTACTGCAAAAATAGAGGGCACCATATAAGCGAATGCAGGAAACGTATGTACAATGAGAAAATTCGAACGGGAAACTTGAACGGTGCCTCCATGCCGAGAGCGCAGCCGACCGCACCGCTGGACACCATGCGCTCTGCCAATATGGCAAGAATGGAAGAGAAAGCATCCGAGTTGTAAAGGCTAAAGTTCTACCCCACATTATCTTAAGATTCGGAAATAAGACGATCACCTTTTTAATCGACTCAGGTTCACATGGGAACGTTATTAAGCAGGGAAAAATGCCAGACAGTATAGCGATCGACACGACCGCTGTTACAAGATTGAAAGGAATAACAGATAATGTGATAAAATCTCTAGGTACTGCTCTAATTAAAGGTTTCGGGAAGACGTTAAGATTCCACTTCGTAGAAAAAAATTTTAAACTCCCGTATGATGGCACACTGGGGATAAACTTCCTCGTTCAGCTTAAAGCAATAGCAAATTTCGATAAAAATGTGTTAATGATCGGAGATCATGAACTTACGCTAGGCTTTGAGAACGACCCGGTACGAAACAACTCGAAAATACTCAATACTAATTTTTCCGGAAACCACAATAAGTTCTTATTTTTAGACTGGAACGAAGTATTAATTTTTATCGACACCGGATGCGAAGCGAGCGTCATTAAGGCGAAAGTACTACCGCCGATAACCAACGTTGACACATCCGGCGAGACCTATCTAAAGGGAATTGACGGTTTATTGACGCCAACGCTCGGTGTCACCCCGCTTAATATGTTAGGCATAGAATCAAGCGTGACTGTATTGCCAAATAACAGCGCTATACCATACGATGCGATTTTAGGAACCGATTTTTTACGCAAAACTAAAGTTGCGATAACAAATATGTTACGAACCTGAAGCAGGAGCACCGTATGACCCGCAATTCGAAATCTGAAATCTCTAATGCGGTTCGATAATACTAATTTTCAGGAGTTTGACTGGAGTAACGGAGACTACAATAATCTTTTTTTAGCATCCGAACTATGCGAGGACCTATCCAAACACCCTGGCCGCCTAAATAATTTAATAACTCACGTAAATTGATAGATTAGAGGAAAAAGAATACTAACAAGCGGCGAAATTGTTGAGAAATAACTCGGATCGGTTTTACCTCGACAGTGACGAGCTTACTACAACTAACGTAGTGGCGCATAAGATCCCGACAACCGACGAGGCTTCAGTTAGTACGCGTCAATACAGATTGCCGCATGCTCTGAAAGATGAAGTGAATTGACAAGTGAATGAATTACTGCAGAAAGGCGTTATCAGACACTCAAGAAGTAGCTGTTCGTCAGCGCTTTGGGTCGTACCAAAAAAACAGTCGGCTAATAATAAACCACGCTGGCGTGTTGTAGTAGACTTCCGTCCCCTGAAAGAGAAAACGGTAGCAATGGCTTACCCGCTTCCCAATATCATCGAAATACTCGATACTGTTGGTGCTACTAAATACTACACCGTCCTGGATTGTGTCTCTGGATTCCATCAAATACCGATGAGTCTCGAGGACATGCATAAAACTGGTTTTTCTACTCCCGATGGTCATTTTGAGTTCGAACGAATGCCCTTTGGTTTGAAAAATGCAGGCGTGCCTTCTTGGCAAGGGCGTATGAAAAATGCAGGCGTGCCTTATTGGCAAGGGCGTATTCGTCTATATGGACGACATAGTAATCTACGCCAAGTCTTTGAAAGAACACGAAATGTTGTTCAATGAGGTAATGGAAAGGTTACGCAAAGCAAACTGGAAGCTCGAACCGGGAAAGTGCAAAATTCTACAAAGCAAAGTAGCATATTTAGGACACGTTCTTAGCGAGAACGGGCTGGCGCCCGATCCAAAGAATCTAGAAGCGGTAGAGCGATTCCCGCGTCCTAAGCACATAAAAAACGTAGGACAGTTTTTAGGCTTAGCTGGTTACTATCGTAGGTTTATTAAGGATTTCGCAAAAATTTCTAAATCGCTTACGAAATTCTCACAAAGCAATGAACCATTTGTTTGGGGAAAGAACGCAGAAAATGCGTTCCTACACCTAAAAAAGGCTTTATGCACAGCGGCTGTTCTGCGATTTCCCGATATGGATCAACCATTTATAATCACGACGGACGCGTCGGGTTACGCTATTGGTGGCATCCTATCACGAGGGAAACTCGGTAGAGATTAACCGATCGCCTCTACGTCACGGGTTTTACGCGGACCCGAGTTACGCTACGAGGTGTATGAGAAAGAAGCACTAGCCATGCTTTATTCGGTGCAGAGTTTTAGGCCGTACGTATTTGGACGTACGTTCACCCTTGTGACTGACCACCAGCCGGTCGTGTGGTTGAAAACAGCAGATTTGAATACACGAGTAATAAAGTGGAGATTCAAGCTATCAGAGTACGACTATAAAGTTGTTTACAATCCGGGGAAGACAAATGTGCACGCCGATGCATTGTCTCGTAAACCTGTCGAAAATGTAAACGCAGAAGAAAAGGCTTCTTAATCTGGATAAACCAATTAGAAATTCTGAAATTCCAAGTTCCCCCTTAACGGAATTAAGGAGAGAAGAATTTAAGAATTATCCTTAAGAATTATCAATTAAAGAAGCTCGAATTGAAGGAAAGCCGAACGACGTTATTGAGAATAAATCGCGCAAATTAACGAATAAGCAGGAAAATCAAAAACGTACTAAGCTGTATAAATCGAAAAATAAGAAGCCAACATTCGTCCAAAAAAAGCAAGGTAACAGGTGTTTTGCAGAAAAGTAGTGAGTCTACAAGCGGATCAGACAATGAATCATCATACTCTCCGCAGCGTAAATCCAAAATGATAGGTAGAAAACCTAAAGGCAAACCTACTTCAACAACCGAAAGTAATATGGATCAAAGCAGTAGCGACATAGATACCTCTAGTAGTGAAAGTTCAGTATTGGGGCAAAGTAATTGTTAAGATTGTGGCAACGAAAATAAAAACGACAATGCTAAAGATAGAAAAGCTGATGTTAAAGGAAAGAATTTAAGAGAAAGCAAAGGTAAAATTGTGGAAACTAAGGAGGCGATCCAATTTCACAATGATCACATAGTATATTTTATCAATAGCAAAGGTGAACCTTCCGATCTAGCGGCACAAAAATTTGCTGAAACGAATAAAATTTCGGAACGTCAATGCGTAGGAGAAGCTAAGATCACCCCATATAAACGAAACAATCGTAAGTTTCTAATTGCTATCAATATTAAGGGTGACCAGCCCGAATCATTGTCAAAAAAGAGAACATACAGAAGGCATGTAAAGAGCTGAAAACATTTAGAATGGTACGAAGTCATGAGTATTTTTCGAAATGAATTTAAAGACACGAATATGAAAATAATAATTTGTAAAGGCACGTTGAAATTTGTCCCACATGATCGTCGAGATGAAATTTTTTATGAATACCATAACTCACCGATTGGCGGCCACAGAGGTGTCTCTAAAACATACAATCATATTAGAGAAGATTATTACTGGGATAAATTAAAGGCAGATGTGCAAAGACGCATTCAGCAATGTATAGATTGTCAACTGAAGAAACTCGTACAAGTAAAAACAAGACAACCCATGGTTATTACGGACACACCGGGTACTACATTCGAGAAAATAGCACTCGATATAGTGGGCCCGTTACCAAAAACAAGACTCGGAAATGAGTATATCCTAACGACGCAAGATCAGTTATCAAAGTATAGCATAGCCGTCCCACTGCCGAACGCTTTAGCATCAACAATTGCCGATGCATTCATAAACAAATGCGTATGTATCTTTGGTGCTCCGAAAGTGATACTTATCGATCAAGGCAGAAATTTCTTGAGTAGTTTAATGCAGAGGGTAGTAAAGAAATTTAGAATAAAGAAAGTTAGAACAACTGCTTTCCACCCTCAGTCTAATGGGTCCCTAGAACGGTCTCACCACGCATTAGAAGAGTTTCTCAAACAGAATACAGAAAAGGATTCCGAATGGGATGAATGGGTGGAAGTAGCGATGCTAAACTACAATACATGTGTACAAGAAAGTACCAAGCATACGCCGTTTGAAGTAGTTTTTGGTAGACTAGCTAAACTTCCCTCAAACGACCCACGTCGTGAAGCCGATTTGATTCCAACCTATCAGGGTTATGTCAAGGAATTAGTCGTTAGACTAACGGGAATAAAAAAATTAGTCTACGATAACATTATCAAATCTAAAGAGAAATCGAAAGAATGGTATGATCGTCACGTGAAAGAGGTCAAATTTAGAGTAGGCGATTACGTGTTTTTACTGAGTGGTCCGAAACCGGCAAAACTATCACATCAATATCCCGGTCCGTTCCGTATATTAGAAATCGTCGGGAAAAATAATATAAAAATACAATATAAAAAGGGCGGAAAAATCGTTCACGCGAACAGATTACGAATATCGTATATTAATAACGACGCATGAAACGTTGAAACTATTGATAATAAGAATCCGTAAACATAAGTATAACTGTCAGTCTCAACTAAAGAATATATGGATGTACGATGTACGTATCTACGTGTGCATATATGCATATATTCAAACAAAAAATACAAAAAAAATCGTAAATAAATAAATCAATAAAAAAAACATATGTTTTTTTCTTTTGGGTACGAACCTAGAGCGTCAAAATCAGTACTGTGATAATGAATATAAGGCGTATTAAGGTAGATTAAGATTTTTGTACTAAGGTTGATTACGTGAAATTAATTAAATATACCTAATTTAAAGATACACCGTAACCACATTCGTGTTCGATATTTGTAACCGTAGCATTATAAATAGATTAATAGCGCCTATAACTAAAAGAAAGAAGAGTCAGCATTCGGTTAGTCAATATGTGCCAATTACCCGTGCTTGTCGCCAACGAACGAGTAACAACAAACCTACCAAGAAGAACAGGAATCCAACATTACACCAATGGTTACAACAACTCAGCGTGATGGTTGATTCGATCTTTTCAATCCCCAACCAACCATTTAAGGTTGCGGGTGTTGCGTCCAGCAACTATAACGGATATATATATATATATATATATATATATATATATATATATATATATATATATATGTATGAATATACATAAATCTATATGTATACGTACGAGTATAAGTGTTTACAAATGTGGTCATTCCCTTGCAGTTTTCAAGCCCGGGAATGTACGTGGATTTCGAGCGAGGAGGAGAGTGAGATAGAAATAGAGAGGAAGAAAGAAAAAGGGGGGCGAGCGTTCGGCAACGTCGTGATGGTACTGTCCATCATTAAAAAAAAAGTTATATATACGTATACGTATATATACCAGAAGAAATGAGAATTTCTCAAAATTTTCCTATCCTTAGGAACTGAAGACTGTTGACAGTGTCGAATGGCGAACTGCGCACGCCTCCCCCCGCAATAAAAACTAGATGCGGCCCAAACGAGGCTGCCTGGCTGCGGACCCGCCGTAATACGGCGCGGACCGAAATGCCTCAACCCCCCCCTCCCCGCCGATCGTACATTCCCCCGCAGAAAACTCAAGACGAAACGGAGGGCGCGCTAATGCGATTTTTATGACCCCCTCCCCTTTTATATACACTAACGAATTTTGGGACGAAATATCACCGAGAACGACACTATGAAGAAAACTAAGAATTTTAAAAGAAATTTATATAATGAAATAATATTTGAAAATATAATTCCTGCCTCGAGGTATTATGTTCGAATTGTAAATAATTATAATTATTATCGCGAGAACTTATTTTATTTTGCAAATCACAATTATTATTATAATTTTAATTATTATTATTGTTATTCTTATTATTAGTGATGTAAATTTATTTATTACCATGAGTGGTTGTCTTATTTTGATAGTTAATTATTATTAAACTTATAAAGTTAATTATTATCGTGAGCGTTTATCTTATTTTTAATTATTATTATTGTTATTATGTTAATTATTATCATTCGTGTTTATCTTACTTGTATATTATTATTTTGATATTATTACTAGTATCGTTATTACTAAGATTTTTGCTATTATTATTAGTATCATTATTATTACAATTATTATTTTTAGTATTAATCTTCATACTTTTGACGCGTATTCACCACCATAAAACGTAATAGTTCATAAGAGGATGTTATTTTATATTAGCGTTATAGTTAATCAATTATTATTATTTTAATAATTATATTTTCTATCAAATATTAAATAAAGTTAGTTTATAATTCACGACGACGCCTAGGTTTGTTCCATGTAGTTTATATGGAAAGTCTTTGTCGAGCGAAAAAGAAAGCAATAATCATAATAATATTTTACGAGGAGAAGGGAAGTATAATACTTCTATAATAAAAAAACGTCCCTTCATCTCTCCCACTACCATGTACTTTCCCAGCGGGGAAAAATTCGGCGGCTTCGCGCTCCGACTATAAATACGGGCCCGCTGGACTGCGAAAAGCAGACTGCCGGTCGCGTTTGTAGCAAGCGAAACAATCTTTGTACCGTATATTTAAGCTATAGAATAAAAGTAAGCATTCTATTCTACTAAGTTTTCCTTTAAAAAACCTTGATTCCGCGATACGCGTGCTTCTTTTTAGAGCAGGAGACACGGGTCTAGGAGACAAAAAGCTGTCGCTGGACTCGTAGACTCCGCTAAAAATAAGCACGCCGGCCTAAGGCAATAGTGGAAGGCCGAAAGCGTGCCGGTGCTACCCTCAGGGGATATCGGAATCGTCGCCGCTCCGAATTCGACACGTTGGGATAAGTGAACGTGGCCTTAACCAGCGTCGAAACGCACCGCGCCGCGCCGCGCCCTCGTGATAAATGTATCCGCGATCCGCCCCGCGTATTCTCGGCTTCAATATGCGAAGGCGTTGGCCGAAAATAAGAGGGAAATTCGCCGGTAACTAACGACATTAAATCTCCGTTAGGATTTCCGGGGTGACACCAGCTTCGGCTGGACGTCACAACTGCATGATCGATAAAAATATTTATTAATTTAATTCAGAACAGTCGACATGAGTACTATTTTTAATTCAATAAACAAAAAAAAAACAACTTTTACTGAATTTTATAAAATACTAGAATTTTTATTGAACTGTAATTCTTTTTTCTTCGACAATGTTTACTATAAACCAATTTTTGGAATAGCAATTGGTAATTCGATTAGTCCCATATTAACTAATGTAATAATGAAAGACTAATAATTGCTAGTGTTAGATAAATTATATTCTGAAGTTACTTTCTATTATGGCTGTTACTGATATAATAATTCTGTTTCATTAGATGGATATAATAGTATTGATGGATTTTTTTCCTATTTCCTATTGAAGTATTATTTATTCGTCACCAGTTTATCTAAATAAAATAAATTAATATATAAAACGAATATTTTCTGGAAGATATTTAATCACTCAAACCAGTTTATATATTCAGAAATTGGCTTCATTTAATTTAGACGATAAATGTATAATATTAAAAAATTAAATGTTAAAATTCGGGCATTGTGTGTATCAGATTAAATTGTCAAATCAGAGTTATTATTATTATTTTTATTGTGGTTGCGATAATTCTCGTACCATAAGATATTATTTCGTATGTATATTATACTTCTGAATTTTATTAAGCACGGAAGAAAAAAATAGCAAGAATAATACAATCTGATGAACATAAGTGATTTGCTTAAGAAAAGCTATTTATCACATATTTAAAAACTTCTTTATATTATACATTAATTGAACAATTCTTTTATATATTTTTTTTATATTTCAGCTTCCTTATATAAATACAAGAATGATTATCTTATTTTCACTTACTGAAATTTCATGATTATTAATAACAAATTTTACATTATTTAATAAATTGTAATGAAAGATTATTTCTTACAAACATTTTTATGAGGTAATAAACAATTTCATTAACGTCAATTTTTGTGTATGCATTATGCTAGTGCTTTTCCCTTTTAGGTACCTTAGATATTTAAGTTAGGACGCGGTAATTTGTTGAATCTATGCTTAAGCTATAACATGTAGTATTACTGTCAGGGAATACACAAGTTTGAGATGCATCACAAAACACACACACACACACACATACATTTATTCAAGCTATATATGATATGATTTTTTATTGATTCGGTTGGGTGTTTATTTTTGTTATGTTTCAACAGATAAACTACGAAAGATATTTATTTTCTTTTAAGTATTTGTTCGGAGACACTATTGAATATCCAAATTCTATAAATACTGTAAATAGAGAATGAATAGAATATATTAATGTAGAGTATAATAAGTAAAGATTTATGTAAATATATATGTATGTATATATACCTCTAACAAATTATATCTGTGAATATCGCAAAGATCTCTGGAACCTATTTCAGTGCTCATGTACCAACCATTAAAAGGCGCCGCTGTAAATTCTAATCCACCGCAATCGAAAACCATATTAGATACGGCAGGTACAGCATACCATTTTATACCTAAATCTTTAAACCACTTAAAGCTGTAATAACAAATTACAATACATTAAAAAATGTAACTATAAAATTAAATAAATATCATAAAGCAGAAGTAAAGGTGATAGGGATAGACTAAAGATGATAGTGATATTTTATCAAAAGCGTCATTTAAAAAAGAGTTAGGTTTAAGTAATTCTCTATATAATCAACATTGGATATTAAAAGTGAAATTTAAAACATTTAGGTATTCTAGTATATTTATTATCATTTTTTTTGTACAAGATATGAAATTTTTAAGCATACACTCATCTAATTGTACTCATATTCCAGAGTATTAGGCGGGATCAGAATCTCTGGATAATGATAGCTTACTCTGTTAATTGCATTTGATTCATTTATTTTTCTTGGCTCTGCCATTTCTTTGATTGGAAGTGTATAAGTCAAGAGGGACTTCCAAGAGCAATATCGGCAAGCTAAAACGACATTCAACAGTCAACAGCTTCCAGGAGCAATATCGGCAAGCTAAAACGACATTTCTAAGTCTATAGATCGATATGCTCACAAGCAAGTAAAATAAGTGTATTTAAGAATAATCTAAAAGCACTCTGAAAAATGGCCCCTCAGCTTGGAGGCATGCCTTGCTTATAGTTATCAGTGTCAAACCTTAATTGCGGGTAGAAAACTAAGGTATCAAAGGCCAGTCCTTATCCGTAGTATTAGACCTAGTATTGATACTTCGTGGTCTGTTTCAGTAAAGCAAAACTGAATATCAATTCCCAAGCCTACAATACTTGGAACTTACTTTATAATGTAAGTGGCACGAACACTTTTATTTATACATTTACAGTATTATCAGTAGCTGCTTAGGTTCATAACGACTGCTTTCGCATACGAACAGGATCTACTTCAACCATTATAAGTACTAGCTCTTAATTACGCTGTTCAACCGATCCATAAGATGTAAGAAAAAGGATGTGACGCAATTTTATCTTCATGAGTTTTGAGATTGGAATATTATCGTTACAGATCACAGGTACGTATTTCTCAAATAAAATTTCTGCTAAGATACGCAACCACTCATTCGTCAGATCGTTTAAATTTTACAAAAGTATGTAAGTGCTTAATCTATATACTATATTTTATTATCACATGTACGTAGTTTTAGGTTTTGTGCATGTGCATAAATTTAAAAATGATTGAATTGAGTTCCTGTAGTTTGAACGTAGAATTTTTAGATTTATTTTTCATTTTCACTTCTCTTTTTCTTTTCAGTTTCTGATATGATAGGGAGTTTTATAATAAAAAACCAAACTCAAATTTTAGTTACAAATTAAAACAAAGTATATTCTTAAATTACTATGTATATATATATATATATATATATATATATATATATATATATATATATATATATATATATGTTCACGACGCTTACATTATAATGGTAAGTTTCAAGTCTTAAATGCCTGTGAACTGGCATTCAGTTTTGCCTTACTGAAGCAGACAAGGAAATATCAATATAAGATCCAATACTACCGCTAAGGACTGGCTTTCTATGCCTTAATTTTCTACCAGCAATCAAGTTTGTACACAGAACTATAAGTAAGGCATGCCACCACGCTGGGGGCGATTTTTCAGAGTGCTTCTAAACTGCTGTTAAATTCACTTATCTTACTTGCTTGTGAAAATATCGTAATATTGACTTGGAAAAGTCGACTTAGCTTACCGATATTGCTCTTGGAAGGTGTCGAAGTACTACTTGACTTATACACTTATACAAACTACAAAGTGGCGTAGCCTATATATATATATATATATATATATATATATATATATATATATATAACAAAAATTATATATATTTATACTAAAATGCATGCTTTTTCTTATTTATAATTATTTGATATACTCCACGCACTGATTAGAACATTCTCTGCGAGTCAAGCGCGCAGCCGTCTGTAAAGCAGCGAGTGGTTAGGAAGGCATATCCATCATCATCGACAGGCAGTGGGATGCTACTTAATCAGTGCATTGAGCTGGATGGAGCACCGGGAATCAACGACACGGAGTGGAATCTATGAATGCGCCCCCTGCGCACATCGTTAATCGTAATACGCGATTAAAAACATTGGTGTTGCTAAAAAAATTCAAGTTAGATAATATCCTCTTGCCTTATGGATTTAATTATTTGAATGGCTTTGAAGAGTCAGGTAAAGAAAAGGGGCATCTCTAGATTAAGCAAATACGTTAATAAGTGATGTTTCTGCATATGGTGTTTCGCGGATATTCTAATTTTACATTTTAGTTATAAAATAAGGAAATGGACAGTACATTCTAATGCGACAATTTGTATATCTATTATAATTCTGTTATATATCTTAAGTTCTGTAAGAGCGTTCTCGTTATAAGTTAGTAAACTACAATCGAGTATTCATACATATTGACAGAGGAAATTGAAACTCCCTTAAAACCACAGAAACTTATCAATCGAGGTCAAATTTATATAATATGCTTTAGTTTATTTATTCAGTTTTAAAAGTCCTTGTTATTCCTTGTAAAAGGAAGGGTATGTAACAGATACTAAAGTGATAGTTTTAAAATTTATATAAATATTAAGTAGCAGGTATATGTCGTTACATCAAAGATGGATTTTTATTTTTACTTTTTATTATTACTCTTTATTTTTATTATTACTCAAGTAAAGAATCAAACTTATGAAAGGAAGAACAAATTTGAATCAGTTTGCGTGCGGAAAGTGGCAAAATAACGTAGTTTATCGATCGTAAGCATTTTCGCATTAAAAAATGGCACCCAACTTGGGGCGAGGCCGGCGGACAAGCGGAAATTAAAATTGGTGACGCCATCTTGACCATGTGTCCGTGCGCGACCGATTGCATGCGGATACAGCCATTGTCAACGCACGACCTGCAGTGCAGGCGGAAGAATGCGGCAATTGCCACGTCTTTTTTTGCTACCATGCGACCATATTCTACTTGAATTTCTTATGTAGGAAAATAAATGTTAGCTAACTTTATTTTTTTTGTTAAATCGATACTTAATAATTTTTAGAATCGTAACAAAGTTATTATGATGTAGTTTATTATTTATTATAATATTATTATAATATTATTATTATATATAGAAATTATTAGTAGATTGATTATTTTCTGTAAAATAAATATATTGATTAATCATGTATATAACTATAAACTAAATGACGTTTAAAATTGAAAAAAAAATTGTTTTGACTCATAGAATAAATACGTTTAAATTATATACCATTTTTTCAGAATTAAGGAATAGGAAGTTTTAGCTTTTTGATGAATCGTGAAATAAGAACAAGCAAATAAATTATCTTTATCACGAGAAAGTTAGAATTCCTTTTTGAAGAAATGAAATCAATTTTATAATAGATTTATATATTTGAATGACACTTGAAACAGAGGTAAACAAGACATTATAAGTATTTACAAGAACGCAATAGACAAATATTTTTTCGTCGTGAAGAGGAAACAGCACAACTATTAAATGTAAAATAATTATTTCGACCTTAGCACATGTTAAATGTTTATATATGGTCATAAATAAAATTTTTGTTAATTTTGAACGTTACAACAAAATCTTCACATATAGATATAATATGTCTATGTTTTAAAAAATAAAAAAAAATTAAGAATTAAATTGTTAATGAGTTCTATTACTTCGAGATATAATTTTTTTAAATTTAATTTAATAAAAAAATTTATTTAGAGCTTCAAATATTTAGAATGAACATTAGTTTTTGCTATTATATTAATTTTTGAATTTACTTTTTATATAAAAAAATACAGTGCTTACATTGTTGGATACATTTTTTACATAAAAATTACTATATTTTTATTGTTAAGATAGAAACATGATTAATAATTATATTTAAAACTTGTATATTTAATCATTATAATTGTTCATATATCTAACTTATTATTTCAAATCACAAAAAAAATTTTATAATCCTAATTCATGGTTATTAAATGTCAAAACATTAGTTCAAATATAATTTATTAAAACCCATATATGAATGGAATGATTTGTGAATCATGCTATGACCGTTTACTAGGGGATTACGAACCGAGAGGCAGGCCTGGGACAATGAATCCAAAACTGATATTATTATTATTATTTATATGTTATTAAATTTAACTATTGATTTATTTGATTTTATGATAATTTGTCGCACATCACGTATATACATTTGTTTTTTTTTTCGCCCATCGGCTAACCCCAATCGCTTACCAGCCACCTTGTGTTATTTTCTCGTTTCTCTTCAGCAAGATGAAACAATAATAAATCTCAAAAATGAATAATCGGGTGAAAATTTGCAAAATTGGTTAAAACGAAGGAAATATTTAAATACTCTAGACGAGATAGAATCGACACTATTGTAAAGCTGGTATTGGAGGTCTTACTGATTTTTTTTTTTTTCATTTGATCCCTGAAGGTAGCAAGGCAATGGTACTCGCCAGATTATTATTAATCTAATAAAATTATTATTATTATTATTATTATTATTATTTTAATTTCTTATATACATTGATGTCATTATGTCGACGAACCTGCTGGCACGTGATTCGGGCCCAATACCCGTTTTATTAGGTGTACAAATAAGTTACCGCCGTTTTGAAAAGATGGTGCTACCGATAAGATAACATCGAAATTGTCAGCTGTAAAATGTCGTATAGTATATGTTGACATCTGGAAACAGTATAATATTTTAATACGTCTGACCGTTTGCTACCATCACTTAGTTTCCATCGTGTTAAAATTCAAGTTTTGAGCCAAGTAAGCGTCATTTGCGGCAATTGTTAATTTACTTCTTTCATTTAAAGCAATGTGCAGCTGAAGCACATCGGCTACTCATTAAGGCATATGGTGATGTTAATTTGAGTGAGAGAAGTTGTCGGGAATAGATCAAAAATTGAAAAGTGGCGATTTTGACATGGAGGACAAAACATGCAGTGAATGGCCCAAAATGAATGGTGACACAGAATTGGAAGCTCTACCAAAGGAAGATCCGTGCCAAACGCAAAAAAAACTTGCACAAGAGTCACAAGTGAATCAGCAAGCTATTTCACAATATCTCAAAACCCAGGGTATGGTCTAAAAGCTATGGGTTTACACATTACTCCAACACAATTGAACCGTTACCGGCGAACATTATCGACAACAGCTGATAGAATTAGGCCGAGTATTGAAGATTAATCATCCACAATATGCCAAAAGACACGATAAAGTCATTTCTCAGCATGACAACGCTCGGCCACATGTTGCAAAAATCGTAAAAAAAACGTCAGAATCACTGAATTGGAATGTCCTACCTAACCCGGCCTTTTCAGCAGACATTGCTTTTTCAAACTGCCACCTATTCCGGTTGATGACTCATGGTCATTTTCAATTTTATAGACGGGGTAGTCATCAGCAATTTTTTATACGGGCTATCTACTTGCTACCCGAGAGATGGTCAAAAATAGTAGATGGGAAGTGTAGAAAGAAAGTGATGGGCAATATTTTGAATGGTATAATTTGTACCTTTTTTTACAATAAATTCTTATTTCTTTATAAAAAAACGGCGGAAACTTATTTGTACACCCAATATCTCCCATACGTGTGTAGGTAATGGTCATTGCCAACAACTTACGACCGGAGTATCGGCTGTATACGGTGGACAAGACATTCACCAACTTCGCGGAATTTACGGGTTTTGGCCTCGAAATAGAGCATACTATGGAGCTCTAGAACCGATGGCACGCACCGCCAGCGAAGAAGGAGATGAGACCCCGTAGCGCTGCTCCCACCGTAGCCAAGAGAGGAAGGTCGCAGCCATCGCGCAGAACGAACGGGCAGAAGGGGACTCGGAGGAAATCTAAGAAAAGAAATACAAAGGTACGAGAGGCAGCGGCCATACTTGGACCGACAGAGATCTAGACGCCGAGAGCAACAGCTGATGTACGATACGGAGGACGGATGGTTCTATGGTTCGTGCTTCCACTGTAGAGCACAAGTTGCACACAGTGGCACACCGACCGTTGAACTGCCCGAGCATCACATGCTACAGGTAACACAAACGCAGACATTATGCCACCGACTGCGTGAGGAATCGGAGAAGCACGCCGTCGTGCCAATGATGCGGTCGGCAAGGCGTGGCAATCCGCGACTGTTCTGTCTGTGCTTCCATGTATGCAAAGTTGGCAAACCAGAGGACGGGCGGGTGTAATAATCCCGCAACACCACGTTTACCTATGGGACGTCGTTAAGTCCTACCACCATGCCGTAATCGAAGGGAGCTATTCAGAAGATAACAGAATTGGGGGACGATAAAGCCCCGAAACCTCCTGAACGGAGACCGATTGAGAATAAACAGGAACCGTGTAAGCATGCGCTCGGGGTAGCAGATCAGACGGAAGATGCTATGTCAGAATCAGCTGTTCAAGAAGTGAGCACCGGGGTCCGATATGGAGAACAATGGACCGGTGTAACCGCGGACTATTGGGTAGGTCAGATAGATAGTCTGCCAGAGAGCGTCGGACCGACGAAAAGAAATGGTGCGTGGATGAAGCACCAGCTATTGTAAAGATGCTCCACTCAATGAGAGAGGCGAGAGAATCAGTAGAGTTGCCCGAAGCGAAGCGAGTACCGAGAAATACGCGTCAGAGATTAAACGATGTTTTGGGGAGGATAGGGTTCCACCACCAAAAAGTATGCCTCAGGTCTGGCTGATACCACTCCACTGCAAATCTCAGGGGGGGGGGGCCTGGAACCACCCCAGAATTCAGGGTTCACTGTCAGAGTTCACTGCAAAGTTTAAGCGGGAGATAACTGAGAGATTTAAAGATCGACTACGGCCGACTCCGACAAGGCTTAAGAGCGCCCTCAGCGCAGGTACTACCATGTCAGGTAAGCTATAGATGGTATTAGAGGTGAATGGAGCAGCCGAAGAGTTATCGGTCAACGCAGCAAGCTTCTTAGACCTTGACATCATAGTGAGAATGGACTTCTATCAAGTTTCGGAGCTCGTAGCATGTGTAGGATCTGGACAGTGGCGTATACAAGGCGGTACATGGAGAGAATTGAGCTGCGCGGGGCAAGAGAGAGAGGAAGAAGAGTAAGCCATCTCGTCTAACTAATGGAGGACCTTGTGAGCAGACTGTTGCCCGAAGTCGCTGGACAGATCGGAGCTACCACACTAACAGTACATGGGATAGAGGTACACGACGCGGTTCCAGTAAAACACAGGCCGAGACGCATGTCACCGGTAAGAATTCAAGTAGCGCAGGATGAGGTGAAGAAGATATTTGAGAAAGGAATTATCGAGCGCTCCGCCAGTGAGTAGTGGAGCAGCGCACCTATTATTGTAAAAAAATTCCGACGGTTCGCTCCGCTTCTATATGCACTACAGAGATCTGAACGCTGTCGCCGTCAAGGAGGCCTATCCGCTACGGAGTACGGATTCCATCTTGGACAAGCTGCGAAAGACCAGGTACTCACCGACGGTAGACCTTAAAGAAGCGCATTTCCAGATACCAATGGACGCCAAGAGTAGGAAGTTTCGGGCCTTCACAGTACCCAGATCAGGTTTCTGGCAGTTCACCAGAATCTCGTTCGGCATAACGAATGCTTCCACGACCATCCAGCGGTTATCGATGTGCTGTTTGAACCAGAATACGAAGCTAAGGTATTCGGATAACTGAATGACATTATCGTAGCCACGGAGTCATTCGAAAACTATATAGCTTGGTTAGAGCGCGTGTTGGTGAGACTTAGAGGAGCAGGAGTATGCATGAACAGAAAGAAGTGTGATTTTGTTACTCTCAAGTGGCGTACCTCGGTTTCCCAAATACCGTGAAAGTCTTATACCGGACACAGAGAAAATACGATCATTGCTAGAATATCCAGCCCCGAGGACCGTGAAGCAGCTACGTCGATTTCTGAGCATGGTTGGCTGGTATTCAATGTTTATTGATGGTGACTCGGAGATAAAAATCTCGTTAGTCAAATTGTTGCGCATGCGCCAACCATAGACTTGGCACGCAGATCAAAAAGAAGCGTTCAACAAGCTGAATGAGGTGTTGACGACCCACCAGTGCTCGCGCGACTGGATTTTTCGAAGCTCTTCTTAGTCCAGTACGATGCGATAATGAGGACCAGATAGTATACGTGAATCACACATTGACCGATGCAGAATGCAATTATTCTACCTCAGAGAAGGAGTGCTTAGTGTCACGAACCACAGTGTACTCCGCTAGCTCCATAACTTGACAGAACCTACCGACCGTCTGTCCCGCTGGGCCTTAGAGATGTAGCAGTGGAACTTCGATATAGTACACAGGCATGTAGCTATTCATCATGTCCCAGACGCCGTATCTCGACGTTCGTAAATGAGTACGAAGACATTGCAGCATTCGAGCTCAGCGAAGGTAAGTGGTTCAGTCATAGAAATCTATAGGTTATAGAGTTCCCGTACACGTTCCCAGGGTGTGGTGTACGTGATCGTATGTTTTATAGGAGCAGAGTGAACCCTATCTTGACAAGCGTGAAAAAGGACCAAGTTAATTGGAAACTCGTAGCAGCAGTGAACCACAGAGGTAGAGTGTTGCGTGAGGCATATGCGGAACCGTTAGCTGGCCACTTGGGCGTCAAGAAGACTTATGAAAGAATCACGAGCGACTACAACTGAACAGGGATCTACCACGCGCTCACCAGTGCTCCGAGTACCAACGGCACAAGCTCATTCAAACAGGACTACAAGGACTGATGGGTCACTGCATTGTGAGAGACCCGACCATGGTCGTGGTGGCCGCCGATGTCGTCCAGCTCCTTCCGAGTAAGGGGTACTACAAGTACATTCTGGTGTTCCAGGATCTCTTCACACGCAGATCGACCTAAAGTCGTTCAAGAGACCCAACAGCAACGCGGTCGCTAAGGCCTTCGAAGAGTTCGTTCTATTCCATTGGAACACAGCAGAGTATCTCTTGAATGAGAACGGGACCGAGTTTGAAAATGGAATATTTAAGAAGATGCTAGAAGAGTATGGCTTGAGACACATTACGACGCCACCGGACCACCCGCTGGCTAATGCGCTGGAGCGGAGCAACCGGATCTTGAACACCATTATTTCCATATTCGTAGGACCGGAGCACCGGGATTGGGACTTGCATTTGCACAACCTCTAACATGCTATGAACAAGGCGACCTAAATGTCGAGCAAAGTATCACCGGCGTTTTTAAACTTCGGTCGATATCTCCAACCGGTAAAAAGCCTAAGGAAAGAGGTTGAAGTACGCGATCTAGTTTCGAAGATTCACCACGAAGTTTGGAAGGATCGGATCTGGCGGTTAGATTTTAGGAAACCTCATTATCTGCCACATCAGCGGAGCGCGGACAACTCAAGAGAGATACTGTAACCGGGGTAGACAAGATGTGGGATTCAGTGTGGGGGACCATGTACTACACAGGATGCACATATTGTCGAGTAGGGCCCAGGGGCTCACCTCTAAGTTAGCTCCTAGGTACGAGAATTTCCGATCAGCTTTTCCCGACGATTTATGTGCTCGAAATTTACTTGCTTAGGTGCAACAGCTTCATCGCGTCCTGGACTTTCACACGTTCCCTATCTTCGGATTTCTTCTCTATATCTCTCTCTATGGATTCCCTTCTTACTTCCTTCTATCTCTCTCTCTCTCTCTCTCTCTCTGATTTTGGAGCTAATGCTCGGACGACCGAGAGAATGGCCGTACAGTCTCATGTGGCTGCGGTAATTCTCCGATGATAACCCGGTTCAATCGTCGGCATGTCAGAGATGCGGGTCTAATGGGTAGATGAACAGAATCGAGACAAAGAGAGTGAAATCGTTTTGATGGTTCTAACCTTGATGTATCCCTCGGCAGCTGGTGAAAGAAGAGCGATTCTCTTCGTGACTTTCTCCTTCTTCCGTGCACGTCGCCTACTCTCGCGGCTCGCGCTTCGCGTATTTTTTTTGCGCTCGCGAACATTCGGTTTCACAACTGCGGGCCGGCAGTTTGGCCGATCACAAACACACCCATTCAAACCGACATGTGAGGCGTATTTATTCTTGATTTAGTTTTTTCCCGCACTCGAGGCACAAAATACAATTTTCTGCAGCTGTCTAGAGAGAGTAAAATACTAATTTTCATTTCCTCCCTAGGGAGAAAAAGTGTTTGTGGCCACTTCCCGACCAATCAGAAAGCAGAATTTTACTTTTCCTGCCTTGGGAGAAAAAGTGAATGAACGAAACCGTGTAGTCCGGAAGGATTATCAGTTTTTCTTGCCTTCGTAACATCGGGCATTCACGATGTTTAGACTTACGAGTATATGCACCAGTCGATCGCGGGCTCGACCTTTTTTTGCACTTTGAGTTAGATATTCAAAATTTATAAATAAAATAAGATTCATATTCTATCTGAAATTTATTATAAAAATTAATTTATTAAAAATTTTTAAAAAATTATCTATATATTTTGTTTAGTTAGTTTTAATTTTAAATACTATTTATTATGCTACGAAATTTTTTAAAATTTTAATTTGAGCATGCATGATTAATAATAGACAATTGATTAGTCTTATTTATTTATAGAAAAGGGGGGGCTCCGTCACCAACCCCCGGCGGATGCTTCACCCGCTCCACCCCCTACCATCCAATCCTACATCTCCTATTAACATACTTTATCAATTTCCAAATAAGTGGAAATTATTTCATTTAATTTTATTCAATTCAAGTAATATGAAAGTATAATCTTAGGAGAAAACCGATAATATTTTTTTTTCAAACCCAACGAATTGCCTTTTGTGTCAGGGCAACTTATTTCAGAGCGAGTATGATTTGAACCTTTTGATTTTATACCTGCTGGCTCTATCTCAGCATGACTAACACATAGGGGGGGGGGTTGACATTCTTTAATTCTGTGAGTTTGCCGTTCAATTTTTTGTGCATTTCTTTGAGAAAGAAAAAGCGCTCACATATGGGAAAATAGTTTGTGACACACGGGAGCAAAGGTGTTTTCGGACTCGGGTAATTTGACGCCCTCGCTTCGTTCAAAGTATTTTTAAACAAATTGGTAGTTATTTATAAATAATACAAATAAACATCTAAATCATTTCTATTATATATCAAAAGAGAAATAAAGAAAAACAAGCTACTTTGTCGATGGTCCTTTTGCTCCTTGGCCTGTTGATTCTCGAAAGAAAATGAATTACTTATAAAAAAGGGTCGACTTATAAGCGTTGTATATATGGCTTGTCGAGGGCCTGTTTTTACTAACAGGTTTTTTTAGTCAAAAACTTCGTTTTTATTCGAGTCCTCCTGGATTTGATGTTCATCATTGGTACAACTTTTCTGAACAATATGTATTTTTCAGAATGAAGAAATTCGACTTTTTTCTGTTCTTTTTAAGTCTGCCAAAAATCTGTATGTATCCTGTATACATACAGTGTGGCAGCTGTCAGTTGTTGCTGCTCAATCGAATAGGCCTGGAAATTGTAATATGAATATAATTTTTTTTTCTTCTATTTTGCCTGATTGTACAGGTAATTTGGGGACACTTGCCACTAGCTTCTTCGAGCTAGTAAGCCGAAAAACAGAGTGAGTGGTAGCCATACGCCGTTCAGGACTTACATCAGTAATATGAAATATATATAAAGACAATACATGGATATGTACGTCTATATCATGTATTAGGAGTGTGAATAAGTCTTTCCCGTTTTTTGTAAGAGATGGCGCCACCAATACTGTGCGAGTATTCAATGGTTACATATGTCATAATCAAAGCTTATTCATATGTCAACAATTTCATACTAACACATTAGTTAAAATTTTTTCGCATCATAAATTTTTAATATCGTGAAAATGTCGAAATTTGAGCCGAGTCGACGTCATTTGCGGGAAGTTTCACTTTATTGGTTTAATTTGAAGAAATCTGCTGCCGAGACGCATCGATTGCTTCAGGAGGCTTATGGAGAAGGTTGTGTCGATGATTCAAGTGTTCGCGGATGGTTTCGACGCTTCAAAAGTGGTGATTTCGACGTGGAAGACAAGGAGCGTTCCGGGCGGCCGCAAATCTTTGAAGATCGAGAATTGGCGACTTTGCTTGATAAAGATTCTTGTCAAACGCAAGAAGAATTTGCTGAAGCATTGGGAGTTGACCGAACAACCATTTCCAAGCGTTTGAAAGCCATGGGCATGATCCAAAAGCAAGGAAATTGGGTGCCGCACGAACTGAAGCGGAGAGACGTCGAACGGCGTTTTTTCACTTGCGAACAGCTGCTTCAGCGACATAAAAGAAAGGGTGTTCTGCATCGTATCGTGACTGGCGATGAAAAGTGGATACGTTACGATAATCCGAAGCGAAGAAAATCATGGGGACTACCCGGCCATGCATCATCATCGACGGCCAAGCCAAATATTCATGGCGCCAAGCTCATGCTCTGTATATGGTGGGACCAGCTAGGTGTGGTTTACTATGAGCTTCTGAAACCGAATGAAAGGATCACAGGCGAGGTCTATCGACGACAATTGATGCGTTTGAGCCGCGCACTGCGAGAAAAACGGCCACGATACTCCGACAGGCACGACAAAGTTATTTTGCAACATGACAATGCTCGCCCACATGTTGCACCGCCGGTGAAAACATACTTAGAAACGCTCAAATGGGAAGTCCTACCCCACCCGCCGTATAGTCCAGACGTTGCTCCGTCTGATTACCATCTCTTCAGATCGATGACGCATGGCCTGGCTGACCAGCACTTCCATTCCTACGAGGAAGCCAAAAAATGGGTGGATGACTGGATAGAGGCCAAACCGGTCGAATTTTTTCGCAACGGGATTCGTATGTTGCCAGAAAGATGGGAAAAAGTTGTAGCTAGCGATGGCCAATACTTCCAATAATTCATTTGTAACCATTTTTTCACAATAAAGGCTCAAAATTTGAAAAAAAAGCGGGAAAGACTTATTCACATACCTGATAATATATATGTCGAATATATAATACTAAGAAAAAGAATATTTATATCATAAATGTAAATATAAGACTCTTATAAATGAAATTCTTAGATATTGTTATGTAAAGAAAATAATTCAAAATCCCTGCATACACTAATACATTTTAATATCTAAACTATGGGGAGAACACTGGTTTCAAATTAATGTATTATTGTTTTCATTTTATCTCATTATAAATTTTCCTAGGGAATTTTCATGAATGGGGGTGGGGAGAGAATATTCATTATATCTCATATCGGAAAGGGTAGTTCACATATTAATATACTATGATGCTTCGCCTATTAATTATCTTTAATAGCAACGCGAGTGACACTCCGATTCTTAAATCGAGCGTTGTCACGCAAGAAAATGACTTTGCGCCTATTTCTCGCTATCACTGATCTATGTTCGATAAATTTCCGTTAAAAAACATTCAGTTGATGTTTGTATACCTCGGCAGTGACGGTTTTATTCGGTTTTAGCAGCTCATAGTATAGCAGACCCTGTTGGTCCCACCTAATGCACACCAATACCTTTTGCCTTAAATGCTACGTTTTGGTGTCGATACGGACGGTTGACCTGGGTCCACCCATGACTTTCTACGCTTAGAATTTTCATAGTAGATCCACGTTTCATCGCCAGTCCAAATACGCCACAGAAAACTCTTTTACCTGGCTAGCAAAGACAGTGCGATGTTGTTAGGTATCGATTCATACGGGCTCTTTCGATTAAATCGGCTGGCATCCGTTTTCCTTTGCCACAGCCTAATATATAAGACCACGCAAATAATTATATAATATAATTAATTAACACACATGAACAACATACATACTGGATAACTAAACGAAACGATAATATGATACGGAAATATAAAACCGGAAAAGAATATAATCTTATATCGCGAAAACCGGATAAAAATAGATAAATAGCGTGAAATCAAGAAACGTCGCGACGAACCCTAAGGCAATCAGTAATTACATCAGCAAAGCGCTCACTATCTACTCACTATCTACTCACTAGCTCTCTCTCTCTCTCTCTCTCTCTCTCTCTCTCTCTCTCTCTCTACCGCCGAGTAAAAATAGAACAGTATACAGGAGGGGATACACCTTGCATAGCGAGAGAGAACCGCGCCGAGTATATCTCGGCTACCCCCTCTAATACTTGGCCGCGCACTACCGTTCTCTCTCACTCGACTCTCGCAAGCATCGAGATGTATGCCGTTGACGGGAAACACAAGAGTTCCTATATCAGCGTGTATACTCGTATTATATACAAAGGGTATACTCGTGTGAACGCCCATATAATATATGAACTAAATAATTATATATATACATACATATATATATATATATATATATATATATATATATATATATATATATATATATTGTGACGAGCGTCACAAGGCGCCCGCGCCGACTTGTCCGGGGAAGAACGACGACGCGCGCGCCATTTCGCGGACATGCAAACATTAAGGCGCTCGCGCGCGCCGTCGCGCCTTGTGCTCGGCACGGCCCCCCTCCTCCCTGTTCGTCTCGCACACGAACCAAGAGCAGTCAAAGGAACACGCAAGTTTTCCTTTGACTTGAGTTTTTGCAAGTGTCATAAAAATTTATTTATACCATGGTTAAAAGAGTTCAACGTGATATAATTGAATCAAAATTAAATTAGTTAATAATAAATAAATAACATGAATAAATAGAAATAATTAGAAATAACAGACATAAAATAGTTAATAAGAATAAATAAAAGGAATAAATTCGAGATATAGTAATTAGATATTTAGAAATAATAGGCATAAGTTAAGTAATTAGATAATTAGAAATAATAGGTATAAGTTAGAATAAGAATAAATAAATAATAAGTATAGATTTGAAATAATTAGAATAAATGATAGAAAATAATTAAATAATTAAAGAAAGAGGATAGGGTACAAGATAAAAAAAGGAGATAAAAATGCTACAGGCAACCGATTCTTTGTAAACGCGTATTTGGCACGTCACGACCGCGGTCGGCCGTCGCCGACAGCCGCCGAACTTTCCCCCCTTTTTCCCTCCTTCTTCCCTGCGAGCAGCGAGACGAAATGCAGTGCGTCGTTGGCCGCCTAAAAGAAAAGAAGTAAGAAAGAAAGTGAGAAGAAAGTAAGAGAGATAGTGAGAAGAATTAAGAGAGATAGTAAGAAAGGAAGTAAGAAAGAAAGTGAGAAGAAGTAAGAGAAGAAGGAAAGAGAAGAAAGTAAGAGAGATAGTGAGAAGAATTAAGAGAGATAGTGAGAACAAGTAAGAAAGAAGTGAGAAGAAGTAAGAGAAGGAAGTAAGAAAGGAAGTAAGAAAGAAAGTGAGAAGAAGTAAGAGAAGCAATAAGAGAGAGAGAGAGAGAGAGTGGAGCCAGAAGAGAAGGAACGGGCAGAACCGAGGAAGCCGAGCCGACGAGAAGGGCAGCCACAAGGGCCGATCCGATGAGCTGGAGAGAGAGACAGCAGGACGGACGTCAGCGGACAGCGAGCATCCTGGTGAGTGGTGAGCATCCACCGCGTGTGTTTTCCCTCACCCGTTTCTCCCTTGTGTTCCCTGTCCCCTCTTCCCATCCCTCGACATCCTCCCCCGGGTTCGGTGGGCGCGTCGGGGCGCGGATCGCGGTCGGGACGCGTCGAATGCGGGACCGGATTAGGATAGGCGCGCACGGATTGTGAACCACCGGACAGTGTAATTCAGTGTTGTGTAATAAAGAGAAAGAAAAAAGGATGATTTTCGCGTTGTTGTGTTTTTTTTTTTTTTTTTTTTTGTCTTGTTGATTTGACGTCTTTTCCTTCCAGACCGGCGGGACCCCCTCTGCAGCAAAGGAGGTAAGTGAGTGGAGGTAAAATTAATTTTTTTTGTGTGTGCGCGACCTCACCGGGATCGAAATCAAAATTCAATTTTCGGAGAGCGGATCGCGGCATCACAATATATATAAACACACACAAATCTATGCCTATTAATACATATATAACACTTATAACCAAATAGACAAAAATACCAGAATCGTGCATTATAAATTCTCAATTATTATAATTCCTGATACTATTCCTTACAAATTATTATTAATATTAATATTATTATTAATTATTATAAACCAACTAAAAGTAATAAATGCTACAATTATTATAAAATAAACGCCACAATTATTCTAATATATCATTCTTCTTATAACTATTATGAATCATTATAATTATAAAAGCGGCGGCTCGTCCGATGTTAGACGAGCGGCGACGGAATTTACTGACAATATTATAAATGGGTCTGCAAAAGGTCAAGTCGACAGTTCGTCTGGTGATCTGAGTCCGACACCGTTTCACACTATCTTCTCCCGGAGCTAAAATCTGGTCAGAGCTGAAAAAATACGACCTGAAATTTTCTTCCGAAATTATTAACTTGATCTTTGTTGCGAGGCGCACGTCAAAAAATCTGACGCTTGGTAATTTTCCTTTCCAAAAGAAAACGTGATCCTAGTTGCAAGGCGCTGCTCAAAAGAACAGCATTTCTCTTTAATCAAAACAAACTATTGAATGTTAATGAAAATATTTCTTCAAATCAAAACATATTGTAATTGCAACATTACAGTAAAGTGTCTTGGGATTTACATTTCTGTTTTGAGGAAACTGATTATCAATAATTCTGTATGTAGTATATTTACAAGAAATCATTTGAATAATATTCTGAGAATATCTAGAAATTTATTAAGTTTTGTAAAAGAAGGTGAAGCCATTATTTATATTGGTTGTAAATTTGTAAAAAGGAAAATTCTTAAACATAACTATAGCTTATCACTTACAGAGCGTTTAAGTGAATTAATTTTAGTTTGGAATAAATTCATTGCCTGTAATAATGATATTCAGAAACAATATAGAACCTCATTAATGAAGGATTTTCATAATTTTAAAAAAGAAAATAGGTTTTAAAATTATTTAAATAGTAACATCATCCATAAATACAAAAGAGCAAAAAATTTCTTAACCCATTAGTGCCGACGCGGACATTTTTGAACACTCGATATTTTCGGGCTGATCTAAAAAATGATATCAAAATTTGTTTCGATAAGTAATTTGAGCTGATATACCGGTTCCTGAGGTCAGTTTGATCCTAGGCCTCTTTGAAAAGGAACATCAACAGTTTTAAAGGGGTAGTTTTTACCCCTGAATATTCGAAGTATCTATAGACTGTATTTGTTGCTGAAAACATGATAACCTTTATGGATATAACTGTAAAAATGATTGCTGATCAATATGTTGATACTACCTACTCGAAAAACTTATGTAAATGTTTTACACGGATGTAAAATAAGGGTTGAGGGTGAAATTTGAAAATATCGAAAAAATAATATTTTTTCGCAGTCAAACAGCGTACTACTGAGTTTCACAGGGTGCTGAATTAATTTATGAGATCAGATTTTATATTCTATTCTTCTATAAGGGGTTGCAAATAAGAGTTGAGGGTACAATTTCGTGAAATATTGAAAAAATATATATTTTTCTGGATGTGAAAACTATAGTTTTTCTAAAAAAAGTGGAAGCTCAAATTTCCAAACACGACTGGTGGAAATCAGTATACTGAGTCACCGCCAGCTGACGTACTATGGCTATCTACAAGTGAAATAACGTAGTATAAATGATATAAGGAGATCGGGAACAGCTTAGTTAGTTTGCTTATCAATCTGTATTCGTACTAGATATATCTGGTGTTATTTTTAGAATTTTTTCGTTTTGCTGATTCTGGCATTTACAATGAATAAGCGTAGGCGACCTAAATATACTGTATCCGAATTGTATCCTGACATAGAAAATACAGATCATCATGATGAACATGAAGGAAATCTAGTTTTTATTCCAAATGCAAATTTCAATGACGAAATACAATCTAACGATAAAGATGATGTTGATGACAGTAACATTCAGGGAGGTTCTTACCAGTTATTGAAAGAATCCTATTCTCTAACATAAAAACTATTTAAAGTCTCACCACAAATACAGTTGGCTATATACTAGCTGATAAGAATTTCTTGTCTGATGATCGAAAGCTATTCGTTGAAAAGAAGACTACACCTGATATTTTTGAATTATTTTCTTCAACAAAATTTAAACAGTATATTATTGAGGAAACTGGGGAAAATACTTTTCACTACAGAAATTTGATATTCTTATCGGTATATTGATTACTTGTATTTTTAGCAGTAGAAAAAGTATATATTATTACTGATCTCAAAATCCTCTACTTTGGTTTATTCGCATAGTTAATAGTATGAATAGTATGACAAAACAAGTTTTTAGAAGTGAAACGGTTCTTAAAATACTCCAAAGCTACTGATAAAAACATAGACATTAAAATCGTTATATTAAAAAATTTAGTTAGTTTTCATCAAATAAGTCGATAGATGAAAGCATGATTAAATTTTTCGACAGATGCCAGATCAAGCAGTACATGAAAGAAAAACGCAGCTCTTGTGGAACAAAATGATTGAATTAATGTAAATTGTTTGGATATTTGTAAAATTTTCAAATTTACTGTGGAAAAGAAACAAAAAAATGTAATGAAGGTCTGCGTGCTGGTAATAGTGGATTCAGAATAATTATAAGAATGCTAGGAAACTTTTTAGAAATAATTCCTATTGATGAACGAAAAAAATATCATGTAGCATTTCATAATTTTTTACATACGATAAGTCCAGATTTCTTGGTGCAGCGGCAAAAACTAGTACAACTGGTACACTTAGACAAAATTGTGTTTATGAAATGAACACGGTAAATATGAAAAAAAAAACGACGTCCAGTATTGCTGCAAATAAATAAGAAAAGTGGTTGAAGATTTTATTCAGTAAAACATGATCAAAATAGTCATCTGTTAAGGATTCAAAAATTGTTTCATTTCTATCATGTGCTACAGACATTACTGCTCTCACCAACGTTCGGTCGAGTGGCATAGAAAAAGATAAAGTTGGTCTTCTATTTTCGTATATTAAAGCAATCGCCATATATAACAAAACCATGGGCGGTGTTGATCTTCACGATCAACACTGAAACGATCTTTGAATACGTATAAGAAGTCGAAAATGGACTTGGAATATTTTTTTACTACTCATAGACGCGTGAATCTTCAATGTTTTTCTACTTCTTCTTACTGGAAATCATGCGTAAAAGATGGGAAAGTGACGCTAGAGAATTTGCTTTAGCTTTTTTTTAGATATTTATTGCAACATTATATTTGAGGAAAGCATCTAGGACAAAGTTTTCTTCTCACAAATAAATCAATATTTCCATTCGAAGGCAGCCTAATATCTGCACTAAGAAAATAGAATCGTATTTTTTTGATTATAAAGAACACTCCTATGTCATATACTCAACGTGTTCTGCTGGTTTTCATCATACAGTGTATCATAAGCTCATTAGCACTGATAAGAAAAATACTTGCTCTATAGAAAATTGCATAAATAGAAATGAGAAAAACTTGAAAAAAGAATTAGCGAATAATAAATATAATCACCAACCTTCATAAACAACCCTTTTCAGGGTTCATGATGTGCTAAATCCGTTCGAGCAACCTTCTCGTGGGTAAAGCTAATGCCAACAGTATGCTATTAGAAAAAACTTCTAGAAATAGTACCCTGTTTTTATGCAAGATAAGAATTTTTTTTCAGTATTCGAAATATTTTGACACTAAACCCAACCTTTACTTTCTACCTCTTATAGAAGGGTGGAATAAGAAAACTCATCTCAGAAATGAATTCAGCACCCTCAAAAACTCCATGGTACTCTGTTTGACTGAGAAAAAATATTATTTTCCCGATATTTAAAATAGCCCTTATTCTCCACCCCTATAAAAAATTTACATAGTTTTTTCGATTAGGTAACATGAAAATATTGATCAAAAATAATTTTTACAGTTATATCCATAAAGATTATCGGCTTTGCAGCAACAAATATAGTCTACAAATACTTATAATATTCAAGGGTAAAAAATACACTTTTAAAACTGTTGATGCTCCTTTCCGAAGATGCGTTTGATATAACTGACTTCATGACTTGATAGATCAACCACAATTATCTATACAAACATGTTTTTTTCTTTTTGATTGAGTGTCCAAAAATGTCCACGTCGGTACTAAGGGTTAAAAAGACAGCACAAAAATTATACTTGAAAATGTAGATAATGGAAATGTGCCACATTTTCTGACAAAAAAGAATATATTATTACAATTTCAATGATATTCGAGAAAAGACAACTTGGAAGAAAATTGAGAATCTTCATATAAATAGGCTACAAAATAAATTGAATGAATTAGTAAAATAATGGAAAAATAAATCTTATACTAAATTAATAAATATTTTTATCGGTCTTAGAGTATTTATAATACAATATATTAGCTAAAATAATGACTGTCAGACTGTCTTTGTTTATATTCATCCCTGTAGAATCTGAAATAAATCTTATTACTGCAATAAATTATGTTAAAAATTGAAAATTAAAAATAAAAATAAAATAAAAATAATAAAAACAATTGACATTATATTGAAACATATAAAATACGCAAATGGGAAATAGTCAAATGTTATAGGGTTGCCAAAATTCACAAAAGAGCAATAGACCTATAGAATAATAATATCATCAATTAACTGTCCAACATACAATATTGTAATATTTTGATCAAATATATTAGTTAAGATCGTTGGGAAAATCAACTCCTATGTTATAGATAGTTCGAGTTTTTATAAAACAGTTAAAGATATCAATATTTCGAATAATTATTAGATGATTTTATTAAATGTAGTATCTTTATTTATGAATATACCATTAGATTTATTTAAAGAAATTATAGAAGAAATATGGACAGAAATTATTACACACACAATTAATAAAAGATGAATTTATTAAAGCAATAAATTTAGTTTTTAATAACACAATTTTTTTTATTGAAAAATAATTTTTCTGAATAAAGATATGGTTGCCCAGTGGTATCACCTTTATCGATGGTCTTTGCTAATTTGGTAATGGAAATATTCGAAAATATTGTATTAAATATGTCAAATTCTGAACGCATTGTTTATAAAAATATGTTGATGACATCTTTACAATTGTACCAGAAAGGTGTGTAGGTGAAATAGTTGATGTTTTTAATCCCATCCCTGATCGAATTAAATATACAAAAGAAATAGAATTAAGCATTAAATTAAGTTTTGTTAACATCAATATTATTAGAGTTAGTAATAACAGAGTAAAATTAAATTTGTATAAGAAACCTATATGACCAGGTAAGTCATTAAATTTTAGAAAGATTTTAGAAAAGATAATTTAAAATTAGTTAAAGAAATATTCATTAATAATGATTATCCATTAGACCTTATAGACAACATGATTACAGAGAGTATAGAGTGTACAGAAAATAAGTATTTCCGGTTATCTTCGTCATAAAAGATAATAAAGGAAAGATTAATAAACATACATATAAAAGATTTAACAGAAATATCGAATAATCTAGATAATATACCACCCTGAACGAACTATGTAAAGCTCAGCCGGAGGTCCATAAGTCTAGTAACAACGCAGCATCCACAGGAATAAGAACTCTGCCATAGGGCCGCGGAAGTCAGCATGTCAATCAAGTGCTACGATTTACCATTTTTCGCCTTTATCAACACAGCAGCATTGATGATTACAGCTTAGCTAAAATCGACAGGGTATTTGAAAGGCGAGGAGTTTAACTTAGCTATGAAGATACCGTACTATTATACATCTCAACAGAGATCCATTACATACGGTTGATCCAGTGATAATACTATCGTCACATATTCTTGAAGTAAGGTATATCTGTAAAAACAGAAATAATTAGTCAGTTTTGCCATGATACCAGAACAGCCGATCGATATAATTTTTGGTATGGGAGAAATATCAAAAATGGGATATCGCTTCGTCCTGCGAACTAGAACCCAGGCAGCGCAGAAACGGCGAGAGGCTGCACTGAAGAGCACAGCGAATTTCTTGGACTGGAAAGTGAAGAACTCTGCAGCATAAGAGAGTCGTAAAACTTATCTACGAATTAAAAGCAAGCCTGTAAACAAATCAAGAAAAATTAGAATTAATTATATAAACGAATAAAATAAAATTATAGTATTTATTATTAATATATATATATATATATATATATATATATATATATATATATATATGATATGTGTTTTTTTATATACTATAATTTATTTTATTTGTTTAAATATATTGTAACGGATAAAAATAAATTACTTATCGATTTATAAATGTTTGTAATTTATAGAAAATCTTTATTTATATAAAATAAATAAAAATTTCTGCACCAGAAAATTTGTCATATTAAAATTTAATAACTAGTAAAAATTAAATTTAATAATATGACCAAAGTTTTAAATTAACCGACCTATTTTGTTATGAACCGAACTAGTGATATAACTTAAAAAATTTTAAATCAAATTTATGTTACACATCAATTTATTAATATACCGCCGAAAAGAAAATATGTATGCTTAAACATCCATAATGACGTAAAGTCGTACATGATCCATTAGATCCGATAAGAAAAATAAGTAATAATAATTCATGTGCCCTTATACACAATAAATACGTAAATAGTCACAGGAAAATTATTCATTTGACCGGGCAAATCTATAAACAAATTTTAATTCGCTGTTATCGAAATAAGGTCCAATTTCGGGTATTACTTATTACATACTGTATTACTTTTAGTGAAATTGGTAGCTGGAAATTTTAATTTCTTAAAAAAAATTTTCTTTAGATTTTAGAATTTACAAAAAATGTTACGTCCGCACCTTACGAAAGTACACCGCGACCTTCGCATCACTGAGCAAGAACTACGAAATTTGCTGTGAGTACACATACGTCCACGATTAGTAATGCCCCTGTGACGTTTACCACGTTTTCAAGTCACTGGTAGACTACTCTACTTATCTAAGGGTGAAAAATATTTTTTTATTGGTCTTACAGTTCAATCAATTCAATTTAAAAATAAAATAAAAATAAATAAAAATAAAAAATAAAAATAAAAAATAAAAATAAATAAAAAAATAAAATAAAAATTAAAAATAAAAATTAAATTAAAAATTAAATTAAAATTATAATAACAGTCAGACTGTCCTTGTTTACATTCACCCCCGTAGACTAATCTGAAAAAAAATATTAGCTGAGAAAATTTTCAGCTAATATTTTATTTTCAAGACCAATAAAAAATTTTTTATTAATTTGTATATGGGCAGTCGACAAAAGTACAATTCAATTATTATCTAAGGGTCGACAAGCTCCCGCGACTAACCGACCCCCTTTTTTCCGACTGGGACCTGTGCGTCACCGCAAAGGAGCCGGAATCGGTAGTTCCATATGTGTATGGACCCGATCACGGGATTTTTACGTTGTATCACGTGTTCATATGTAAGTAACTACACTAAATTTTTACACTAATGATCACACACACATACTCGATTCTCCCAAAAAAGGAGGAATTGCGATAATTTATACACTCACACACTACATTAATAAATAATACACGATATCCGACACGAAAAACCGAAGAAGAAAATATTAACGTAAAAACAAACAAGCAAAGAAAAATAATAGTGCACAACCGACAATCGATGCCAGTAATACATATACTAATTTAATGCATGAAATTACACCGGCAAACCCGAAAGAGGAGAGTTAGTAATATAAGCTCTCTCACTCTCCCGCTGGATAGAACATGCGCAATCCACCGGAGAGGATCGACCTCATGCAGCGAGAGAGCCGAGTGTGTATCACTGTGCTCTCGCTCTCTCGCTATCTTTCTTTAAATGAAAAAAAACAGCTTTACAATAGTCTCTATTCTATCTCGTCTAGAGTAATTAAATATTTCCTTCGTTTCAACAAATTCTGTAAATTTCCACCCGATTAGGGGCGGGAAAACAACACAAGGTTGGGGTTAACCGATGGACGACAAAAAAGAAAACAAATATATATACGTGATATGCGACAAATTATCATCAAATCAAATAAATCAATAGTTAAATTTAATAACATATAAACAATAATAATAATATTCAGTTTTCGATTCATTGTCCCAGGCCTGTCTCTTGGTTCGTACGCCCCTAAGCGGTCCAACTCTATATGTCCAAATCTCAGAACCCCATCCGTTGTAAGATGGGTGAGTCCCGGGTGACCAAAGCAATCACCTCGTTAAATAAAATTTTTTCTTAATAATGTTTTCCTAATTTTCCTTACTGGAAATTCCAATACTTATTTGTACAACTAATAGTTTTAACGAAATGCAGTTTAATAAAGTAACAAGACCATTTACAAATAGCCAACTTTATTTTCACATTATTTTGTCCACGTGTGGACTCATAAAACTAATTATATGGTGTAATAATTGTTTGATTAAATAGTATATATATATATATATATATATATATATATATATATATATATATATATATATATATATATATATAATTTAATACTATATGTAAATTTAAATAATTAATCAAATAATTGAAATAACTATGGAGTGAATAGTTAAATACCTAGTATTTGGTCTCGAATTGAAAAAGATCGACAACTCCAGAGCGGCCGTAAGTTGAACAACGACAGAGCCTCTTGTAGTCCCCTTTCCCCGTACATAGCTATTAGCCGGACAGACTACAAGGGCTCTACCTATCTATCGAATATTTAAGAGGTAGTTATAATGATTTATTCATAATAAACTATACAAAAAAAGAAGTTCATTTCGAACATATCAAAGAGCATAGTCAAATGGTAAAAACTAAAATACATTTTTGGGATCGGTCGGGCCAGATTTGGCAATTAGAATAATTCTATAGTGAGTAAATTTTATTTAATGATTTATATAGTGACAATGAACTGAATATCTAATTCTTTCAGATGATTTTAATTTCTGAATGGAACAACGGATATTAATTTCAGCTAAACGTATATGAACGCATAAATGCCAATACGTTTAAATATAGCGAACCACTGCTCACAATCAATGGCATTCTGCTATTTTTGATTAACAATAAGTAAATGTCACATCCACGTGAAAAAGAGCCTTCTCTTCGAGAGAGTCTCATGTAATATTAACCTAATACTCTCGTTTAACAACTTTATAGTATCAGATAATTTCACTAATTCATGATAATGAATTCATGATATTGAAAATAACAAAAAGAGTTTAAGGCATAACACAATAACTTACAAACTAATCAACTGAACATAATGAAATATTAATAGCTCAGCTTTAAGGGTTAAAACTAACGTTATCCGTACATGAGGCCCCGATCGTTACAGCTCATGCGTTACAGTATACGATACTATATATGCAGAGACTTATCTCCATCGATTAACTACCTGCTAATTTTTTTTCAGTAATTCATATATTGAATTCATGATAGTGTCTGGTTAATTAGCAATATTGATTTGTAAAGTAATGTTATTCCTAATTGAATAAATTAAATAATGTAATAATAATCCTCACGTAGGATGTAACAATGGTATTTCTAAAATAAGCTCTTTGGGAATGTCGAAGTAGTCTGGATCATGACCATTTGCTGATAAAACGAGGGGCAGAATATCAAAATTACCTCCTGCACCTTTCCACCCCAACTTAATACAAATCTGAAAAAGAAACGTATAAATAAGTATAAATAACGCTAATTGTATTTGTGAAATATATCTTACTTCTGTAAATTCTATATTTCCGGCATCTCCAATAATCGCTCCGTCACCATTCTTGTACCCCGCATAACTAATTAATTGTTGATTCCACACTCGATAATCATGTTTTCCGTCAGTCCTTTGAGGGAAAATTGTAATTGCTGAGCTAAAATGTAAAATTAATAAAATATTCATATGTAATTAAGATATCAACTATTGATTTTTATTTTCAATGAGGAGAATTTTGACCGTATTGTGTGAAAATATGTTTTGGTATGGTTAATAAAAAGAAAGTGTGGATTTTGTTTAAAACTCTACCAGGAATGCAACGATGCAAAGAAAGCCTGGAATATATACATAATAATATAAGAACATAATCAGGACTTTTAAAGTTATTATAATTTTTATTTCTGCACTTATTGGACAGAAATGCGTCGCAATTTTACCATTGCACACATTTGTCAAAAAATAATATAACACCAACAACAACAACAACAACAACAACAACAACAATAATAATAATAATAGTTCTATAACTGAACTGCAATGTAAATTTTAGAAATTATTCAACAAAAAACTTAATGGGAATGATTTGAAGTTGACAGAAAAATGCAACGTCTTGGATTTTTTTATTTCATATAAATTGTAATCAGTATAAAGTTATTAATTTTATCTAATTATACTGTGGTGTATATGATATTAGCATTTCTGAAATACATGAAGTTGATAGAATAGAGGCAAAATTAATACTTAAGAAAACTAAAGACTAAAGAAGACCTATAAAGAAGAGATAGACTAAAAAAGTTATTATAAATTAACTAGATGGTGATCTTGGAATTTAAAAATCCGAGATAGAGAGTAGATAGGCTATGGGCATTCTAGCACACTCTCCCACTCTCCCCCCTGAAATCTGTGCTTTGGCCCTGTGGGCATTCAAGCACACCTCCCCCGCTTGAAAACTGTGCTGAGCCCCTCTGCATATTGTAATGTATGGAGAATGAGGTCACCTCCCAAAACGATGCCGCTCTCGCTATATTATATTAGATAATGAGAGAGAGAGAGAGAGAGAGAGAGAGAGAGGGAGATGGGGAACGACTCGTTTCATCATTTCCATTCATTACATTTGAGCCGAGTGATGTTTCTTCACGATGAAAATTTAATTAAAATTTAATGGTTATCTATTATTATAGAAAATGCGTGCCCATATACTGTATACTGAAAGGGAGTTATTTTTCTTTACTGCTCCCACACCTTGCATACTCTTAGTTTCGATCAAGGATAATATAAAAGTTTGTAAAAGGTTTGTAAAAGGGGGTGAGTATGGAAAACCAGAGTACACGTATCTATTTTGAAAGAGGCCCACTTCTCGGAAAAACATGGGAAAGGGTCAGAATAGAGGCGAACACTAGTGCAACTGAGGTAAAGCGTTGTCAATCAGTATAATCTGCTTAAAGTCATAATGCACTTTGCGTTGGTGATTATGGATGTCTATCATTATAGAAAACAGATGCACAAATACTGGAAGCGACTTATTTTTCTTTGACAGGCTCAAGCCCTCCCCCTGCCCCCTGCACCCTCATTAGTATAATCCGCTTACCTGTTCTAATGCGCTTGCCGCAGATGCACGTGCAAGACCGAGGTGAACTCATCAATTAGGATAACTATAACCAAGATGATTTTCTTTTTCTTTGTAACTCTCTAGATTTGTATCTTGTTGATTTCGACCGAGTATAATATCCTTGCGATTGAAAAGAAGGGAGTGACTGCGGGAAACCAACGTATAGTTCTATTTTCGAAAAGGTACACTGCTTGGAAGGAGCATGTGAAAGCGGGTCTGACGAGAGGCGAGCACGTGCGCCTCTTGACCGACTGACTGAGGTTAACTCATCAATTAGGATAATGCGCTTTCCGTTGATGGTTATAAATGTCTATTGTTATAGCAAACACGGGAGACAATACGGTATACTGTAAGCAAGATCATGTTTCTATTTTTCTTTGTCACTCCCTCGCTTTAAATCTTTACGATTTCGGTAGAATACAACATCAATGCGATTGGAAATCCCAGGGAGTGACTGTGGGAAACCAGCATATAGGCATTCTATTTTCAAATGGTTTATTTCTTGGTAGGAACATGGAAAAGTAGGTCGGAGGAGAGGCGAACACACCTCTTGATATACTGACCGAGGGTGACTGATCATATAGTTTAATCCGCTTATCGTTAATGGTTATAGATGAGTATTATTATAAGGAACAGTTGAGATCATATTAAATGATGGAAGCGAGATATTTTTTCTTTATTAGTGCTATGCTTTCGCGCTCGACTAAAGAAGAACGTGAAACCGCCTAAAATCGTAGATCATACGAGATAGACAGGTCATTAGAAAGATTATAGCGAGCGATTGTGGGGAAAAATTTTGTGTTTGCTAGGCGCACGCTTAGCTCATTATTGCGTATGAAGTGATACAATTTCCACCAATGACGAATAACGTACGCTTCACCGAGTCTCAGAGGGAGGAGAAAATTTGTGTTCCTCCACCAATGAGGAATAATATACGCTTTGCCGTAGCTGAGAGGCAGGAGGTTAACATTTTCATTTGGTCCATCAGAAAAGTTTAACCGATCACCATACAAGTAAGTGGTGGAAGGGGGGTGGATTATCAAGGAGGGAGGAGAAAACTTGTGCTCCAGCATCAATAAGGAAAATTTTCTTGCATCAAAGTAGAAGGTTTACCCCTTCCCATAAGATAGTAAACGAAGGCGGTTCTTCTTTTTTATTTTTTTTAACCAATAGAAACGTTTTCTCATAGAAGGACAGCACTGGAAAACTGTATAAAAGCGTAATCGCAGTCAGTTTTTCCATCACAATCTGCCTTCAAATTTCAAAGTTTAATAATATTAAAAATTGGAAAAATGAAGGTAGTTGTGAGCACGGTAGGCAGCGGCAGAAGCAACGGCAACAGCAACAGCAACAGCAACAGCATCAGCACCGAGAAGCGGCTGCCTGCTGTGGAAAAGGCTCCCCGAAGCAGGGGGAAGTACCTGAAATCCATGGACTTGTTTGGGGAGGAAGAGCAGGAGGAGAAGGATGCACGGCCGACGACGCCAATTTCTATCGTCGCAACCTCGCTGACAAGGGCTGTAACGCCCTGCCTTGAAGAAGAGGTAAGGAGCTTCCCGGGCTCTGCAACGGATTGGAAAGCGCTCTATCGAAGAGCGCAGGAGATGACGGAAGCCATCCGTTAAGCGGTCAAGTTCACGGAATTTTTCGACAAGCTAGATGGAGGTAAGGAAAATAATAATTTGTTTTAAAATTCTTCTATTTTAAATATATTTATTTATATATAATTTATACAATATATTATATAATATAAATATTACATAATATATATTTATTTATATATTTAATTTTAAAATATATTTAATTTTAAAATATATTTAATTTATTAATATTAATATGTATGATTTTTGTTTATCTGTTATAGGGACGAAGAATGGAAACGATGGGCATCGCAAACGGTCAAGGAGCCGTTCGGTGAGGAAGGAAAGAAGACGAAGCCGTCCGAGAACACCGAGGATGACGCAGCACTACAGCCGCAGCCCATCCATCGCAAGTATGCGATATTCAAGCTGCTCGAGCGTTGAGGAAATCAACGCCGAACCTTCCCCAGCGCAGCCAAGGATAGTGTAAGATGAAAGATTAGAAAAAAAATGCAATTAAATTGAATTCAAATAAAAAATGCTTTGTATAAAATTTTTGAAAAAATAATTAAAAAAATATATTGTATTTTATAACAAAATGAGTGAAATGCAAAAGGAAATAAAATATAAAAATATAAATATAAAATATAAATATATAAATATAAATATAAAATATAAATATATAAATATAAATATAAAAATGTATGAAAAAATAAATAAACATAAATAAAGAAATGGGAAAAAAATAAAATTATGACGTTTTACCATCTTTTATCATTCCGACCTTTCCGCATAGAAGTAGAATACCTTTCCTCACAAAGAACGTACATTAAATTAATATTACATTAATAATAATTTAATTAATTAACAATAATAATAATTATATATTAATAGTATATAATAATAGTAATTAATAATAAATAGTTTTATTATGTCTCATCAAAAATAAAATAATTTAATTATCATTAATATAATTAATGAAAACCCTTTATTTCATTCATATTATTAATTAAAATTAATTGAAACAGTTTTTGTATTTAAGATCATCATGTTTATGTAATTTGAAAAAAAACCAACAGAAATATTTCAAAGATGTTTGCAATTACCAAAGGTAAAAGTAGGACACGAACGATTTTTCGTTCAGGACACAACGGAGCAGCCAGATGAATAAATGGGAAGCACCCCACGCACGGGGAGGGGGTTTGTTGGGGCTTGCCCCCCCAAAAAAATTTTTTGGAGACATATTTCTGGAAATGCGCAATTTCCAAAATTTTGTGAAAATTCTAGGAAATTCTGTATTTCCGAGAATTTTTTTTTAAAAACTTGATCTTAAAAACTTAAGAACTTTTTTTCATTCATTTTTAAAATTTTTTTCACTTATTTACTATTTAGTTATGTTATTAAATTACTTCATCTTTTTTTTTACTTATTTATTTATTTATTAATTTTTTTAAAAGATCTTCAATATTTTTTTTAAAATTATTTAAAAACGAAAAAATTATAGGAATAATATAATATAAGAATTTATATTACATTATTTATATAATACAATAATATTAATAATTGAAATAAAAATTACAAATCTGATTTTTCAAGATATATAGTATTTATTAATATAATTTTTTACAAATATCATTTTTAAATATAATTTTAAAAAATTAATATTTATTTATTTATTGATTTATTTAAAACTTCTTCAATATTTTTTTTAAAATTATTTAAAAAATAAAAAATTATAGGAATAATATAAAAATTTATATTACATTACTTATATAATACAATAATATTAATAATTGAAATAAAAATTACAAATCTGATTTTTCAAGATATATAGTATGTTACCGCGTAATTACCGGTATTAATTACCCTCTTTTTGCCTACACTCTCGTGTACTAGCAGGGATAGGGTTCGATAAACGATACTCGCGACGCGGATTTTACAATTCCAAAACGAATTTTCCTTGCAAAATTCGTTACCAAGATCGGAGTGTAGGGGCCAAAATGATTGGATTCCGTCAGGAGTGATACTGGTATCTTACCGCGTAAGCGCTTAGATAACAGTCACTACCTTACCCAGGATCCAATTATGCCATGGGCACCCCGAACACTGAATAGGGAATTAGTTATAATTAATATAGACAATAATACTCACTTTTGGATTTATTTAACTTTTCCTTTTACAGCAAATATTCTATTGATATAAGGCGCGGACCGATCTGGCGGTAGTAGAAGTGCTCAGCACGCGGTGAGACGACTAAGTAAACGTTAAGAAGAGGAAAAGCGCGATTGAAAACGGCTTCTCGTATAGTGAGGGCGTATTAAAAAAAATTCAAACGCGAAGGGTCACTGCGTACCGCTGGCCTAACGCCGATGGGTAGGTCAGTTTTCGCTTCCTGTAATATATACTTCGGGTTACCGCTGAGAGCGCTCACCCGAAGTCCTGTATATTAGGGGAAAGCGAATGGTCGCAGCGCCGAACTGACAGACCGCTCAGGGCGCCTTGTCAGTTACTGGGGCCTTCCGCACAGCCGTATACTGGGGTACAGCCTAAAGCTTTCCTCAATATACCACGGATGCGGCGGAATGGCACGCGGAGTCGCGGTGTTTCAATTGTACTATATGTCGGTATATCGATATAAGTGCGTTTTACTCGACATACCGAGTACGTTCCAGAATACCACTGCGTCAGATATACCGCTTAATGCTTTCTCTGAGACAGTGCTTCTCTGGAGGGACCCCGAAACTGGGATGCTCGTTGCGTTTTTCCACCTCCTTATATACGAAAAATTTAACGTTGCGCTTATGGAAAAGTCGTAAAAGATAGTTTTGGACCAATAAGCTCATGATATCTCATCTACTCGCCCTCCTTCATAACGTACTTGCATGAGCCCTATGCAAGCCATGCAGCGGTGGGGGAGAGATTACGACTTTTCCAAAGCATATGGGAAATAAGTACCGTGCGAGCTCGTATCGTTAATTTTTCTAGCTCAATTTTTCGTTATACAATAAAAAACATATTTGCATGCTTATCATGAGTATGTTATATTATTAATTGGGTTCACTAAAAATTATGATTCATTTTCCTTTTTGAATTGTAACTATACCTTGAAAATTAAGGAAGTTACGGCATTTATTTATAACATACTCATGTTTTACAATGTTTACATTACCTTAGTTTATAGACGCTTGCATATTTTTGTTTAATATTTATTTCAAAAAGTATTTTCAATTTTAATTGCGATTATTTTTATATAGTCATAAGTTAGTTAACATATATTATTTATTAAATAATTACTGTTAGTAATTCGTATAATAATTAGTTGATTAATACAATTTTTAATGATTATAAGCTTCAAATTTATAATTGTTTGAAAATAGTAATTATGTAATATAATTGTTAATAATAATAATAATGTAAAACCAAATAGGTTGTTTATTTATATTAGATTCTTAGATTTTCATTAAACAACTCTTTTAATTACTAGTTAACTATAGTAAGAATATTATTATAATATTATGATATCGTAATATTATTAATTATCGTTATAAGAAAAACGAGTAAAACAATAATTATTTTATTATTATTAATCTAATTATTATACTGTAAGACCGATAAGATTATTTATTAATTTAATATCATTTATTACGAATTATTATATTATTTGAATAATATTCCTTTTATTTTCCTTTTGGAATTTAATGTAACTTATATGAATATATACTTGTATGCCGATATTAATAATTGAAATAAAAATTACAAATCTGATTTTTCAAGATATATAGTATTTATTAATATAATTTTTTACAAATTTCATTTTTAAATTTAATTTAAAAAAATTAATATTTATTTATTTATTAATTTTTGAAAACTTCTTCAATATTTTTTTTAAAATTATTTAAAAACTAAAAAATTACATGAATAATATAATATAAGAATTGATATTATATTATTTATATAATACAATAATATTAATAATTGAAAGAAAAATTACAAATCTGATTTTTTTTTCAAGATATATAGTATTTATTAATATAATTTTTTTACAAATTTCATTTTACAATAATGCTATTTTTAGTCAATTTCATCTCGTCCATACTTTCCACTCAAAGAATTTTGTAACCATGTACGCATTATTGTGACATTCCGTATCGCACACATTGGTATACTTCGGCTGCATAATGGATGGTTGTGGCAAATCACATTTTGACCTTCACTCTGCAATGTTTGCAATGATGGACAATGCAGCTCCTCCTCCATATCAGATATAATTCTGGAATAAGAAAAAAAAAGTATAAGAAAGTATGAACAAGTATGAAAAAGTATAAAAAAGTATGAAAAAGTATGAACAATGTATGAACATTGTATGAAAATATGCTTTTCCATAAAGTTTATTTTTTATTACTTTCTGAAATATATATATATATATATATATATATATATATATATATATATATATATATATATATATATGAAATAAATATAAAGATGATTATAATTATGCAAATTACTTACATATTTGGCAGAATGATTGTCAACCATTCCTTTTTCTCTCGTCCCTTCACATATAATTTTTTTACTCCAGTACAGCATATCTCCAATGTTCTTTGGAGCCTATGGTATGGAATGTCACCAGTATCCCATTCAAGCCCATGGTAATCACGCTGCAACCAGTGAACTGTTTTTTTTTCATTCCATGTCAAGTCACTCCATGGAAATGGTGGCTTAAAAATATATACTGTAGGTAGTATATATCTTTAAGAGGTGCATATAATATATGCACCTCTTTCCATACCTAATAAACTAAATTCCTTTAAAATGAAAGTTTGCGGGCCTCTTTTCTGAAAACCCTGCATGTCGCAGAAGAATACTTTATCTTCTGGACACTTCAGAATATTTTTTCTAAACATCACTTCGTATTCCCTCACTCTAGCTATTTTCAGTTTATTTGTATTTACCGATAGTTAGAAGTGTTGATTATGAATGTAAGTTCTATGCTTATGCATTCATTTTTATAATAGTTCTCCCCCTCCTCGTGAAATGAGAACTGTCCTACAATTGGCTGAGAAAAATAAAATAGATTCGATTGGATTATTGTTGGTTACAAATCAATTCATCCCCTCTATTCTTAGAGAAAGTCACTTACGATTGGGCGTGGGAGAAGAAAAGCATTTGTACGTTGAGAAATGAAGTAACGGTAGATATTTGGATGGTCCTAAACTCTACACGTCCCCCCGTAGGAAATCACGTTTATGTTTGGACGTTCAAGGAGAAAGGATGATATTTTGATTGGTTTTAGTCTACATATATTCTTTTCATTCTAACACGCTATTGAATGTTTTCTATCGCAGGCTTGACATTGTGCTTCCACTTCTGTTTCCCCTTTTCCTTATTTTTCATTTTCCTTTAAAAACGAGACAGTTTCTTGGAGGAACACAGTTTTTACACCACAGTTAAATAAGTTCAGTTTCATCTTTCTTATTTTTTCTATTGCCAGTTATACAAGCGTTTTGTATTGTAACAGTGAATAAAGACGCAATATTAAGTGAAGTCTGATATATTTTAAATATTTTTTTTAATATATTTTATTAATTCACGTTAAAATAAAAGTAAATTGGCTTATCTTTCGTCTGTCGAATTTCAAGTGAAACAACTTCGTGATATTTACGAACGTGTCAGTAAATTGAACGTAATCGAACTCGAGAATTATTCAACAATAACTAAACAGGCTTTCTTAGAGCTGAGAGAATTTGGAAAAAAACAAGGTCTCTCTCGAGCAGAAAATCAAAAATGTTTAACATCTCTTATTCATTTGCCATGTTTACAAGCAGGATTTCGGTTCTATCTTGATAGTGCAGCACCAATTGGAGGTAGTCTAATCCCTATCGAGTCTGCTAAAGTTGAATGGCGAGATGTTCAATCAGCTTTTAAAAATCGAATAAGGACAGGTGTTGTGGTTAATTTAAAACATGTGGACATTTTAAGTTTCTTGCTCGATGCACAGAAGCTCTTTGAGGATAAAGTACAAGCATGCTTACAAGAATATGGTGCAATAAAAGTAAATTCTGATTTTATGTCAGAATTTTCCATGCAAAAAAATGGAGAGGAAACAATAGATATTGAATATTTCACAAGTATGAGTGCTACAGTATACATGTCTATTGATATAGGCAAATGGTCTGAGGAACATATTAAGGACCCTCTTCTTACTCATGTAGAAGAAAGATTCTGGATGGACATTAAAAAATATTATAAGTTTGTGCATAAATATGAAAAAATTTTCACCTCACAAGGCAAGATCATTTATTCCTCTGCCAAAGTTCATAGCATCAAAAAGAGCATGTATCAATGTCCATAACACTGATAATCAATGCTTTAAATACGCTATTCTTTCAGCATTACATCCAAATGAAAAAAATCCTCAAATTTCATAATTATGATAAATATGCAAACGAGTTGAACTTTGGTGATATTGAATTTCCTGTAAAACTAAAAGATGTTTCCAAATTTGAAAAATGGAATAATATTTCAGTAAATGTTTATATGCTTAGAAAGTATGGATCGAAATAGGAAGTATCACCTTGTCATATTTCATTAAACAAGAAGGAGAAACATGCCAATCTTCTTCTCAATCAAGATTTCTACATCGATGAGTATGAAGAAAATAATATTTCTGATGATAATGGAAGTGTGCCTAAATTCCATTATGTTGCGATTAAAAGTATATCCAGACTTGTAGGTTCACAAGTAAGCAAGACTTACCAAAAATTAGACAGAAAAGTGCAGACGATGAGACACCCGCAAGTTGCTTTGTGCGTGAATTAAAATCAATTGGTGAGCGGATTGATCACTCTATAAAAATCCAAAACCAATGAAACTCACAGATGATGAAAAGTTGAATTTTAAATGGTCGACCGTTTGCCATATATGTCGAAAACCATTTTTGGATGAGCAACTGGTAGTGCGAGATCACTGTCATTTAACAGGAAGGTAAATTTAATATAATAATTTAAAAATAATTTAATATAATAAAAAAAACAAATTATTTTGCTAAATTAATTTTTTTCTCATTAGATTCAGAGGTGCTGCCCATAATTCCTGCAATTTGAACTATAAAGACTCGAAATTTATTCCAGTAATTTTTCACAATCTCAATTATGATACATACTTTATTTTAAAAGAAATTGGAACTTCTACACTGATGAAAGGTCGAGTTAACTTAATACTTAAAAACAAGGAAAAATATATTTCCTTCACAAAGTATATGGATGACTGTGATGTGAGTTTTAGATTCTTAGATTCTTGGCGATTTTTGCCCTCATCTTTAGAGAAACTTGCGTCTTATCTAGATAATGTACCAATAGCAATACAGGAATTTCAATTAGATGGATACTCAAACGAAAATATTGATCTTCTTAGACGTAAAGGAACATTTCCTTACGATTTTGTAGATGGACTTGATAAATTAATAACTACAAAACTGCCGTCGAAAAATGAATTTTATAATAAATTCACAGATTCAGGTATTAGTGAGGAACACTATAAGCATGCTGTTCAAGTGTGAGAAAGTTTTAATATAAGAACATTAGGAGAGTATTAGGACTTATATGTAAAAACAGATGTTCTACTCTTAGCAGATGTCTTTGAAAGTTTTCGAGACACATCTATTAAAGCATACGGGTTATGTCCTGCACATTTTTACACTACTCCAGGATTAACATTTGCATCAGCTCTACAAATAACAAAGCTAGAATTAGAGCTTCTAACAGATATTGACATGTTATTATTTATTGAATCAGGCATTCGAGGTGGAATAAGTCAGTGCTGCAATCGATATGCAAAGGCAAATAATCCATACATGGGATCGACATATGATGAAAAAAGAAGACAAAGACACTTTTATATTATGATATAAATAATTTGTATGGATGGGCGATGGTACAGCATTTACCAGTTGGAAAATTCAAATGGGTTGATTATGAATCAAATCGTGACTTTTTCAATGTTCCATCAGATTCGGACCTAGGTTATATTGCTGAAGTAAATTTGGAGTATCCAGAGGAAATATATGATATTCATCGTGATTTACCTTTCTGTACCGAGCATCGTACATCACCTGGCTCAAAACAAAAGAAACTTCTAACTACTTTGAACGATAAAACAAGGTATATAATTCATTATCGCGCCCTTAAGCAAGCGCTCGACAATGGTTTTCGATTGAAAAAAGTACATAGAATTTTCAGCTTTGAACAGAAACGTTGGTTAAAATTATATGTTGTACTAAATACTGAAAAGCGAAAGCATGCAAAGAATGAGTTTGAAAAACTCTTTTATAAACTGTTAATTAATGCTGTTTATGGAAAATGTATTGAGCGAGAGCGATCTCGCGTTGATGTACGGTTAATAAATACATTTACTGGCCGATATGGAGCAGAAGCACGCATAGCTCTACCTAATTATCATAGCTGTGCAATTTTTGATGAAAATTTAGTTGCCATTCAGCTGAAAAAAACAAGTGTAACAATCAAAAATCCTATATACGTTGGGTTTTGTATCCTCGATTTATCAAAAACATTAGTCTACGATTTTCACTACTCTTACATGAAACAGCGAGTGGGTGAAAAGTGTAAACTCTTGTATACTGTCACTGATAGCTTGATATATGCAGTAGAGGACATTGATATGTATCGAATAATGAAAGAAAATATTCATAGATTTGATACTTCTGATTATGATGAAAATAATCAGTATGGAATTCCACGTGAAAATAAAAAAATTCCTGGACTAATGAAAGATGAATGTAATGGAAAGATCATGATGGAATTTATTGGTTTACGAAGTAAAATGTACAATATTTTAGTTGATGGAGGAGGAATAGTAAAAAAAAGCTAAAGGTATTAAATCGGGTGTAGTGAAGAAATCAATTACATTCGATGATTATAGAAGATGCCTGGAAGACCTTGTAATTATACAACGAGAACAGTGCACCATTCGCTCAAAATTACACATAGTGCATACAGAAAAACAGAAAAAAATTGCCCTAAGTCCATTTGATGATAAAAGATACTTATTGCCTAATACTACAGACACATTACCTTGGGGTCACTATAAAATCCTAGAAGAGCAAATGTTGGAAGCTGCAAGTAAGGTAGAGAGGGAAATAATGGGAAGTACAGGTCAGCAAATCGAAGAGGAGGGGAAGGAGAATGTGAGGGGATACGATGAGCCCAATGGAAAAAGAGCTCAAGTAGGTGTAGCTACTGAAGAGAGGGAGAATACAATCGGCAATGAGATTCGAGTCACGGCAGATGTACATGCAGAACAAGAGTGTAGGGAAAAAAGTAACTAATGAAAATCAAGTTATGCGAGAAATAGTGACGCTCTATAGCAATCAAGGTGAACCAATAAGCATTGAGTATAATATATCTGACGAACTAATGCACGAATGGAATCCTGAAGAAATTTTGAAAGTCTTGGAAGGGGTAAGCTCAGTTGAAGCCGACGGAAGGGATGCACTCCGTGAGGCAATGGAAGAGGCAGAAATTATGGTGGGGAATCAGCTATATGAAGAGATGGAGGATGACGAGGAACTCATTCAAGCAGTTGAAGAGTTTGAGAATTATCTGCCATCTCCAAAGAAAACAAGACTAATCTAATAAGGTAAGATTCGTAGTTAATTTTCTCTTTAAAAAAATTAATTTTTTTTTACTATGTTAGAATTAAAAAGAAAAATTTTTTCTTTTCTTTAGAATGGACTTAGCTACTCTTAACAAGATATCTGAGAGTGAGTTCATGCCGCGGAAGAAATGTACAGAATTGGAGAAAAATGAGCAGTACATGGTGACTGCTCTTAAGCAAGTCTCTACAAGATATGGCACCATAGTCGTTGCGGAGCTGGACGATAACTTTCAAATATTTTTGCCACAAAAGATATCTTCGGCATTATTAATAGAAGAAGAATTTTTGATAAATATGGCTAACAAAGCAGATAAGCTTTGTTTATTTATAGTGTATCAGTAGTGTATTTATTTATTTGTAAAAAAAATCAAAACATGTATAACTTAATTACATAAATAAATATTATAATCATCATACACTGTCTTTCATATTTAATAACTAATGACCTTCCATATATCCATATATTTTACTTATATATTGCTTTCAATTAATTTCTTTTTTATTTATCCAACTATTATGCTCACTATTGAATCCTAACCATTTAACATATACACGGTTACCACTCCGTTTTAGCACTTTTTCTACTAGATAAATTTCAGGGTACTTAGTCTTTTGAATTTCAGTTTCATAAAAACCTCCAGATACAGGCTTATCGTAATAATCTTTAACGTGATAAGTTACTGGATCAGTTTTTACAATTCTTGATATTGTAAAAATTTCAGTAGACCAATTAGGTGTATAGCCTTTTTCAAAAATATGTTTTATTTTACTTATTCGTACATTATCTCCGACATTGTATTTCGGTTTTTTCCTTGCTATCATCTCAATTGAAAAACACTTTTTCACCTCCCTTTCGTTTTCTTGGCTTACATTTTCAGGCTTAATTCCTATTGTTCGATGTTTTCTTGAATTGTAAGCTTTCAGTAAATCTGGTAGGATACATATCCATTTGTAGCTTCCTTGTTTGCTGAATTGTATCCACATTGCATTTTTTAAGGTTCTATTAAATCGTTCACAAATACTTGCATGAAGATTACTGTGTGAAGAGTATAGATTTATCTTATACTTTTTCATGAGGTTTTGGAAGTGTGAATTGTAAAATTCTTTTCCTTGATCAGTTTGTAGATTTGATGGTACTCTTCCATGTTTCAATATCGTATTCATAGCGAGAGTAATATCGTTACCAGTCTTTGACTTTACTGGTTTAGCCCAAGCATACTTCGAAAATACATCTATAACAGTGAGTAAGTAAGGAAACCCTTTATTCTCCTTAGAGTAGGGTATCATTTCTACAAGATCTGCTTGCCAAGTTTCATCTATACAACGTATATCATATTTTCTTCGGTTATATCTGCGACGGGCAGGTTTGTGTAGCTCTTCAACCACTTTTTGTTTTATTTCCTGCTGACTTTGCCTTTGCTGATCTTGTCGGTGCATTTGTTTTTCTATTAATATCTATTATAATAACATTCAAATTCGAAACCGATTGTGTCATAGTATCTTTTAAACGAGTATGTGAGTCACTAAGTATGTGAGTTTTCAGTTTCGATTCCAGTTCTGATTTATCCTGATTGGTTTTCATAAGATTTTTATCGAAATTATTCATTCTTTCTTCCAATTTAAATCGATTTTGATTATGTGTATAATATTTTTGATAAAGATCTTTGAATTTCTCTTCTGTTATCAAGCCATTTTGTTCATCATACTTCTCATTTTCTTTTAGAATTTCATTAATTTTGGAAAATACAGTATTTAATTCCTTCTGCAAGATTACATATAACGTTTTTACACAAACTGCATCAGTACTTTCAATAGCTTCCCCAACATTACAAAGACGTTTATTTTCTATATCAAAATTGCCATCTGTTGTGAAATTGTATCCAACGCCTGGAGGACCTCGACTCCCTTTCGAGTCTCTCAAATTTCTTCCAAACAAGTCGAGACTCATGATGATACTAATTGAAGAAAAAACGAATGTGTATTAATATATATATATATATATATATATATATATATATATATATATATCCTATTTCACGCAGTTCTTCAATAATTGAATGGATTTTATTGATATGATTGTTATTTCCAGCTGATTGTTCGGCAATTAGTAATCTTAGTCTCTCAACAAGCTCATTCGGATCATCCCAGTACACTAACTCTATTGAAGAATCTTTCTTTGCTATTTTATATTTAGGTTGGTGATCTCCCCCTCTTTTTTTGTATGACTGGTGCGAAACATTGGTGCAATGATGTTGAAATATTTTCTACTCTTCGATGAGCGTATAGATTCATCTTTACTATGTTTTGTCTGGTGAGCACTTGTTGCTTCTAGAATACTGCCATAATTTTCACGATCTGCTGCACTTATTAATGTGTCGTCTGGTTCTTTTTTAATACTAAAGATGCCAGTCTTGCGGAGAAAGCGTCAGCTCTAGCGGTTGTCAGTGCTATGAAATTAAAGGCAAAAACTGGAATGGGGCTGAAATTCAACAAATTGGTGACAGCAGCGAAAAAATCATTGAAATCAAGTAAAAATTCACGCAAAGTCATACAGTCCGCCTTAAAAGGTGCTCGTCAAGCTCTTAAGAATAGTGGTTGTAAGAAGAAAATTCTCATTCCACGTGTGATACCCCTTCCGTCTAAAATTGGCGGAGTTCTTCCTTTTCTTATTCCACTGTTCGCAGGACTAAGTGCAACTGGTGCTTTAGCCGGAGGTGCTGCTGGAATAACTAAAGCAGTAAATGATGCTAAAGCTATGATGTAAGCGACATAATAAGACGATGGAAGCTATTGCTTTAGGTAAAGGTCTCTATCTGAAGCCATATAAACGTGGAATGGGATTATTTCTCAAACCACATATCGGACACGGTCTAATTGAAAGAAAAAAAAACTTCAATTTAATTTTGCCAAATCGTCCACTAACAAACTATGATCTTATAAAATATGCACATATATTACAAATTCCATATTTTCGAGGTGTTTTCATGAGAAATAGCCTTCCTCGTAATGGTCCATGGAATCTGCCATTGTTAATCTCAATGATTCGCAAAATAAAGGTACCCATTGGATCAGTTGTCGAAAGAGAGGATCTGACGTCATCTACTTTTATAGCTTTGGTGACCTCAAACCTTCCATAGATCTTATGAAATATTTCAATGTGAAAGAAGTGAAATACAACTATACAAGATATCAGAATTTCGACTCATTCATTTGCGGTCATCTTTGTTTTCGTTTTTTAACTGAAAGTCTATAAAAAGAATTTGTCAGATAAAATTTGATCATTTTCGCTCAATCAGTCATGGAAGATAGTTTCACTTTGACTCTTTCAGGAAAATCTTCTGTCTTAGAAGCCCAATACTTTCCATGCATTGAACTACCAAAGCATAAAAATTATGTTTTAGGTTTAGTCGAACTTTTAACCTTTAATTCAATTCCAAATATTGACAATACAAATAATCAACTTCATTTAAAAGGAGAAATTATTAGTATCCCCATTGGTAGTTACGAGATTGATGATATAAATCAATTTTTATCTAATACATTGAAATGAAAAGGAATTGAATTTTCCTTGAAAGCTTACAATAATACATTTAAAAGTGAAATTAAGTGCAGTGTTTCGTTAGACCTTAGACCTGAAAAATCAATCGGTCGAGTGTTGGGTTTTACTCCTCGTACTCTCAAAGAAAATATAGAACGCCGTTCTGATTTATCAGAGAAAATATTGAAAATCAACGCACTCAGAGTCGAGTGTAACATTACTGCAGGAGCTTTCATTAACAACCAAAAAGTTCATACTATTCATGAATTCTTTCCCAGTGTTCCTCCAGGATATAAAATCATAGAAATTCCATCACATATTATATATCTACCACTTAGTGTTAAGTGCATAGATAATATTCAAGTTCGAATTGTCGATCAGGACGACAATCTAGTTAATTTTCGAGAAGAGGAAATCACTGTTAGACTTCAAATCAAATCTATATAATGGGGATTGTTTATAATTCTAGCACACATATAAGTACTCCATCATGGCAATCGACAATCAGTCGATGGAAGAGGTTGAAACCGTTAACACTGAAGAACATTCAGTTCCTACAAAGTCTAGGTCTAAAAGTTCGAGGAAAAAAATTAGCTGTATAATTTTCTGCTGCTTTCTGAAAAATGGACGAAATACTAAAAATTCAATCAGGTGTAGCATTCGATGAGTCAATTGCTCAGTATGAAATTCACCTACATCAACCATACATATCACTAAACTTTGATCATAATGATGAAATTCGCATTTCCATCCAACACCAAGATCTGTGTCTTCTACCATCACGTAGCTCTATCCATATCTATGGAAAATTACAAAACAAGATTCGGATAGACAAAAGTAAAAATGTTGGATTGAGTAGTGTCATGAAAGGATGGGCTTCATTCAATACCAACGAGACGCTCATGCTTGAAAATGCAGGCTGGATTGGCAATGAAGAAACAACGAGAACATTGATAGATAGGCATGAAAACTTTAACGTTTCTATTCCTCTAAGTATGATTTTGGGCTTCGCAGAAGATTACAGAAAAATTGTACTTAACATGAAACATGAACTCATTCTGGTAAGATTAAGATCTGACCTGAATGCCATAATCCAGGAAGGTAGTATAATTGGTAATAATACTACATATGAAGAATATAACATAAAAATAACAAAAATAGAATGGTTAATGCCTTATGTCATTGCCTCTGATAAACAAAAAATCTAACTTTTAAATTTCATTGGCAAAGATAATCCCATCCCAATGTGTTATCGTTCATGGGAACTATTTGAATATCCTGTTCTGCCAAGCGCCAATAAGCATATGTGGACAGTCAAAACGTCCAATCAATTGGAGAAACCACGTTATGTGATTCTCGGCTTACAGACAAAGAAAAAATATCAAGCATTCGCAAACGCCAGTCGTTTTGATCATTGCAATATTACTAACGTGATACTTGTTTTGAATTCTCAATATTATCCATACAATAATTTAAACCTTGGCATATCTAATAATCAATATGCAATACTGTATGATATGTATGCAAATTTTCAAAAAACATACTATGCAAGAGATCCTCAACCACTGCTTTCAAAGAAACAGTTTCTCGATAATGAACCTCTCATAGTGATTGATTGCTCACGACAAAATGAATCTCTAAAGAGCGCTCCTGTAGATGTACGTTTAGAATTTGAGACTAAAGAGAACTTTCCAGCCAATACTACAGCTTATTGCTTGATCTTGCACGATCACATAATCCCATCAGTGGAGATGTAAGAAAGGTTATTCAAATATTGCTTAATTCAAAGAAGAAGAAAAATGAAAAAAAAATAAATAAAAAAGTAGTTGTCTTTGCTATAGGCATCACGGCGCATAAAGTTATTCTACTACACCTAAAGTCTACTCACTTGTCAAGTGTGACATGCCCCCCCAGCACTCTAGTAGAAACCCAAAGTATACTCGCGTATAAAGTATGTCATGCTCTGCCCTCCTCTACCATCAATGGTGTTCGCCTTTTCTCACACGTATATTAAATTTTAATGTATGAAAAATGATGAAACGAGTCGTTCCCCATCTCTCTCTCTCTCTCTCTCTCTCTCTCTCTCTCTCTCTCTCATCTAATATAGAGAGAGCGGTATTGTTTTGGGAGGCAACCTCATTCTCTATACATTACAATATGCAGGGGGGCTCAGCACAGTTTTCAAGGGGGGAGGTGTGCTTGAATGCCCACAGGGCCAAAGCACAGATTTCAGGGGGGGAGAGTGTGCCAGAATGCGCATGTGCTAGAATGCTCATAACCTATCTACTATAGAGTACTCGTTCAACATGTTTTGCACGTATACGCAATACCGTAATTAGCTTGTACTTTACGCGCTGGATGTCTCGATAGTGTAGCATATTCTATGTTCGCTACCACTTATTTTTGGCACTTATTAAAATTAGTGGACTTAAATCTATGTATATGGCTTGTTTATAAGAACACAATATATAAAGGCTAGTCCTCTTAGGTTTTGTGCTTGTGCATTGTGTTTACTTAAACAAATATCACATTAATTCTAGATATTTATTTGATCCTGCCTAATAGAAGACAGTGCAGTTCTAATAATCGTCAAGCTAAAACGTCAGGCCAGGTAAAGTTGCCCGGCTCACATCTTGGCGACAAACTGGTCCAACTTGGCTAATAAGAATTCAAACTCATCGATCCTGGGTAAGAGTATATTAATCTTTTATCGCAATTCCATTTTCTCTTCTTTTTCATTTTGCGTAGTCAGGATAAAATGATTGATTCGCCACTCATATTGCTGTATTTAGCCAGTATATCATATATGAGGGAGGTCCAAGAAGTACCTGGGCCAACAAATAAAACACAAAAATTTTGGGAAAAAATATATTCATTTTTCAACATAATCTCCTTTCAGCTCTATATACTTTTCCCAGCGATGTTTAGTAAGGTCAATATCCTTTTTATAAGAAGAATTGTTAAGCTACTCATAATAGCCATTAACTGCCGACATCACCTCTTCATTGATGGAAAATCTTTGACCAGCGAGCCATTTTTTGAAGTCTGGGAACAGAAAATAATGTGAGGGACCTACATCTGGAGAATAGGATGCATGAGGTAGCACTTCGAACTTTAATTCATTAATTTTGACAATTGCAATAACGGATGTATGAGCTGGTACATTGTCTTGATGGAGCAACACTTTCTTCTTAGCCAAATACGGCCGTTTTCGCTTAATTTTTTCGCTCAAACGTTGCGATAACTTCGCAAAATACTCGCAGTGTATAGTTTTACCTTTTTCAAGATAATCAATGAAAATTATCCCATACGCATCCCAAAAAACCGACGCCATAAGCTTGCCTACAGATACAACAGTCTTTGCCTTCTTTAGAGCCGGTACTCCATTTTGAGTCCATTATTTTGATTGTTCACGGGTGTGAAGCGATGCACTCATGTCTCATTCATGGTTATGAAACGGCGAAAAATGTTATTATTTCTGCAAAACATTGCCAAACACTCAACTGAAACATCTTCACGACGCTGTTTTTGTTCCATTGTGAGTAAACGCGGCACCCATCTTACGCACATCTTTGTCATCTGCAATTTATGAGTTAATATGCGATGTACCGCACTTTTTGAAATGCCTACCATGTATGCTACCTCGCGCACATTCAGTCGACGATCATCCAGTAACGCTTTATGGATTTTCATCAATATTTCTGGAGTCGTCATCTCGTTTGGCCGATCACTGCGATGTTCGTTTTGGCAGTTCGTACGGCCTCGTTTAAACTCTGCTATCATAATATTTAAACGTTGCAAACGAAGGAGCAAATTTCAAAATTTCAAATAAAAGTATCTTTTCATACAACGATGACCATTTTTTCCATGTTTACAAATTCGCTAAAAACGTTCACTATTGATCGCTGAGAAACATATACTAAACATCATGCCGTCTTTAAACTAGAGACATATGCTTTATAGATTGTGTACTTTCTAATGCAGTGGCATTTTTTGAGCAACTACCGCCACCTCTAGGTCAGGCATGATACTTCTAGGACCACGCTTGTTCACATCAAAAATGATCAGATAGTTTAAGTAACTACCTTGATGAACAGCATACCTGTTTTGAATCTATCAGTTATGGATAAAGTATTATGATTCCTGTTATTGTAACAAATTTTTGCTATTTTAATTCCTTAGAATATCCAGAACATACTCATTTCTTATCTCTTTACACTTTCATTCGAGATGATCCCGTAAACTAGCATCACGCTCACTTGAGAATGCTCATGAAGACATATTGAAGGACTTGTTTGTAAATGTTGGTGTTAAGTTATTGAAATTAAAAATTGTACTTATGTCGACTGTTCTGAATGAAATTAATAAATATTTTTATCGGTCTTACAGTCTTTCTAATATCATATGTTAGCAAAAATAATGACAGTCAGACTGTCCTTGTTTATGATCACCCCCATAGAATCTGAAATAAAACTTTTTACTACAATAAATTATATCAGAAAATGAAAAATAAAAATAAAATAAAATTAATAATAAAATAAAAATAAAAATACAATAATAAGTAAAATATAAATAAAAGATAATAAAAGCACTTATTCTATGTTAGTAAAGGACAACCTGACTGCCCCCACCATCTTAAATTTAGGACCACCTTCTTATCTGACGTTTGGAACCACTACCGTTCATCCTCAGGAACTCAACTAAAATGAAAAACCCGGCATACTACTTTATATACCCCATCCCAACTCTAAATTTATTAGTATAACATTTATAGGATCCCCCTTTTTTTATTCAACTTTAATGCGAAATACAAATTCTATATTAATATGGAATGATAAATGTTGTCCAATTTACTCGACTCTAACATGAAATTTACATTATTGGAATTTTTCAAAATATGAATATTTTCAAGACGTTTTCTTTTATATTTCATAATACCATGTTCTAAAATATTTACATTTTCAATGTTAAAAGAATGTAACAAGCTTAAACTATGCTCATTTAGCCCGGATGCACCATTCATGCTTCGTAAGCTATATTGATGTTCATGTATTCTTTGTTTTAGGTACGTTTTCGTTTGTCCATTATATTATTTTATTATCTATACAATTTATCTATATACCACTCCTGTTTTCAAACATTTATCATACTTATCTTTACAATTATTATACAGCTTTCTAATATTATTATTGTTTCTAAAGTAAACTTAAATCTTATGTTTTTTAAATGCACTTCTATTTCTTTCGGATAATAGTCTTACATATGGTAATACCATAATTTTATTATCATTATCCCTCTTTCCCATATTACGTTCTCTAGTGCTCTTAAAAATTTGATCCACTCTCATTTTATCCAGAAAGTCTATTGGATAACCATTGTTAATGAATATCTCTTTAACTAATTTTAAATTATCTTTTCTAGAATCTCTGTGTAATAACATGATTGCTCTGTCGATGACTCTCTTTACAGTACCTATCTTGTTTCAGTTAAAATTTAACAACCTACTTGACCATGTAGGTTTTCTGTACCAATTTAATTTTACTCTGTTATTAGTAAGTCTAATAACATTGACGTCCAAACAACTTAATTTATTATCTCATCCTAATTCCTTTGTATATTTAATTCTATCATGAATAGAATTAAAAACATCCACCATTTGTCTACTCACGTTTCTGGCACAATTATAAAGATGCCATCGACATATCTGTTATAGATAATTCGTTCAAAATTCAACTTATTTAATGCAATATTTTCTAATTTTCCCATTACTAAATTAGCAATCATAGGTGATAAAGGTGATCACATTGGACAGCCATATTTTTGTTCATAAATATTATTTTGAAAAGAATAAATCGTGTTATTGAAAACCAAATTCATTGCCTTTATAAATTCATCTTTTGTTAATTTTTCTTTATATCTTTTGTTAATTGTTCGGTATACTATTGAAAAACTATATCAATTCTATGCTATATATTATTGGTATACTCTACCAATTTTACGCTGTAATAAATAGTAGAATATTGATTAGATTTTTTATATAACTATGTGAGTGTTACATACCGTATATTTCCTTTGTTGGTACTATATTTAATATGGTTACATAATGCTTCAAACATGCCACTTGTAGTAGTCACATATCGACAATCGAAGACCTGAAAATTATTTTCATTATTATAATCATTAAAATCTTTACAATTACATATTACTGATAACTAGTTGGGTCAGAATTGTACGGAGAAAACTTTTCGGGCTAATTTTAAATGTATATTATGTCTTATTGTAGTTATTTCAATTAAATATGATATGATTAAATTATTATAATTATTTTTTATTGTATTTCAAATAGTTTCATCTATATTAATTAAATGAACAGAGCGGCATTAAGCAGAAATCCTACATTGCTTAACATATCCATTTATTATTTATTTGGATTTCATAATTATTATATAATGTCTATTTATTACATATAAATCTTATAGTTACTTTAATATATCTAAAGAAATTTGGAAAAGATTTTTGAAATAACATTGTAATTAATATATAATAGAAGGGGAAGTTAGTGTCTGGCCTCTTTTAACGGCAAAAAGACATTTATGATAGAAAATCAATACATGTTACTGCAATTAAAAAAATTTCCACCATTTTCTACTACTTTTTCCCACCTTTCTGTCAATATAGCGATACCATGGCGAAAGAAAGATGGAGGTTTCGAGGCGATGCAATCATCCACAATTTCTCGCACCTTGGATATGTCGGAAGTTCGTATCGAAGAGGTCGTGCTGCATCTATCTGAATAGATTGTAATCAGAAGACACTATGACTAGTGAGTACTTTGGGTGCGGCAACACTTCCCATTTGAGCTCCAACAGGGTGTTTTTGACGGCTTTTGTAACATATGGCCGAGCTTTGTCATGCAAGAGAATGGCTTTGCGCCTATTATTCTGTTGCAAATCATTCAGTTGGCGTTTATATCCCGGCAGTGATGGTTTCATTCGATTTTAGCAGCTCGTAGTACAGTACACTCTGTTAGTTAGTTCATTCATTGTTAGTACATTTCACCAAATGCATAGTAATAGTTTTTGGCAATTTTTGTAATTCACTATTCGTTCTTTGTCATTAACATCTTCACATCTAAACCGCTGAAACCCCTTTTTACATCTGGTAAGCTTGTTCGCCATAGCTTTCTTGAAACAATCCATAAGTTATTGTTACACTTTTTTCAAATCAAAATAATGCAAAAGGATATGTCAAAAAAATGATTTATCACGATTCATTTTTCACTGAACAGAAAATTATAATGTTTATACAAATGATGTTAACTAAATTTTATTGGTAAATTCCAAGATTAAAAAATAAGTACTAGATCCGACATATCCGACTTTTCGTACTATTTGCGAATGATATACTACTCGTATATCGCCATCTGAATGTGAATGTCGGAGACTATGTTCGCCTCCTTATAAAATACATTTTAGTTAATCTACAGTATTAGGTCTCTCAGTAGTGTGATTTCTTAAATACTGTAAAATGACAATTTTTTATAAAATAATGAGAATAAACTTGAATTACTGAATTACACTGATGTGTTCAAATAAGTCAATTTTGTTTTACATACCAGTTAACAAGAAAATAATTGGAATTTTAAGATTCAAAAATTTGTTCTTTAACAAAGGATTATATAAAAGCCGTGATTCTCATATAAAATTCTACGAATTCATTAGAGGATAGGTCTAGAAAAAAAGGTTCCTATTTTATCAATAGCTACGATCATAACTCCATAACACAAAAATATATCTATGTATTGTTCCGAGGAAAGTTGCTGAAGGAGTTTGAAAAATGATATGATACTGCAAAATAAACTGAAAACTGCTAAACTAGTCAACCTATCCCTCGCATAATGATTATTTAATTATGACAACTCCAGATTTTAAAAATAGATCATCCTTATCATTGCAATTGAGTTGATGTTAATAGGGGTAAAATTATTGTTTTGCCATATGTTAGAGGCCTGTCTGAAAGAATTAAAAGAAATTTTTGGAAATATAACATTCAGATTTTCTTTAAAAATAATAATAATTTAAGTAAGTTATTTAATAATTGCAAGGATAAGATAACTCTGACAGTACTACAAAAAATTTTCTGAATCGATAAACTCGGGAACTTTGAATTGAAAAGTCTTACTCATATTTGTACAGAGTAGTATAATCATCATGAATTAGTTTGAATCGTTTGATTGTCTCTGGTTAGGCGCCACGTTGACGCCAGTTTATAGACATAGTATACCTATTTCATTATTTCAGTTAACCAGTGTGTACGTTGTATTCGCTTTTTATTTGGAAAAAAAATAAATGAGTGAATAAATTAAATCGAATATTAAAATCCAGAGAAAAAATAACATTGCAGTCTATAAACGGCGATTTTTCATATGCCTTTTCATGAACATAAAATTAATTCTAAAGGCTTATTTTCAATTCCTAATATTATTTTTTTCATTATACAAATTGATAATGATAATGATAATGCTTAAAAATAAAAATAATAGCCATGTTGAATATCAATAATAGCGCGTTTTATTTTTAGTTGCCGTTTTTTGGGCGCATACGTAATTGGCTTCTGTGATCGTGAAGACGGTCACGATGATCCAGTCCACCACAACGTGATATTGCGGAGCTTGGCTGGGTTGATACCGCGTGTAGCAAAATCCTCAGGATTCGACTTTGTTGGAACATAGGCTCATGTTGCCGATGAAAATCAGCGAAAGACGATTTGCCACAAACATTTTCGATTGACGCGGATGCTTACTCAACCAATGTAAAACAATTTGACTGTCGACCCACATAAATATCAGTATATATTTTAGAAATTTTAACTGAGGTAAATACAATAAAAGTTTGACTAAAAGCATCGCACTGCACAATTCTAGATTGGGCACACTGATTATTTTAACAGATGCAACCTTCATCTTTGTAGCGAAGAGAGTGCGACCGTATTTGCTATTTCTTTTCTCAGTACGTAAATATAGAGCGGCTGCATAAACATGTGTAGATACGTCAGAGAAGCCATGTAATTGATATGAAATATTGGAAGTTTTTCATAACTATCTACTGAAGTGCAATAATCAAACCATCTTCTCTTAGGTCATTAGGTACTGACATGTCCCAATCAACTTTAAATATCCAAAGATTTTATATCATAATTTTTGCGATTATTGTTACGGGCGCTGACCATCCGAGAGGATCGAATAATCGAGAAATGTTGGAGAGTGTAGATCGTTTAGTCACACTTCCTTTGACATTATCCGGTTTTAATATGGTAAAATAAAATGATTCTACAGATGGATTCTAGTAAACCCAACGCGTTTTTAATGCATAGTCACGATTAATTTGTTTAATAGTATCGTTTTCCACTTGAATTAAAGCAGATGGTAATAAACTAACATCACTCGCAGCCGATTTATTTAGTTCTATTGCAGCAGATGTTAAGATTTCTACATTTTGCTATAGCGCTGAGACGCTCATCCGAACCTACGAAAATATCGCTGACAATGTATCATGTTCGATGCATAAAGCTCCTAATGGAAAACGCGATCTCTCGTCGGACGCTAACTGCAAAAGCCTACGTATCGCTAAGTATGACGCACACGATATACCATATGTAGCTATGGATAAGCGGTAATCTATAGGCGATTGTTTTGCGTTAGATGACCAAATTATTCTTTGTACATTCCTATTTTCCGATCATCCAGTTTTACGATATCCGCCGTGAAAAGATATCGGTATTGATGCCAATTAAGAAGTATCAAAGCTGCTTGAATAACAGAATGATGAGGCCTGGATCCAGTAATATCTTGATTTACCATTTTTAACTTCATCAATTGACAAATGCTTCATGTGTTCGAGTTTTTCGCAAGTTTCAATAAAATCTATATACTTCTTTGCAATTTTGGAATCGCGTCAATATCGCCGATCTAAATTTTCAAGCGATCCTAAGACAATCTGGCACGTTTCGAGCGACACGCCAGGAAGCTGCATTTTAATAAGCAATTTTACAATGTATCGCCTATTATTATCACGATAGTGTGTCTCAGTGAATAGTTTTTTCGCAAATTTTATCATCAGGTTTTAATGATATAATTTTGTGGTAGTTCCTCTAGAATCCAAAATTTTTGCAATGACTCATGAAAAGCAAGCTCTATGTCACAGTTAAATTCGCTTTTATAATTAGCAGTGTGTAATACTGCCCGTCGTAACAGGCTTGATTGGGTCGAACCTGAAATTCTCCAACCTAATAAAGCATTTTGGGTTATTAAATTAGATGCTTTGAAATTTTTGAAACCCGAAAGCAATAGCTGATCATAAATGTCTGCACCTAAAATAACGTCAACAAGCCGTTTCCCTGCGCCTAAAAGCTGGAAAAAATGGATTTATAATGATAATCCAAAATGCAGAAAATCATATTCAAAGCCCGCGGAGCTCGCCCAATTGGTGCGAAAATGAAATATTCACGTAAATAAGATCATACTGTGCATATGGTGTGATCAAAATGATATCGTATACTACGAACTGTTTCTGTAGTAGAGTGCTCAAATCATCAAACGACCATTCTATCGAATCTAACTTAATCATTTGAAGCGAGTATTACAGGAAAAAAAATATCAGAACAGGCATGAGTCAGGGATTTTTCATCACGATAACGCTCAGCCACATGTGTTGTGGGTTCGATCAAAAACTACTTCGAGAATAGTGGATGGGAAATTCTGCCTCATCCACTTTACATTCTATACTTGGCACTGTCTGACTATCACTTGTTTCATCAATGCAATGCTCTTAGGACAATACGCTTCAGGCTTCAGTTCAGTAGAGGTTTAACAGCGGATAAGTAACATGGCCACTTCATAATAAAACCTCACATTTTGGAAAAAACGCTGGAAACTTACTTATACACGCAATATATATGATAAAAATGAAGTAATGATGAAATAAATGAATGAAATAATTCCAAATCTTGATATACAAGTTTTTATTTCATTGGCAAAGAACATTGAAAGAACATAAATCCGCAGTCGTAGCCTAAGCCGGAAAAAGAGTTCGAGTAGCTTTATCAAAGGAGGTGGAGTCGCAGACTATTAGAAATCTCCTTAAAATTTTTGGCGTAGAAATACTGCTTGATCTGCAAAATCTGTATGATGGATTAACACTAGTGTATATTATTAAGTTTTTGTGTTTATCTCCGTTTTTCCTTATTATTATTTATAATTCTATTTCATATTTTTCGAATCAGTTTTTTTCTAAATCTCCAATTTCTTACTTTATTTTAAATAAATATTAATTGTTTTCAAACATTCAAATCGTTTTGAACTTTCATTCAAACTTTTCAATTAAAAATTTTAAAGGTTGAATATTTTATAACTTGGTTTAGAAAAAAAAACTTCGGTATTAACTGCTTCATTCTGCTTGTTGAGTGCAGTTTTTTGATATGATTAGAATTTGGAAAAAAAATTTTGTCTGGCTCGGCTTATGTTCGCCGTTATTAAATCTATGTTAAATTCAAAGTATTTATCTATATATTTATACTGATACTTACTTATGCTTAATTCTGATTTCACTATTTAAAGAGTATATGAATTTTGTTCTTTAACATATTCATTTCATTACTTCATTCTTTGTCTATTTATTCATTATGTAATACTAAATAATAAATGCTAAAATCTGATTTTAATTTTCATATTGATTTTTGTTTTGAAGAAAAAAAATTACTGTTTGTTTAAATAAAAATTTTAGCCATTTATCCATATTTTCCATTTATATGATTCATTTCGGATAGCTCACATGAGTAATGGTGATCAACACACACTCTGGTTATACCGATAAACATATTTTTAACGATCACTCTACATGCTTCTACAGTGACTATTTCTGTATAACCTGAAGACATTACTTTTATAATTATAAAATTAAAAAATCAAGAACTATCAAAAAGTAACATACTAGTATGGACATTACTTACAAAATTAATTGGCGGCAGATTTTCTAACCATTCTATTTTTATTCTTTTTTGAACTAATAAATATTTTTATCGGTCATACAGTTTTTATAATATAATATATTAGCTAAAATAATGATATTCAAATTGTCCTTGTTTATGTTCACACTCGTAGGATCTGAAATAAAACTTATTATTACAATAAATTATATCAGAAAATTAAAAATGAAAATAAATAAAATTAATAAAAATATAAAAATAAAATAATAAATAAAATAAAAATAATAAAAGCAATATTCTATGTTAATAAAAAAGAACTTGACTGCTGCCAACACCTTAAATTTAGAATCACCTTAGTGTCCGACGTTTCGAACCGCTACGGTTCATCCTCAGGAACTCAACTAAATTGAAAAAGCCAGCAATAATTAAATTTATAAAATAAATCGTGTTAAATAATAAAATAAGTTGTTTGGATGCCAATGTTATTAAATTTAATGATTACAAATTAAAGTTAAATTGTTGGCAAAAACCTGCATGGTCAGATAGGTTGTTAAATTTAACTCACATATTGACAGAACAGGTATTCTTATTTTGAAAATTGGCAATAATGTGAATTTAATGTTAGAGGCAAGTATGTCGGACAACATTTATTATTCTTTAAGAATAAACAATTATATATTAAAACAAAATTTTGTTTTATAATTAAAATCAAGATGGATGAGGGTTTTATAAATATTATATAAATTAATTTAGGGGTAATGCATGGTATGTATTGTATAAAACTTGGTTTTGATTTTAATTTAGTTATTTAATTTGAATCGAAGAGGTTGGAAACATCGGACAAATTAAGATCAATTTAAATTTAAACTTGTGGGAATAATCAAGTTCTCTTTTACTAATATAGAATATAGATTATTTTATTTTTAATTTTTAATTAAGTGAAATATGTCATTTTATTTTTTAGTAATAATTGCATTTCAGATTCTACGGAGGTTGTAAACAAGGGCAGTATGACTGTCATTATATTAACTTTGTGGCGTCGGAATTAACTTTCGCCAACTTTCGGATTTCTGCTAATAGCCGGGAAAAATTACAGAATTCTTCTTTATATAAAAAAAATGTATGGAGTTCTAATTTATTTCCCTGGGATTGGGCAGGGCAGTGAATATGTTTGGAAATCGTCTCATTACTTCGAATGGAGCAAAGAGAAGATTCACTGCGCCGCAACCACATCCAAGCCGGTATTAACTACCTCATTTGTCTCGAACACGAAAGAAAAAAAAATATGAACAAAAATATTTTCACTGAAGGGGTTTGTTCTATATCTAAGGAGAATATTGAATCCTGATAGAAAGGATCCTTCTACTTCCCCGGATAAAAGGAATTGTGACAGAACTAGGAGGAAAAAGGAAATTAAAAATACTATCATTTATTCTACTTACTTTTATTTAATAAATTTTCTCCTACTGGACCTTGCAGGACTCTGGAGAGAGAGAGAAAGAGAGAGAGAAAGAGATATAGTTGTATTTATTGCTATTGCCACTGCTGCTGCTGCTGTTGTTGTTGTTGTTGTTGTTGTTGTTGTTGTTGTTGGTGTTGAAAGCTCAAAATACTCGATAAAAGAAATTAAAAAAATTGAAGACTGAGAAAAATACACGAACTGAGACAAAGAAATGGAAGTCTGTGAGAAATTTACTGAAGAATCACTGGAGAAAAGTTGGTCAAAAATCTTAGTGAAACATCTGCTGCCATAAAAGGAAAACTCCTCCTTATAAAGGGTCGCTTTGTTCGGCGCTCAGGGCGTTCATCTCTTCATTTTCAAAATCATCTTTTTGTTTCATTGGTAGCCGCGCAATTTTAATTGCCCATTAATTTCGACGGAGCCAATCATCTATTACTGTAGCGTGGACGCAAAATTAGGTGGAGGGGTTTCCTCCTGCTTCTCTCAATTCTCCAGAGATACCGGCACGGGTCTCGTTTTGCCATTTTTTTTATTAACTTATTTTATTGATACTTTTTTGTCTTATTACTTTGTTATTAACAACTGAATAATTTTGTTTTTATTTAATTAGTAATAAATATTGTTTATAATATGGGTTAGTAAATAATTAAATGGATAATAACAACGCTTTTATAAATTATTGTTAAAGTTTATATATTGTTTAAATTAAACTGTACTGAAAGTGTATAATAAAAAGGTGCAATGTTATATATTCATGGTGAATATATAACTTCCAATAATACATTCTATATCGAGTAGAATAGTATTAATATATATATTCCATTTATTAAATTAGATTTACATAATTAATTATTTAATAAACAATATTAATACAAATGTTTACCAATAAATATATATTTCAATAAAATAATATTTAGATCGAATATGTACCAATAAATATATTTTATTTTGATTTATTAATTAATAAATAAAAAAATAAATAAATAAATAATGCGTGCGTAAATATTTATTTATTAATATAATTAATTATTTTGAAATGATTTCTTAAATCAAAATCATAATAATGCTTTCAATGTCCTTTTATTTAGCACTAATAAAAATAATAATAGTAGCAGTAGTAGTAGTAGTAGCGTATAATAATACTAACTATTATCGTAGTAAAATATTAGTAATACCAACAACATTATCAAGCATCACTAATATTAATATAAAAAGAAAGCTGTAAGTTTTATTATATGTAATTATTATATTAGGTACTGAAGATTTATAAATAGTATAAGATTTATAATTATTTAAATATCGGGGGATCTTACATATAATATAATCTTTCATTTCATTTTGGGCAGTATCGGTCCTTTCTTAGTTTTAGTTCTTACCTTCTCACGGTGAAAGTCAAAGCCGACATTTCAAGGCGCCATAAAGTCGCCGAATTATATTTTATGGGTCCGTTTGTAATCACACTCCTATGCGTTCTGTGGAGCACATGTTAACGCTGACATCGAGAGCAAGGGCGCGCGTCTCGAGCATCGGGATTTTGTATGTGTATGGGAGAATGCAGCGCAGAGTAAAAAAAAAATTTCTCTTTCTTAAGAAATAGCGTCATTGTTGGCCAGTTGTCACTGTCATTTAAGTGATTTGTATTTTTGTAATTAATTTTTAATCTCCAAACGTCTCATAACGTAACACCCCTTGCGTAGGACGATTGTGAGAGTGTAGCAAGAATAATCGTAAGCATCAGTGGTTTTACACGTAGTGTAATAGCTTAGAGCTAAGGATATATTTTATTGTTAATAAAAAGAATAATAGTCACATAGTAACTTATTCTATTTGTTCGCATATAAATAAAATATTTTATTCATAATGTGAGTTTATCAAAATTTTAATTCTTTGATTCTTACCAAGGATTCTAGTCCGATTATGTTTACGTACTTTGTAAGTTTAACGTAAAGTCATTTAAATTGGATTTTTCTATTGTAGTTATTATTTTTGCAGTTATTAATTCGATTTCTTGATTGAATTCTTCCGAAGGGGGTTGGTTCAGATATATGAGCATTTGAATTAAACCAGACCAAATAGTTCTCAATAAGTGTATAGAAAATCCATAAATCTTGTGCAATGCATACCTACTAATGACAATACCAACGATGGATTTTACAATATGGATGATCAGTAGTGCTCCCATTATTGCAGCACTTACAGTGCCAAAGGATATTCGTTTTGCCCAGATTCTGCCCCAAGTAGAGTCGATTAGTTTTCCAAGAGCATCATTATTGAATAGCTTCACCATGGTGCCATCTTGATCTACTACTGGATGACTATGGATTTCTCTAGCCACGTCATTTAAAAATGCTGCTCTTTCTACTGGGAACATGATTCTTTCTCTAAGTTTGTCTAAGTCATCTGGGGTATAAATACCGTCAGTTGCCAAATCCTGAGGACTTATGTACTTCCAGGTTGGCTTCGACTGAGAAGTATAGCAGGCGGTAATCCTACTGTTGGCTTCGGAAGAATTTATACCAATGCTCCCCAACTTCATATGAAGCTGGAAATGTGGGGTTACAGGTAACTTTTGTTCCTTGGTTTTTTAATATATGTGTTCTTGGAGTTAAATATTCCGTAACTTTATTCCTGTTTACGGGTAATTCCAAAAAGCAGTTTTCACTGTGATCATTTTCACTTCCACTGCTTTTTATCAAGTGGACGACTTTTCCGGCAAGAACTGCCATATATCAAGTCCCTTTCATTAAATTATATGCAAACTCATCTGGTGCTTGAGTGGCTATGACACGTGTGTTTTTCAATGTTTGACGCTCTAAATTGTAGCGTTGGTACACTGCATCTCTATATAATTGCTTTACTTGTGTGCGAATGTATTTTTTGACGTATACAAATTTCGAATTAACATAGGTAAATAAATCTAGATCGGTTACAAGATTTCTTTTTGTATTGGCAAATGATTGCCTGGCATTCGTTTCAAATATTAGAAATTTAGGATGTTCCGTTTTTGTCATTTTGTATCCGCATAGGTATTCAAAAACTCTACTGGTTAGTGCAAACGTGACGTCTTTACTAGAAAGTGAGTATACTGTTTGGCCGAATTTTAGATCAAAGTTAGTTATCTTTTTCGCGGGTCCTTCATATAGGACATTAAATTGATGAAATTTGCAATGATCTTTTGGAACAGATTCCCAATAAGTGTACCCACCTTCTAGATCAATACAACTACCGCTCGAAAATTGACACATGGTGCCCGATTTAAGACGGATGTAATTACCATCTAGATCAACTCTACCCTTTCCGTCGCTAAGCGTAACCGTAACTAAAGCTTGTAGTACAACAGAATTCCATGTTCCAAATGGATCCGAATAACCAGCTTCATCGCATGCACCATCCGAGTTGACGATTCCCACAAGAATCATACCATGCATGCTAGACTGATTTACTCTAAGATTGTAAATGATAAGATTGTTTAGGTTTAATGTGTCAGTTACATAACCGTCTTCGCAGGCTTTAAAACTAACTTCGAATACATATTGCGCTTGTCCGCCATTAACAATTGATATATGAGAAAATACGCCACAATGATATATAGTTCTTTGTATTTCAACCTGATAGTGGATGACGCGGGAATCATCGAACTTATTAATTTGTAATAATTGTACTTATTGTGAGGTTGATTTCGTTGTCTGGAATTAAGCATTCTCCAACCTCTGTGAGTGAAATAGTAGTTACATTAGAGTTTGGTGACCCACAGTCATAACCCATAATTCCTCGAACTATGTTTTTTTTCAGAGATGGGTTTTTAAAGATTCATATCAAAATTCTTGTTTTTATACAAACAAATTTAATGGTAGTTAGGACTACTTGAAAAATTCAAAATCTAAACATAGATTGTTCGTGGCAAAAATAAATATCTTAAACTATAATATAAAGGAAAATGAAGGGAAAAGAAAGTGGGAAAATGGAGAGGTCTCGCCATCGTCTCCTCCATTGAGGTACGTCCATTAGAATGCGATGATGTTGCTTGATTAACTTTCCTAACTAGCATCCTCATAGATAGGAGATGTTGTTGAATAATGGTGGTTAAAATTTAGGATCTTTATTTTTAAGATACTGATTCTTGTTTACGTTTCTTTTTATTTTCTATAATTTCTTTATTTATGTGAGATATTCTAAGTCTATTTGCATGTAATACTTTACTGGTCTTATTCATTTGTATCCTAACATTATTTTTATTTTATATTTCCAAGATTTTATGAGGTCCGGAATACTGATTTCTAAACTTTCCAGGCTTAGGCTCTGCTAATAGAAATACGTAATCTTCAAACTTAAAGTTTTGTTTATTTATTTTTTGATCATAATATTTTTTGAAACAAAATCTTGAAGATACTAAGTTATCGAACTCCTGTATGCCGTTTAGCCTTGTAACCAAGTCTATTAAATATCCTTTATACGCTGGTAAGAAATCTCCTTCTCGCAATGGATCAGTAGATGGCATTCGTGCTAATCTCCCGAATACGAGTTCATATGGCGTATGCTTTGTACGCCCTTGAACACAGGTGTTATAGTTTAACATGGCGATGTCAATCCAATTATCCCATTCCTCATCATTAGAGCTATATTGTTTTAAAAATCCCCCCCCCCCAGAGCATGATGAGAACGCTCAAGGGAGCCATTTGACTGTACATGAAATGCCGTGGTACGTAGCTTCTTAATTTTGAAATGCTTTGCTACTATTCATTAAACTGCTTAGAAAGTTTTTACCTTGATCGGTTAATATTACCTTCGGTGTTCCTAATATACAAATTAATTTTTTAATAAAAGCATCTACGATGGTACTGGAAAGAGTATCCGATAGCGGAACTCCCATACAGAATGTAGAGAATTGGATTGTTAGAATATACTCGTTTTATAACTTGGTAGCTTTTAGAGGTCCTACTATATCTAAGGCTACCTTTTGAAATGGTGCTCCAGGTGTATCAGCAATCACCATGGGTTGTTTTGTTTTTAACCTTACTAATTCTTTCAACTGGCATTCTCAACATTGCTGTATTCGTCGTTGTATATCATCCTTTAAGTTATCCCAATAATAATTTTGTTTTATTATGTAACGGAAAAAAGAATAGGATAAATTAAGTTATTACCGTGACAAGAATTATTATAATTTTAAGATCATAATAAACAGTCAGACATATACACGAAATGATTGCTATAAATAAACAAACAAACACAACATAGAGTCGAATAGGTAGAATAAAGTAATTTAACCAATAAGAACGTTATTACCGTATTTTAAAATAAATAATAACCAATCAGATTTTTGTTAACGTACTTTTTCCGTGTATAAAAGTATGCTCAATTTTGCAAAGAGCACGGTTCTTTTTCGGCACTCGTCGAGGAAGGATACCTCCCGAGTGACGAAGAGAACTGTCATCTACTGATCGGTAAAATTCTGTATTTTCCTAGATGAAAAAAAACTCTTTCTCGAGGCCAAAGGAAAAACCCCTTTACTCGTAAGAAAAGAGTTAAAAAATTACCGACTCAGAAGGACGGGCGCTCTCGACTTCTGATAAAGTAATTCTTTTTCACATAGGTAATAATCCAGAAAAGTCGCCGGGAGAAAAAATTAAAATCGACCTAATTTAATTCGGGGAAAAGGCGCTCCTTTTCGGTGAATTAAATTAACAGACGACTATTAATCACGAGGCGCACCTCGGATTAATGCCAAACCGACCGGCGATCGAAAATCTGCAAGTCATCATAACGTTGATCGACTAATATTATAAATATAAGAAGTAAATGCTGTAAAATAAATCAAAAGGAAAACGGAGTCTTGCTAAGGAAAAAGAAATGCTTATTCCTGAGTAAAACACCGAACTCTTATATATCACCAGCTAAGGCGCACCCTAGCGTGATATAAAAGAGAGAATAAAGATTTATTCCGATATTGCGGAAGAAACTCCATGTAAATAGACGGGCCGCTTATATAAACCGTTTAAGTAGATATAGTAAATAAAGCGAGAAATCACTGGGTCAAGGCCGTCTGAATTCGTAGAAATTTAGATAAGCCAATTAATTAATAGACAGAATATAAAATAAAATACCACCGCGAGTAATTAATTTGTGAATCGTTATTTTTTTTGTTTGTTGCAGGGTATCTACAGCGAGATTCCAATAAAATGAAATTTAGTATTATTTTTTTTTTTGTTGCATAATTTATACCAGAATATATTTTGTTATTTTTTTTAAAACATAAAAAAGCACGAGTTTCAAGTTATTCACCCGAAAAACCCGTCCTGATACCCTAAACCCCACAAAAACTCCAATAATATATAAAATAAAAATTGATAAAAGAAAATTAAGAAGGAAGGAGACGGAACGTTACAATTATATTATATGTTTTTGACACACTATATCCTCCTCTAGGTGACTTATGTAATTCGTAGAATATTTCGTCTCTTTTCTGCTCGGGCACGTATTTAAGGTTGTCGTTGCAAATTACTTTTATTGGAGAGTCTGCTAAGACAATTTTATTATATCAAATATACATGACCACTCTATATTTTCTATGCTCCTGTTTTTAGCAATGCAAATTATATCCTCGTTGTCTTTAATCCAGATTTCTTTTAATACTAATAATGTTTTATATATGTTTTGCTCGATTATGTTCATAGATACTGATTGTTCCCCTCTTATACATAAAGAAAATAAGTTCCTACATGTTTACCATTTTTCTGTTAGACTTGCCGATATCTATGGACTTGATTTTTAGTTTATTATATTTTATTAGTTTTCGTCCTCCTTTGTAGCAGGGCTGCTATCACTGCTAACGAAACATATTATGTTGTTTTTTCTGTGGCAGAGTAAATCTTTGGTTTCGACGATTCCACTTTTGCTCTAATTAATTCCTTGGTCTTTATTTAATTTGAGAGAAGAGAAAACTATAGAGGAAATAGATTGTGATTCTTCTGGTGTTTCTCGCATAGGTGGTTGGGGGTAGTGTAATAGGCTCTGATTCAAAGTTCTCAGTTCATTCAGTTTTACTTTCAACGTAACAAGGTATATTTTCTGTAGCTTTTCATTTAGGTCTTTTACCGATTCTAGGCATTAGTTCAGATTCATCTGCTAAAGCCCTTGAATTAAGCTCGTCTGATAGGGCATTTAGATTGTTCAATTCTCGTATGGGTGACATTTCACGTTCTCCTAGTATAGGTGTTGACTTAGGATGCTTTGATAAAGACGTTGTTTATTTTTCATTAAGGGGAGTTTTTCTTCGATTATCCGACGTAACGGTTAATTTAGGTTCCTCTTGCGTAACTTTCTTTGATCGTCGCCTTTTTTTGGGTTCCTATCCTGATTCATAGCTTGAACGTGGCTTTACTATTATAGGAGGTATTTTATCCAGCGTATGTCCTGATTTTGTTACCACATTGGTTGTGAATACCTCAGGGGGGTTTCTGGACAATGCATTTGCATTTGAATTCAATCTTCCTGGCTTATATAACTGTGTAATGATATTTGGATAATTGAAAGCGCCATTTTTGTACGCGGGTATTCAGATCTGCCGATTGTAACAAAGCTAGAGGATGATGATCGGTGACTATTGTTATTTTCCTTCCGTATACATAAGAGCTAAATGCTTGCACGCTATGTACGACAGCAAGTGCTTCCTTTTCATGAACTTCATATTTAAGTTCTGCGTTGCGTAAAACTCAAGATGTATAGGCAATTGGTCGGTCTTTGTCGATTTCTCTTTGAGATAAAACACCTCCGATGGCATATCCGAAAGCATCTGTCATTCTGATAAATATTTGTGTTGGAATCTGGAAATTACAATAAGGGTGCATTGCATAGAATTTCTTTCAATGTTAAAGGCATGTTCGGTTTTGTCAGTTCAATCGAATGGTGTGTCCTTTTGTAATAATCTTGTTAACGAGTTTGAGATTTTAGTAAATCTTTCAATAAATCTACGGTAGCAACCAGCTAATCCGAGAAATTGTCGTACGTTCTTCATATTCTTTGGTCGAGGGAAATTTTTTACGGCTTCTATCTTTTTCGGATCAGGGCTAAGTCTTTATCACTCTCGGTATCGTTTGCTTCATTATCTGTATCTTCGAGTGAGGTATGCTCATCCAATGATTCGGTTGATTGATTCATCGTATCTTCTAATATAGCATTTTTTTGATCTGCTAATTCCTTCGATGATTGAATTTGTATTAAATCTTCAAGTGTAGGTAGTTCTAAAAGATTTTTATTCTAGTTTATAGTTGCATGGGCATTACTCAAATATTTTGCTCCTAATATTCCAGAGTAAGGCATAGGAAAATTGTCAGGGACTACATGAAAGATCGAAATGCCTCCTAAGACGCTTATTTTATAGATCTCAACGTAGCAAATAAAGTTGAATTAATCCCCATTAAGTGTGCTTTCATTGACTGATCGAAGATGAAATTTTTTGGTATGGTGCTCTGTTTAATTAAATTTGCTTCTGATCCTGAATCGATCAAGGATAAACACGAACCACCATTAGGGTTTTTAGTTTTTACGGTGGGTAGAAATTCTCTGCTGACGCTGGCATTCATATGAACCATACTGTACTCTAATACATCTATGCCTTCATTTCTCTGTTTGAACTTTATAATTTGTTCGTCTATGCTGAGTGTTTTGTTGATACAGTTTAATTCTGCTTTACTATCTTGTAAGTACTCTGATCTTATAAGACCTTCACAAGGCATAGCAAATATATCTGGTACGATCAAAAATTCAGCAATATGAGATACAATCTTAAATTTTACGATGCCTAACGTAGTTTGAAAACAATCTCCTAATCCTTGTATTATAAATCTTTAGTTCATATTCATTTCTGATCCCTCTAGAATTACGCTTAATTTTATTAAGTTAACATCTGAACCGCTGTCTGTCATGAAAGTATTTATTTCATTATTTCCAAATAGTATCTTTACCTATGGTATATATTTAGCTATTGTGGATCTAATGGTATTAATTCGCCTAAAAGTTCGTTCAATTGAACGGTGTCCGCAGAGCGCGTTGGTCCTTGCGAAGTCCCCGGAACTGCGCTCTGGTTCTGGGGACTGCTCCCATTTCCCTGGTTATACTGTCTTTTTCGACACTCACTTATAACGTGGCCTTTGTTTTTGCAGTAGGCGCATGTTAGAATATCAATTGGTCTTGAATCATTTGTATTTGGATTTCGAACCCAGCACGTATTTGCGGAATGACCGATTCTGCCGCATTTTTGACACTTTAGTTAAGCTGATTGCTCTATTCTATGAAAATTATTCGTATTTCTATTCCCTAATTCATAACAGTTATCGGCTGTATGACCGGTTTTTCTACAGATTTGACATATTACTGTCGATGGTCTACTTCGACATTCTTGTGCTAGATATCCTATTCTTCCACACAGTTTAATATTTAATATTTGCTTGACATTGAGCAGCAGTGTGACTATTTTGGTGACCTATTTGGCAAGTTTGGAAGTATCTTTCTCTTAATCTTCGACGACATTGAGAAACTATATGTCAAGCCATCTTACAGTAACTACGGAAAGTATCTCTCGATATTTCCAAATTTTTAACTTCGCAGGCGTGTACCATTTTTTTATCGAATGTTTTGTTCGTGGATGTTCACCGGTCTCATAACAGTTTCTTGAGCTTCTATCTATCTTTCGAGAGCAATAGCTGCTTTTATAATTTCAGTTACAGCTTCTTTATCTTCTAATCTTTATTCGATTTCGGGTTTCAATCCCCGTTTAAAACATTCCATTATAGCCTTTTCAATACTTTCCTTGAATTCGTGAGTATTCGCTCTTTTTGTCGCTAACCGATTAGTTTCTAGAATTTGTGACCCAATATCCCGCATTCGATTCGCATAGGCTACTAGGTTTTCCTCGGTTTTTTGGAATTGGCTGCTTAATTCACCAAGGAGTTGGTGTGCCGTTTTCGACGGGAAGTATATATCTTTAAGAAATCCTGAAATTCGTTTATGGTTCGGAATGTAGTTCCCATAATCGCTTGTCGAGCTTCACCTGTGACTTTACTTCTTAACAATTTTGCAAAGTTCTCTTCGGCTTCCGGCGCTATCATTTTCTGTGCTTCTGAACAACATTCCAGGAACTGGCTTAAAGGGTATGTTAGATCCATTAAATTCAGGAACTACTCTCAATGCATCCTTTAGGGACACAGTTTGGTTTGCTGTGATCGCCATTTCGGTGATAGTTGAATCGTTTTTTAGGACCGTGAGATTACTGTTTTTGTTTATCTTCGATAGAAGGAACTGTTCGTTGAGCTTGAGGTAGCTGCTTGAGGTAGAAGAGGACAAACTAGATCTTCTACCGTAAACTGGTGTATCGGTGATCTGTTTACAATTATTGGTAGTGTTTGGTTGTAAAGTTTTATTATTCTCTATATCAGTTAGAGTCAATGGTTTTTTAACTGGTGACTGGTCACTCGTCGGATTAAACTCTTTCCTACTATTACCAGTTACGTTTCTTTGTAAACGTTCTAACTGGTGTCGATTCTTCAGTTAGCGATAGATGAAGCGGAGTTGACATCGTTCTTGGTCGAGAAACTGGGCTTCTCCGTAATTTATCACTCTTTTTGAATAATTTAATTGTACTTATGTCGGCTGCCCATACACAAATTAACAAATATTTTTTTATTGGTCTTACAGTCCAATCAATTGAATCTAAAAATAAAAATAATAAAAATCAAATAAAAATTAAGAATAAAAATTAAATTAAAAATTAAATTAAAATTATAATGACAGTCAGATTGTCCTTGTTTACATTCACCCCCGTAGACTAATCTGAAAATAAAATATTAGCTGAAAAAATTCTTCGTTAGACTGTCCAACTCTTTTCGAAAGCTTTCTTTTCCTCTTCGTCCATTTCTATTTTCCCTTATTTTACCTTCTTTGGCTATGGGTAAACGGTCTGTTATTCACGAAGAGAGTAATTTCATCGTTCCAAAGTTTCTTTTACTTAGTATTACACACACACACACACACACACACACATATATATATATAATATTATTTATAAAAGTTAATTAAATGTTAATAGAAAAGGTAAAATGAGGTTAACACTTAACAAAACAAGTTAAATTCAAACGAAATTTATTTATTGCTATACCTCACCAAATACATTAATAGATTACCCGATAATAGTAATGATAGTATGTAATTATGTCATAAATTTGTTTAAAAGTTACATATTTTTTATTAAAAAAAATTCCCTATATATTTTTTTAAATTTAATTTTGAATAATTTTCTAATGCTTCTTCTAGCAGGGCTGTAGCTACGTCTATCTCAATTTTAAATAACCTGACGGTTATTTTTGATAATAGCTCTCTCTGAGCTGCGTTCTCCCTTTTCAGTTTTGTAACTTCTATATTTATTTCCTTTTTAAATTCTTTTTTCTTTTGTCGTAGTTGTTGAACAGCTTTCGATACTCTTTGGCAATCAGCGGCCAATTTTCAGTTTTGACTTGATTCAAACTTTAGAATAGTGTTTAATCTCCTGAACTGGTCGTGTAAGTGCGCGGTTGTTTCCAACTGTTCGTGGTTTTCTTCTTTCAAGTCGTTCATCTTCTTTCAATCCTTTTCCAATCCAGCAATACGGTATTAATTAGAGGGGATTATTTGGATAATGTTCTCTATCGGAATCGTCTCAAAGGAGCCCATGAGATAATTCCTTATTATTAGTTTTAATGTAAAAAAGAAAATATTTTCTTTTTTGTTTGCTAATTAAATTTATTAATTATTAAAGATGTAATCGAATCATTGGTAAGGGTTAAAATATATGATGCAGTTATTACTAAAAGAAAAAGAATAAGAGAAGAGAAGAGAGAAAGGAAGAAAAACAAAATTAATTACTAATTGTATTTATTCATTCAGCAAAAATTACTGTTTATATTTTTGTTTGTTGTTAATTTATTTATCTGGGAATTATTTAGTTTTATTTTTAATTCTTTGAATTATTGTCATTATTTTGTATATTTTAATATTCATTTATTAATATATATGTTTATTCATTTATTGATTAATTACTTTAGTATTCCAAATTAATTAACGTGTTGTTAACATAATAATTAAGTTTAATAATAATACAGTTTAATGTTAAATCAGCATAGATTTTATCATAGATATTAATTTTATTTAATTATTAACACGTGAAGAGTGGAATAGCTGCGTACACAAATATATCTTGAAAATGATAGTAATTGCAGTCATTAATAGCGCAAGTATTATAATTTACTTCATCTATTATTATTATTAGATAGATTCTTAATAAAAGACGTTTTTCGTTTGTGTTAAAAATTATGTTAACTTTGTATTTTGTGCTAACTTTGCATAAAACTTATACGAAGATTTCCTGTAGTTATAAAAAATATGTACAAAGATGCTCGGAAATGATTTATTGAATTAATGAAGCTAACTCGTGGATGCTGATTGAACTAAAGGAGCGTAGACTTTAATATTATTTTTTTTTTACTAACCTTATTTAGTAGAAATATCTTAATATAAGTTAGGAGTAATTTTGGGATGGGTGTGAAGCTATTAAACGTTGCAAATTTGTTTTATATATACATACACACACACACACACACACACACACACACACACACACACACACACAGAGAGAGACCAGTGTGGAATTTGTTGCTTTCTCCCATCTGGCGCCAACCCAGGTTGCGCATAGGGGATGGCTCGCTACAATTTGTAGAGGGCACTGAGGAAATAAAATACTCAGGGCGGACAGAAAAAGCTAATAGGGAGGGCCTCCCGAACTTATGGCAAATTATGACTAATGTTTGGTATAAACAAGGATATACTCCAGGGAGTAACTCCGGCAAGACCGGTCAATCTCCTCACCGATTCCGATAGAGTGCAAGCCTCTATGGTCGGTGGTAACCCCTCTGATTCTGGGGAGGGCAAATCAAACATAATCATAGACAGTACATTGGGTACTAAAGAAGATGTCATGATGGATCAAGAAACGACGGATCGAGAAACCTCCATCCCGCGCAGAAACAATCATCTGGAGCGACTTGGTGAGAAGATCAGCCAATTATTGGATTTTGTTGAAGATAGGCATAACGTGCACAAGAACATTAAGGATCTTGCTCGTTCTATTAATGCCTCATACAAATGCATCAGTATGGCAGAGGATGATCTGTTGCAGTATCAACGTCCTGGTACTCATGAAGAGGTGACTCAGACTACGCCGAGTCTACGCTCTGATACCAAACGAAGCGCAGCAGAAGGAATGGATTCCACTCCTAAAACCATAGGTGGCAAAAGGACGAAAGAACCATCATTGAGCTTAAGGAGACCACTAGAGTCGGTTGGAGTACCTACAGGGAAGTCTGAAGCCAAGGAAAATCAATGACAGACCATCAAGCGCAAGAAGCCTAAAGGTAAAGCTAAAGAATTATCTAGTACACACAGGCTTAATGGACGAAATAGGCCTAATTCCATTTTGATTAAGGCCAATGAAGGAGTTACATACGCGGAGGTACTGCGTCAAATAAAGAATGACCCGGAATATCTCATGTGAAGAATTAGGTTAACGGACAGCCAAAGATACACATGAGTTGGTTCGCATTGTTGAAACTAAGGTTGGCCATAGCGTATCCACTTCCGTCCTGACTAATCTTATTACTTTGGAGATTAAAGATATGGATGAGGTCACTACAAAGGATGAAATATTAGAGGCTCTGAAAACACACTAAAAGCGGATTTAAACATCGTCAATCTGTCTACTGGTGGACAAATGAAATTGCAGAATTGCGCAAACAATGTCATCGCGCACGTAGACTTGCCCAAAGAGCCCGCACCCATCGTGATACGTTTAATAGTTTATTCAAAGAAGCACAAAGAGCGCTTGTCGAGGCCATTAAGGCAAGCAAGCGTCGATGCTGGCTTGAACTGTGTGCAGAGGCCAACAATGACTTATGGAGACGACCATACAAAACAGTCATGGCAAGATTGAGTAGGGCACCAATACAACCCACTAGCACGGTATTGATTGATAAGATTGTTTCCGCTCTCTTTCCCAATGACACCCATGGGACTGTACTGTGCACGCAACACTCGGACGATATACCTCCTATAACAGAAATGGAGCTACATAATGCTTACGCTCAGACTAAAGACAATGCTGCATGTGGCCCTGATGGTATCTCTAATGCAGCAGTTAAGTTGGCGATACAGAAGAATCCAGGTATATTTCTAAAAGTATATAATGCTTGTCTTCTTGAGGGTATTTTTTCTGATTGCTGGAAAACTCAAAGGTTAGTCCTGTTACCTAAGGGCAATAAGCCACTTGATGATCCTTCATCATACAGGCCATTGTGAATGCTCGATACGGTAGGTAAAATATTTGAAAAAATAATATGTAGCCGACTGGAAGCATTCACTGAAGGATTGCACGGCTTATCCTCACGCCAATCTGGATTTCGGAAATCAAAATCAACAGTCGATGTCATTAAACTGGTAGTGCGTACCGCAAGAAATGCAATCAGTGGTAAGAGATGGAAAGGTGGCACTAAACAGTACTGTGCCATTGTCGCTCTAGATGTCAAGAATGCCTTTAAATGAGCGCGCTGGTCTTCTATTATGAATTCTGTTAAAGAGTTCGGAGTACCTGTTATTTACAGAATGTCGTTGCCAGCTACTTTGAGAATAGGATAATATTATACCGAACGGATGAAGGCATTGTATCGCATAAGGTTACTGCGGGAGTCCTCCAGGGCTCAGTTATGGGACCTATATTGTGGAATATTATGTATGATGGCGTGTCGAGGATACCACAACCGCCTGGTTCAATAACAGTAGGGTACGCCGACGATATCGCTCTAGTAGTAACGGCTAAGACCCTTGATGAACTCACTGAAAATGACAATGAGGCAATCAGCAACATCAGCAGATAGATTAAGTCGGCTGGTCTACAATTAGCGGAGCACAAGACAGAAGTTGTTCTTGTCAGCAATCGTAAGAAGGTAGATAGTATTACTCTTAAAGTTGGTATCTGCTGCATTAGATTTGCGTCATATTTACGATACTTGGGTGTACAGCTTGATGCCAGGTTAAACTTCAAAGAGCATCTAAAGATATCTGGCGAAAAAGCGCAACGAGTTTCAGCTGCCTAGTGTCGGCTCATGCTTAACATTAGTGGCCTACGCCCACGCCAGAGGAAGCTATTAGCTTATGTTGTTAATTCTGTCAGCATGTATGCAGCACCAAACTGGCAGCATGCATGTGGAATTAAATCGTATTGTGAGCTGGCCATTGCGACCCTTTGTCGCTCCTGTATATGTATTATTAGTGGTTAGAGGACAGTATCCACCGACGCTGCTGAGGTACTTGCCGGAATTCTTCCTTTCGATTTAGCTGCAGATGAACTGGCTAGGCTGCACAATATATGTAAGGCCGCAGTGGATTCTCTACAAGGTGCTAAAAACGTGGAACGTCATCGTTCTATAGAAATATGGCAAAAACGATGGACCGATTCTAGCAAAGGCCGATGGACTTATCATATCCTTCCAGACATACACAGATGGATCAACAGGAAATACGGGGAAGTAGATTTCCACCTAACCCAGTTGCTGACTGGACATGGTTGTTTTAGGTCCTATTTCCACCGCTTTCACCTGGATAATAATGATTTCTGCCCCATCTGTCCGACTTTGGTCGAGGATGCGGAGCATATATTAGTGAGCTACCCTCGTTTTAGGACACAACGTGAGCACTTGATGAACATCATCAATAAGCCAATAAGACCAGAGAGCATCCTATCAATAATGCTGGAATCTTCTGAAAACTGGAAGGCAGTCGCCAGTTTTGCAAAAGAGGTGATGACCAAAATTAGAAATGCCGATAGAACTAGGCGAATAACCCAGGATAAACCAGGCTAACTGATTCTATTTTACGATGCAGAGGACGAACACCGAACCCCTGATCACCTGTGTGGATGGGGGACGTAGAATAGTGTCATAAGAAGAGGAGGCGTATAGGCTAACTAACAGCCCCGCCGAAGTAATTTATTCCCGGATAGTTCCGGCGGGATGCAGGTTTCGAGAGGCCACTAGTGCAGAGCTTGCTCTGTCTACGCCTAATAAAAACACACACACACACACACACACACACACATATATATATATATATATATATATATACTAGCATCCCCCGTCTCGGCTTCGTCCGAGATAATCATTTAACCGATTCCATAAACAATGCAATAATATCTAAGTAAAAAGTACTCTTATAGATACAAATCTATATTTCTATAAATAATTGACCGTAATTTACCTGTCGTCGCTTCTGTATAAAAAGCTGCTTCAATATTCACGACTTTTATGTGAAAAATTGTACTTTCGAGTTCAAGCGATAGAACAAGATGTGCAAGTCTCTCGAGACGACGTTTTCGGATAGTATAATGTTCGGACTATAAGAAATTTCTCGGGACACCTACTATATAGAGTTTTGTGTTGGGGAGATAGAATACAATGTCCAGGTATTCCGGGACGACTCTTACTGGGAATGTGTGTGTTCGAATAATAGAATAAGAATCTCTTCATTGAAGTCGTACTGGCATACCTGGATTTCGTTTCCCACCAGCTATGCACGAAATACCCCGTTGAAGTCGTTCCAAAACACCTGGACATCGCATTCTATCATCCGAACACACAACTGCGTATAGAAATTGTCTTAAGCTAACGGAATATCGGAATCAACAGCCCGTACACGCCAATACAACATTACTCAGCAGAAATCGTATTTAAAATATGTATATATAACATGTACAATATAATATACATACAATATATATATATACTTTTTATATTTTCGTTTTTTCAAGTAAATACCCTGAATATTTTCGAAGTGATGTTAACTAAAATTCAAGCAAAATGTTGGTATATGCATAGCATATTTTTTAAATAGGCAATGGATATTGCTTTTTTATGCAGAAGTGACGATATATTTTATTTATATATACATAGTTTCGAGGTTGTTGGTAAAGAACCCTATTTTGCCATTATTTCTTTTCTTCGAACTAAAATAAAACATAGTCTCTTGTCAGAATTCTGAAGTTAATAGACTGTATCAAACTAAAAATATAATTTGTCGTCACAAAATATATTCAGTATGATTTGGCATACGGAACCATTTTATAAAAGAAGGAGAGAGAGAGAGAGAGAGAGAGATATTTTCCCACGTAAGAGAAAATCAAATTTCAAAAATCAAATGATATCCATAAGGTGTGAGAGAAATGTCAAATTAAACTGAAGAACAAAAAAGGTAATGCCGACTAATGTCACATCTGTTTTAGGATACGAATCCCAAAGTTGGATATGAACATTCGTCTGAGCTGGCCTACTATTAATACTTTCAGCGGACTACTTTGAATTGATGTTCGTGGATCAAGACGCCACCTAGCGGCCGCTGGTGAAACTGATTGTTAAAACCATTAATTTAATTTATTGATGAAAGTAAAATGATTTCCAATAAAAAACATAGCCTATGCCCTTCTCAAAATAATATAGAATCATATGTCAAATTTGAGAACAATCGTTTAAGTAGTTTGTTCGGTTATCATGTACAAAAAAAACACGCTTTATCTTTATAAATTAGTAAGTATTATATGATATGATATGATATGATATGATATATTTAAATATAACAATTTAATCAATATAATTGTAAAAAAATCTACACTCGGATTCAAAAATTAACTTCACCTAGTTGTAGAGTTTGCTGAATCCATCAGAATTGAAAAATCTTCAAATTGCAATCTTGAAATCCATTTTTGAGTGGTAGATAAAGTTATTGGGAGTTACCAGTTTAATACAATTGAAAACAACATTTAAAAACGAAATGTCATTTTTTGACACGTAACACTTTTTTAAAATAAAATTTTCAATTACACCCTATACTGCCAAAACCCGTCGGATAATTTAAAAAAAAAATCAAAGAAATAAGTTTGTTTTAGATTCGAAAAAAAAGAACTACAACATTGATCAAACTAATGTAGTAGAAAATTTAATTTATATAAACAAAAGTATAAATTCATATAGAAGTGGTAGAATCGCTGAATTAATGGCCAAAATAAATATATCAATTTTTATAATTATAAATTAATATTAAAATTTGAATTTGAAATTTCGAAATTTTGTCATGATTTCAAATAGGTTAAATAAATAATAGTTTTAAGGAGGTTGTACTTGTTGAAGTATCAAAGAGTGGCCCCAATAGAAATTAACTTCAATTTGTTTGCTTAAATAATTAATAATTCATAAATGTATATTAATAATAAAAAACACAACACAATTGATATTGGATACCACTTCTAACAATTTATATTGAAATTTACATTTTTGGCTATATGAAATAGTATATATAGATATATGTTAATTTAAATAATTTTAATTATTTTTTAAAATTAATTTTTTTTTATTCGACGTTAAATAGCAGAAGAGTCCTCTATAATTGGCTGTTATTGCAACCTAATTTCTCCTGTCGTTCAAGAGCCCTTTATCTGTTTTGAATTCTTCTTTTCATCAAGTCTCTTTTCTTCTTTGAAGGGCGGTGATGCTTTCCAGTCAAGTATCCTGGGTTTTCCACTGTAGGGGAGAAAAGTTTCTTCTTGTTAATTTTTCTTACGTATTTATTCTATCATTGTGTTAATAAATTTTCATAGAGAAAGAGATTTTATTAGTTAATAATGTGTAAGTTTTGATTTATTTATTAAAATATTAATTATTTATTAAAATTGAGATGTACCACATTTGATTAATTTAAACATTTAGTTTTAACTTTTTTTTCATATTTAGATTTCATAATAAGTTTTTATTTTTAGATTTTCTTTAGTAGGATTGATATGTTTCTGATGTATGCATAAGATTTTGCTTTCGTTATTAGAGAGCTTATGTAGTCTCTATTATTATATCTTATGTTTCTATATCTTCTGTTTCTGAGATTTATTATTAAACCTACAGAAAACAGTCGATACACTTTGAAATGTGTAGACTTAGAATTTCGTTTATATATAGACACCCGTTTTAATTTTATTTCTTTTTATAAAATGAAGGTGGTAATTTTTATACACCTCTTCCTGATATGCGACAGGCTTTAATTATGTTTTTAGTTATTTGAGTTGCTCGAAGTTTGATTTTTATTATTTTGCAATTTCTTTGGCTCAGAGGCAATGCTTGGTCGTCTTAGTGAATAACAACTCAGAGGCTATCGCTTGATTTTGCTTTCGTTGAAGCTTTTAATAAATGTTTTAAGAAGAATTTCTAGAGGCCATATTTGGTTGTATGTAACAACTCAGAGGCTATTGCTTGATTTTTCTTTCGTTGAAGCATTCAATATATACTTTGACAAAATCTTTGGAGGCAATTCTTGGTTTTGTGTAACAACCGAGAGGCTATTGCTTGATTTTGCTTTCGTTGATTCTTTCAATATTTTTTTTTTATATAAAAAGATATAAAAATACATATATTTTTTTGAAGGTATAATTATCTTTCTTATTAGGGATTTTATAAGGGCATTTATATTTTATAAATCCCTTTTTTCATTTAGGAGGGGATCATATGATATAGTAGTATATAGGGTTTAGTATAAGATATAGTAAAGATTCGAATCCCTTGAATTAGAAATGTTTTGTTTTAGAATAGCATTAGATATAGTACCTTTTATAATTTATTTTTCATTTAATTAAGTTTTGATATTTTCAGTTAGATGTAGTGACGCATGGCTATTCAGATAGCTCAGAGGCTGTTGTGCTTTAACTAATAAATAAGTAGGCTTATTATATGCCTAGTCTCATAACATATAAATTCACAGTGCACTTTTTAAGTGTTTATTTTTCCTTATTCGCCGCCCTGTTTTGGTATATATCTCTTTTAAATTTAAGGGCCAATCATATTTACAGTATATTTTTAGTCATTTTTTTTGTTAATCTTTCTGGTTTAAAGGGAAAACTGTAGATATATCTATATATATTGTAACGGGATACTTAATTATTAATCACCCGGTAAAAGTACCCGTTAACAAAGTTGCAAAGAACCTCGAACGGATTAAATTCTTTAAAACAATCTTTTTGGACCGTAGATTCTTTGCGGATATTTTTTCCTCAGAATTAACTTTGTTTATCCTGTAAATTATATAAGTGATAATATATGTTGATAAATTATTGGTAATCCAGGGAAAGACGGATTAATTGTCAGGTACAAGGGGGGTGAATATTTCTATATTTTCTACTACTAATAAAAAAAATCAAAAGTAGATTTATTTAATTAATTAAGAAAACAACTTAAATTTTTATTTAATTTGATAAAAGTATAATAAATAATATGGGTAGCATATTTATCTAATAATATATATATATATATATCTAATACGCATATCTAATACGCACCCGCGATAACGTACGAATCCGCTCACACAGGGTGTGAGAGAGATAAATTTGTAAGTATGATAGAGAGATAAAGCAAAAAGAGCGCCACCTTACGAAGAACAAGATGTACTACTAAAGAAAACTGTGTGCGCGCTTGTTACTCTTACTATTCTTACTCTATGTCTATATCTCTCTGTCTCTCTCACACGCTCTAAAGATAATGTATAATATCTAATATTATCAATCGAAACAATTAAAGAAAAGAGTAAAGGTAACTAACACTCTACTATTGAAAAATTCACCAACCTTCTTATTCGAGGCTGGAAACAAAACAGCCCAACGATGTATCTCGCGAAAGCTTGGTGCTAAGATACCGGGCGGTTTACTGCACCCTTTAAATATTCGCCAAAAATTTCCGATTATCAATACTTTTATTATTTCTCGAATTTCACTTCTAAACAATATTTTGATTAATCAATTTATCACCTTTGTACAATAATTGCCACACACACTAATTTTAAAAAGATTGCAAACCCGTCTATTATCAAGGTATCTATTAGAATAATTAACTATACTATAATAATTTTTATTCTCCTTCTCTCTCTCTCTCTCTCTTTTTTCCCTTTTTCCCTCTCTTTTTTCCTATTTGTTGAAATAATCAACATGTATAGGGTGAAATAACCTATACATGTTACAATATATATAAACATTTTAGTAATTAATTTTTAAAAACATTTGTACACATTTTGGTTTTATAATGTATTAGCCAAATTGAATTTTATGCAAGGTTTTTATAATATATCAATAAAGATATAAAGTGTTATTTAATTATTCAATTATTAATTGATACATCTCGTGAAATGATAAAGTATTATTTAAAAACTGTATTTTATAATTACGAGTAATTAGTTTATTCATAAAAATATTAATATTAAAATTGCTCGTCAAAGACTTAGTAATAATTATTAGTTTCTTGAAAATTTCTTAGTAATAATTTATTAGTTTGAATAAAATCATTATTTTGTAAAAAAAATTTTTGTTTGTTTAAAATTTATTTATTTAGTGTTTTAATAAATTGAATTCATCTATTTATTTATTGTCTGAAAATAATTAGTTTGTTCAGAATTTACTGAGAAAGAAAAAAAATTTTATTAGTCTATTTAAACTTATTTTTTATTCTTTTTATGTTATTTCACGTCGTTCTATTTATGCTTCCAAATATCGGTGATAATCAGCGACGGAGGTCTACGATGTGTTTGCAAACAAAGCATATGTAAATTATTACAGCGATGCTTGTGTAAATCGTCCGAGACCGGGATTTGAACTCAGATCACCAAGTTACTAGTCCTTCGCTTTAGCGATCGAGCCATCGTAGGCCTCGATTTAAATTTAAACTTATTTATTTATTTATTCATATATATTTTTATTAAGTTAATTCATCTATTTAATTACTTCTCATAATCCAGATATTTTTTTATTTTACTGATTTATGAATGGGAAGAGAAAGAAGGAACGTAAAACGTAAATATTATTCTTTTATTTTATATCGAGGAAAAATACATTTTCTTGTATTATTTAAAGTCAAATTCGTTGTTAAGGCAGTATTCTATTTTACAACTGTGAAAAAAATTTTTTTTTTACATTTTTCGAAAGTAAATATATTTAAGAATGTTAGCTCAAAATTTTAGAAAGATTAAAGTAGCCTAACTATTCTTTTTCACCTTTCAAACGCACTTACCTGAGCGCAGTATTCCGACCCGCCCAGCGCGCGCGCCGGATAAGCCATCTACCTAGCCTGGTTCACTGCAGCAGCTATTTCTCTATTGTAAATCATTACACCTATATATATTCTCATCAAAATATATACCGCTGCTTCTCAATATTACCTTCCCTTACAAGAGGTGCTGAAATCGATCTATGAAGATTTAACAAAAACGGAATTGCTGGAGAGATGTTTGGGGAGAAACACTCAAAGTAACAATGAGTGTTTCAACTCAATAGTTTGGGCTATGGCACCGAAGCATGTCTATAATGGAAAAAAAATGGTTAAAATTGCATGCCTCACTCTGCCTGCATTTTCAATAAAGTATTCAGCCCACTTTTGAAAATAATGGAAATTATGGGCCTGAAAATCGACCATATCGCTATGCAGTTCGCCAATATGCGCGACCAACCGCACATCGTCCGAGAGAACTGCCGCTGGACTGAGGCTTCTAAGGAGAGCATTACTCAAAAAAAGAAGGCTAAATTAGATGAAAATACTCGCCTGGAAGCTGAAGGCATATTGTATGGCCCAGGAATCGCTGATTGAGCGTAAGATAATTTTTTCTACGATTTTTCACTTACAAAAACTTCTCAAAACAGCGTTTTCAAGTACCGTGGTCGTGAAAACTAAAAAACTATTGAACCGATCCTTATAAAATTTTGAACACATATTCTAAATGTTTGTATCAACCGTCCTAACTACAATCAACTTCAAATGTTAATTCTAACTATCAGGTATGTGAATAAGTCTTTCCCGTTTTTTTTCAAATTTTGAGCCTTTATTGTGAAAAAATGGTTACAAATGAATTATTGAAAGTATTGGCCATCGCTAGCTACAACTTTTTCCCATCTTTCAACATACGAATCCCGTTGCGAAAAAATTCGACCGGTTTGGCCTCTATCCAGTCATCCACCCATTTTTTGGCTTCCTCGTAGGAATGGAAGTGCTGGTCAGCCAGGCCATGCGTCATCGATCTGAAGAGATGGTAATCAGACGGAGCAACGTCTGGACTATACGGCGGGTGGGGTAGGACTTCCCATTTGAGCGTTTCTAAGTATGTTTTCACCGGCGGTGCAACATTTGGGCGAGCATTGTCATGTTGCAAAATAACTTTGTCGTGCCTGTCGGAGTATTGTGGCCGTTTTTCTCGCAGTGCGCGGCTCAAACGCATCAATTGTCGTCGATAGACCTCGCCTGTGATCCTTTCATTCGGTTTCAGAAGCTCATAGTAAACCACACCTAGCTGGTCCCACCATATACACAGCATGAGCTTGGCGCCATGAACATTTGGCTTGACCGTCGATGATGATGCATGGCCGGGTAGTCCCCATGATTTTCTTCGCTTCGGATTATCGTAACGTATCCACTTTTCATCGCCAGTCACGATACGATGCAGAAAACCCTTTCTTTTATGTCGCTGAAGCAGCTGTTCGCAAGTGAAAAAACGCCGTTCGACGTCTCTCAGCTTCAGTTCATACGGCACCCAATTTCCTTGCTTTTGGATCATTCCCATAGCTTTCAAACGCTTGGAAATGGTTGTTCGGTCAACTCCCAATGCTTCAGCAAGTTCTTCTTGCGTTTGACAAGAATCTTCATCAAGCAAAGTCGCCAATTGTCGATGTTCAAAGATTTGCGGCCGCCCGGAACGCTCCTTGTCTTCCACGTCGAAATCACCGCTTTTGAAGCGTCGAAACCATCCGCGAACACTTGAATCATCGACACAACCTTCTCCATAAGCCTCCAGAAGCAATCGATGCGTCTCGGCAGCAGATTTCTTCAAATTGAACCAATAAAGTGAAACTTCCCGCAAATGACGTCGACTCGGCTCAAATTTCGACATTTTCACGATATCAAAAATTTATGATGCGAAAAAATTTTAACTAATGTGTTAGTATGGAATTGTTGACATATGAATAAGCTTTGATTATGACATATGTAACCATTGAATACTCGCACAGTATTGGTGGCGCCATCTCTTACAAAAAACGGGAAAGACTTATTCACACTCCTAATATATTTTTATTGCAAAAAAAGATGGAAAAAAGCAATTTTCTTTTCTTTCGTATTTTAGCCGCTATTTTGTTGATTACATAAAATATTCTAATTAGATCGATTTCCGGAGTCATACTGGGCATAAAACTATGTGATTTTTTTATTCCGTCGGCAAGATTTTACGACCACGACCACGTTACCTACTTTTTGAGGTGTTGGCTTTGAACATACTTTACATGTATAAAAAATGTATAAAATAAATTTAAAAAATTTTTTTTGTGTACTTCAAAAGTGTATTTATTAAGCATTTCGAATCCTACATCCATATCTTCAATAGTATTATCAGAAAAATTTCACAAATATAGCGTTGTTTTCGAGGGTCTAAAATAGATTGCTGCTTAATAATACTGAATTTAAATTTATTGCGGAGATTTGCTCCTGTCAAAAATTATTTTATAAATTATAATTGATTTATGAATTTATTAAACTATATAAATTATTTAATTATTTATTAGGTATTTAATTTACAAAAAGTCAAAGTCTGTTGTTTTTTAGTAAGTTACGGAAGGCAGTTTTACGTTGAGTTTGACAGGTAATTCTTCTGTTAGCATAAAACGTAGCATAAAAGCTATGTTTTGGTGTTATCTGAACTTTTAACATTCAACTCAGTTCCAGATGTGGATAGCACTGATAATATGTTACATTGACGTGATATTCTATTACGATTTCGACTTGCAGTCACGAGCTTAATACCATTAATCGCTTTTTGCACCGGCTTTGAAAGATAAAGGAATCAATTTTTAATTGAAAGCTAACAAAAACGCTTCCTGTATTCTTATAGAAAATTTAAGAAACACATCTCCGATTTACTGATGAAAGTATTAAGAATCAATACACTCTGATAACAGTGTAATATCACAATTGGGGTTTACATTAATAACAAAAAGGTTCAATGAGAATCTCATGCCCAACAATAAAGGCTGACTTAGTAACCTGAAAAAAAAACCAGAATTTTGATAGATGCGTACGGATATATTGACTTATTCTTAGTTACATTTCGGGCTGTATCTAAGAGTACAAAAAAAATTGTTCCTAATATAAAGTATGAACTTCTAATAAGATCAAGATGTGATTTGAACACTATTATTCAGGAAGATACTCTAGCCGGTAACGTTATGAAGTATGAAAAATATAAAATAAAAATAGTAAAGATAGAATGCCAGGTATTATTATATCTGATAAACCAAACATGCATCTCCTAAATTTCATTAAAGTTAATTCAATCTCAATTATCGTTCTTGGGAAATGCATGAATATCTCCTGTTAGCTAGAGTCAATAAGCATTTTTTGATAGTAAAAATTTTCAGAAGACTTAAAAAACGAAAAACTCATTTTACGATTCATGGTTTACAAACAAAGATACAAAAAGAATAAAAAACTGTAAACAATAATCACATTGATCATTGTGATATTAGTAACGTGAGGTTTTACCTGAATTATACCTAACAGTATTATTCATATAACCATATATAGCCTGACATATCGAAAAATCAATTTGTACTTCTCTATGATATGTATGTTAAGTTTCAAAAACCATACGATTCAAGAGGTCCTCAATGACTCGCTTAGAAATTTACACTCATTTTTTTATTTATCTCATTTTATTAATATATATATTTCAATTAATATGTAATATATAATGATGAAATTAGTTTGACTAATTCTAAGCAATTTAATGTGCCCCATAATAGTCAATGTTATGAAAGAGTACATTATGACACAAGAGAGAAATATAGGCGTTTTCCGACGAGAGTATGTTTGCCACCCGAGCGAAGCCACGGCGTCAAATTACCCGAGTTCGAAAACACCTTTGCTCCCGTGTGTCACCTACTATCAAAGAATTAAACAAGTTCAAATCCCCCTTGTGCTACTCATGCTTATATAGAACGAGCAGGTATCATATCTAAAGGTCCAGATGATACTCACATGATACTGATGTAATTCGTTGGATTTGAAAAAAATAATAATATTATCGCCTTTCTCTTAAGATTATTCCTGCAAATTTATTTGATTTTCATAAAATTAAATTAAATGATTTCCTCTTATTTGAAAATTGGTAAAATATGTCAAGAAGAGATGTAGTATCGGGTGGTGGGGAATGCTGGGGACAAAACCCTCGCCGGGGGTTGGAGGCGGATCCCCCTTTTCTAAAAAGAAATAAGAATAATCAATTGAAGATTATAAGTTTGTTAATAATCCAATCTTAAAATAAAACTATTTAAAATTAAAACTAATTAAAACAAAAGATATAGATAATTTTTAATACATAAAAAACATTATAAGAATTTTTCTAATAAATTTCACATAGAAGATAAATCTTATTTTATTTTCAAAGTGCAAAAAAGGTCGACCCCGCGGTCGAGTGGCGCATATAAGTCTAACCATCGCAAATACCAGATATTATGCAGGCACGGAAAACTGATAATCCTACCTAACTACATGATTTCATTCATTCACTTTTCCTCCCAAGGGAAGGAAAGTAAAATTCTGCTTTCTGATTGGTCGGAAAGTAATCATAAACACTTTTCCTCCCAAGGGTGGAAAAATAATATTTTGTCCCCTCTAAACAGCTGCGGAAAATAGTATTTTGCGCCCTAAATGCTTAAATAGTACATTGTGACACAAGGGAGGAAAATAGGCGTTTCCGACGAGGGTACGTTTGCCGCCCGAAGCGATTTCGTCATTACCCGAGTCTGAAAATGTCTTTGCGCCCTTGTATCACATACTATTTTCCAATACGAGGGCGCCTTTTCTTTCTCAAAGAAATGCACAAAAAATTGAATGGCAAATTCACAGAATTAAACACTGACAAACCCGCCCCCATATATTGGTCATGCTTAGATAGAGCGAGCTGGTATAATATTTAAAAACTCAGTTGATACTTGCTCCGAAATAAGTTGCCCTACCATAAAATGTAATGCGCTGGATTTGAAAAAAATATATTATCGGTTTTCTTTTAAGGTTATTCCTGAAATTTATTTGACTTTCATAACATCAAATTAAATTATTTCCTCTTATTCGTAAATTCGTAAAGTTTGGTAAGAGCAAATGGAGGATCAGGAGGTGGGGGTGCAGGTGGCGAAGTCCCCGCCGGGGGTTGGTGTAGAGCCCTCTTTTCTAAAAATAAATAAGCCTAATCAATTGAAGATTATAAGTTTGTTAATAATATACTTTTAAATTTAAATTTAAAAAAATTTAATAGCATAACAAATAGAATTTAAAATTAAAACGACTTAAAAAAAAGATATAGAAAATTTTGAATACTTAAATAACATTGCAATGGAAATTGCAGTAGCCTATAACCTGAAAAATAAAATAAGAATAAATAAAAGTAATGTTAGGTTTGGTCGAGTTCTCTGCTTAACCAAGCAGACCTCCCCCATTTTGTTTATAATATATTCAGGAAGAGTACCAAAAGGAAACAACGAGGTATGAGCACAGCAATAACAGAAGGAGGAGAGAGAGGCGACAAGAAAGCATTGAGATTAATAGGTTCTGTGCGAATGTACACAGCTGGATGCGACTCCAGGCAACAAGTAGAGTGCATATATAAGAAAGAGAGAAACAGAGAGAAATATACGAATGAAGATAAATATAAGAAGATAGAAGGAGAGAAATAAAGAAGTATATATATATATATATATTTATATATATGAAGAGTACATATTATAGTATAGTAGAATATATATTATAATATAGTATAGTATAGTATATAGTCGTACTTCGTGCGAGAGGGGAAAACGGGAGGCGAGGAAAATTAGGTAGCGGCGGCCATTAAAGGGGGGAAGGTGAGGGTCGTTCTGCGAGCGTGATGCGGGATGACGCGGAAGATGGCGGATGCCACGATATATGTATAATATAGAAACATTGTAAACGGCTATTGGAATAAACGAATGCTTTGAGAAATTAGTTCTTCTTTCTTTTGTGTAGAAAATAAAATGAATACATCCGCTCCATTAAATATAGAACACATTATAACAAAATTCCGATATTAATAATTATACCTATATATATTGTAACCGCCCGAACGGCGGTGGTAGGTTAGAGCGCTCGTGTGAAACCGCGAGTGTTCGTGTGAGTTCGCGAAACGATACGCGTGAGCCGCGAGGGCGCTGGAAGCGCAACTGTACGTATGAAGTTCGGAATGAACTTCACTTGCACTTCTCTTTCGTCCCTGGAGTTTATATTTTTCGACGCACCTTCTATCCCTCCCACCTGGAATTACCGTTTCCACGTTTTTCGTTTCGTTCGTTTCGAACCACATAGTTCAGGTCGCCCATGTAGCTTCCTTCGCGGTGACGAGTTACAAGTTGGCCTTGGTGTAAACTTCGTGCAAGCACATCGGAGACGAGGAAAAGATACGCGGCGACATCCCCGCGGCAACCCCGGACAGTCAGAGTACTAGCGCCTACGCGCTACCGTTCATGTACTGTCGCGAGCCAGCGACGCCATCAGCGGCTACGAGCCGCAGCCACATGCAACCGCACAAGCTATCAGCGAGAAGAGAGAGAGCGCGCGCACCCGGTCGCCCTGATACCAGGCGACGGCAGCGAGCATCAGCGAGCATGAGCGAGCACCAGCGAGCATCAGCGAGCTTTCGGCCAGCGACAGCATCGTCGTCGTCGGCGGCAAGTAGCCTTATATTTTTGTTATAATTATTCATGCGTGCATATAGCTAGGCTCCTGGCCCACCGCCGCGCCCGCTTAACCTCAATTGTCATTTGTACATCGCGCGTAGCGATGTACAAATACAAGTAAACTCTATCGTTATTCCATTTTGTAATTTTATGCGGTAGTAAATGATTTCGCGTGTGAGTCGCATGTAATCTATAGTATGTAATATTCTAATGTAGCGTCGTTCCCACGTGTGTTATATCGAAAGCGTCCCGTTCCGTTTTCCCCGTCCCTGAGTATTTTATACGATTGCGTAGTTTTATAAATAATTAACGTAGCGTCGCGGAACCCGCAACCAGTATATAACGTAAATAGGCTTTTTGTATAAATAAATGTTAATATTGTTATTCCGATAAAGTCACTCGCGTAGTTCATTTCTCGTTCCCCGTCCCCTTTCGAGCGGAGTGCACGACCAACAGCGTGGAAGAGTCCACACACACATGCAAGCTAATATATATATATATATATTATTATATATATATATATATATATATATATATATATATATATATATATAATACTTTATATACAATCTGGACATCAGCAGCCCGAGTTCCCGCCCTGGAAGTAAGTAACTAGTAGTATCACGTGACGAGCAGGATTGAAATTTTGCCTCGTTACAACGTTATAAGAATTTTTATAATAAATTTCAGATAGAATATAAATCTTATTTTAGTTTCCAATCTGAAAGTACAAAAAAATGTCGAACCCGCGGTCGAGTGGCGCATATAAGTCTAAGCATTGTAAATGCCAGATGTTACGCAGGCACGGAAAACTCAGAATCCGACCAGACGACACGTGTTCGTTCATTCATGTTCCTTCCAAGTGAGGAAAAGTAAAATTCTGCTTTCTGATTGATCGGTAAACGGCCATAATCACTTTTACTCCCTACGGAGGAAAAGTAGTATTTTTCTCCCTCTAGACAACTGCAGAAAATCTTATTTTGCACCCCAAGTATGGGAAAATACATTGCTATATTAAGTTATTTAATCGAGAAGTAAAATATGATAGAAAAGAAAGAATCTAATTTTTGTACTGCAAAGCAAAATACAGTAGATTTAGTTTGAATATATTATTAATGAATGGTAAGTTAATGTAGTTTATAAACATCATTTATCCCTTTAATAAAATAGCCTCACTAATATTTTATTTGAAAGTAATCATTAGAACTTCGTAGAAATTTTTACATAAATACTATGTGTACATATCATATATATTTATCTTGTGATTGATAATTTAATCTCATATAGTATATTTATTATACTAGATAAAATAAATTTTCGTATTAGTTTTACCTGAAGTTTGGACCACTGAATTCTACCAATACATCTAGAAGCATTCCGCCATGCTAATTTAGCACCAAAAATTAGTTCTGTTTCTGTTAATTGATAACTTCCAGACAAGAGTACTTGATTTTTAATAGCCTGCCACCGAAGATGATGAGTTTCACTATTTAATCTGAAAGTTTAGAAATGTTGAATATTATATTCTGGAATATTTCATAAATGTTACCTAAGTTTCTTCAAAGAGTGTGTTAGTTGATTTAAAATTTCCAAAAAATACCCTAAGCGAGAAATGAGAGGGCGTAGCTCCTCCCCCAAAAAATTTCCAAGGATTTAAGGAAATTAATGAAATTTTCAGAAAATTCAAGGAATTTCGTATTTCTTAACAGTTTTCTTTTTTATTTAAAAATTTTTTTAATTTAAAATTGTCACACAGTATTTCGCGCACCAAATAGGAACGTCAATCCCGCACTGCGTAATCAAATTTTTTTCTCTTTTCTTCACCACTACAAATTCGTCTGCGTTATTCTAACTCGATAAAGGGCAATTCTTCCCGAGTCGGGATTGAATCTCCGAAATTGAACGAAAATTTAACACATTCCACCAAAAATTTTATTTAAGAAATTTTATTTACTATTGGTCACCACTACTCTATATACACTTTATAAAGAATTTAATTTTAATAAAAAATAAAAAAAAAACTTACAACTCTGCCATCCAACATAATTAATAATATAACAAATAATCAGTAATAATACGACCTCAATGAATATATATATATTGATAATCGTCACATTAATTTTCATGAATAATTATCATCTTCACAATGAATACATCTTAAAATCTCAATTTGATCTCTTTCATTCTATTTATTTCCACTTTTACTTCCTCAATCTGATTTCCTCAATCTTACTTCCTCAATTCTGAATTTCTCTCTCTCTCTCTCTCTCTCTCTCTCTCTCTCTCTCTCTCTCTCTCTCTCTGTCTCTCTTTCTCGTTCCACACTACTTCTAGAATTTAATTTTTTTTATACAATAATTTCTTATTAATCCCCACTCACAACCGATACTTAAATAAGCACACCACAATTTGAAAATTCTTAAAAAAAACTAAGAGAGAATCGCACAAAAGAATAGAATTTAATTTCTTCTACTCTTGACAAGAGCTAGAAACCAACTACTCTCTCCACAAAATTAACATCCCCTCTTCCTTCAAATACCGCCAATTTATTATTTCTTGGCGGGCACCAATTACCTTATTTAATTTAAACACTCTAATTTATTATTTTTCCAAACAGTTATTGGTTCCCACCTTTACTACTTAAGTCTTCATCCGGTTCCGCTTCCTTCCTATAACTCCTAATTGGAGCAATTAATCTACCCTTTCAATTATTCATTTGAATTTCGCGCGCGAATGTGCTTAATTCATTTGAAGTCGATAAGAAGGGTCTCCACTACTATCGGCCATCTACCGGACGCGCAACGACATTCCTATACATATCTTTTTTTCTTTCTTTATTAACTGAAATGCATATTCTATGCATTCGTATACATTCCGGTAGTCCTTTTTTCCGTTCCGCTCGTTCCCATCGTGCATCTCTCGTATATGATCGAAAAGAAGTCCCGCACCTTAAAACAACACTTCATATGAGTGCTAACCTCCAAATGATTTGATAACCTCAATTTATTTTATATATTTTTGATAAAATTATTTTATTTTAAATGTGCTTGTTTTAATCATCTTTTCTTTTTTCAGATTATTTGGTAACTTGAGTGACGTATCCCATACGTCACAAAATATATGTAAAACTATGAATGATCTATTACATTTTTATATGACGTGGACAGCTTCTGCATATTTTACAATTTTCATCGTAATATCCTGGAATTTCTCTAAAGAAGCCCTAAATAATAAAATCCATTCGTGAGTTTAAAATAAAGATACATATTGAAATACAGTATGCGCCAGTATGTCATATATTATTATTGATTTGAATCGAAGTCCTAGAAATTCAGTATGCACCATTGGACAGATAGTATACGACTTCTTCTATTAAAACAATGAATTTGCTTTAGAAGAGCCATTGGTTTTTAATGCAAAGAGAACTAATGTAAGTCTATTTTAGAATCTTTATCACTATAGTGAAACATAATGACCAGTCTCTATTGTATACTAAAGTTCTGTAATATAATACGTATTGAGAATTATAAGTCAGAACCCATAAATCTTTTCTAATTTACTCAATTCTATAATTAATCTGGTATATATTATTCATCTTGTGTGTTTTTATATATTATTATTGCAGGTATCCGATGTCCTGTGAGTTACGTGACATAAAAATCATAAGTGGCTGGGTTTCCACCATTTCCAAACAACAAGTAAATTCTTTAATAATTGGAATTTGACGTTTTGATATAATTAAAAAAAATTTTTCATTATTTGTTAACTTAAGTGACGTATCCCATACGTCACAATCCCCCTCCCTAAACTATGTCATCCGCTATTTCCGTTACTCAACTAATTATTACTTACCGGCAACATTTTTTCTTTTCTTCTTCCCCTTTACTTCCCCATAGACGGGAGCTGGTGAGGCTCCCGTGGTCTCCACTACACCATGGTGGCAGGCCTCCCTCACGATCTCCACTACTTCAACCCCTCCGGAACGGAGTATTAATGAATGGGACAATGGGAAGGAAGGGAAGAAAGGGAACGAATAACAACTAGAAGATCAGAAGGATCGACTACTAAGGACGCAGATACACTAATCGGTGATGAGAGGAATGCAAGCCCAGACTCTTCAACCTATTGTTGGGAGTCCCCACCAAACACATCCCTCACCACAATCCGCTGTAAGTCTAAGGGTAAGCCCCGGATTCCTTTTAGTAGTTCCAGGACCTGACCCATGCCTCCGGTGACCATACGATCCTCCGTGATCCTGGGACCTGTGAATCGTGTCTCTGCAGTGAGACTCCTCCCTCCAGATGTCCCAGAGCTCACGGGCATCGAACTAGGCTCACGCCTATTTTAATCACTTTCATCATGGGCCGAATCCATCCCCAACGCACTCCGTCACGACCGCGGGACTACCAGAGGTAGCACAAGCACGAGACCACTTGAGATGCTCCCAGTGTCTCTCACTACACCAGGGACAATCCGTGAGGTCGACTCCCCGTCTAGCACAATTATAACAAAACATATGCAGCGCCGCCTTCTGCCGTACAGGTCTCCTTCACGGGTAGGCGTGTTAATTCATGCCAATCCCTGAAGGACGCCGATCCCTCAGACCGGGAACGACTATTTATTCCGGGAGACCAGCCTTGAGGCCTCATAGGGTGTGACCACTGGCAGTTTCTAACGGGTTGGGGGCAATCGACTGCGATTCAGGCTGACGGACGACCGTCGCCGACACGGGTAGGGGCCAAACCTTCGGTCTTTACGGCGGCGAACTCGGGGAGACAAAATCACCCGCCTCTAAATGCCTCCTCGGATTATACCGCTGGGCATTCCTCCGCTGTCGGCGAGCGGCCGCCGCGGTCCTCTTCGCAGCAGCGGCCGAGCTCAAATCATTGTCGGCCCCATATATCTTCCCACCTCCGTGTGGCCTAACAACCACCACAGGCAAGACATGGGAACCCAGGGTTTGACCCTAAACGATAAAGCCCATCGCCGATGGTTTTCCCCCTTCGAAATTTACTGGAGGGAAAATAGATGGCCCGGAAGAGGTGGCCCTCACCATGGGCTGAGGAGTCAATAGACTCTCCAACTCTATCACTGCCTCCCTACTCTCTCGGGTCTCCCTATCCTCCTCCTCCGCCACTCCATTCGATAAGGAATGAGTTCTCCTCATCACTTTATCCCCCACCTGAAATCTAAGGTCTCGTCGGCCTTTATTATATCTTTGCTGCTGTTTTCGTTTTTCTTCTTTCATAAAAGTCACCACTACATCTCGGAGGGCGTCAAGCCTTCTCACTCTATCCGCCCAAACTTCTGGGTCTAACCTATCCGCGATTTTTACCTCTCCCATCTCTCGGCGAAGGCTTTTCAACGGTCGCGGGTGTCGTCCATAGCTTAAGAACGCCGTTGATACCCTTGTAGTACTTTGTACTGCCGTATTAACCGCGTGCCGAAACTCATGAACATGTCAATCTCAATTCCTATGATCCTCCTTCACGAAAGTAGCAATCATTATTTTTAATGTTCTATTACTACGTTCTTCAGGATTAGCTTCTGGATGATACGGCCGGGTAGTGACATGCCGAACTCCGTATTCCTCTAGAGTACTCTTTAACCATTGATTCACAAATTCTTTTCCATTATCGGTTAACAAATAATTGGGCGTCTCCCACCTGAATAAAATCAATTCCTCGAACGCTCTAGCTACTGATTTCCCTTCGTCGGATCTGAGTGGCTTTACCTCAATCCACCTTGTAAGTAGATCCTGAAATACTAACAAATATTTAAACCTATTTTTACTTGGAGTAAATTCCATGAGGTCCGCAGCCACCACTGCCCACGGTCTCTCCACTACCCTTGTACCAAATAAGCCTTGTGGACCCGTTTGTGATACTTTATATCTTTGACATTCGTTACATCCTTGTATAAATGAATTTACTTCATACCAAAATCCGGGCCAATAATATTCTCTAGCCATCCGGTCATAAGTCTTTTCTACTGCTAAACGTCCGGAACTAGCCTCACAATGAGCATCCTTCATCACCCTAATCCGGTGTTCCTTTGGAACTACCAGTTTCCACTGGTCCTCTCTAAATAATATTGGATACAGTAACGAGTCCTTTCTATAGCAATCTATTTTACCTTCCTCTAACCGCCAATTCGGATATTTATTGGGATATTCCTCTATCTCGTTCCTCCGCTGTATATACCATTCATATTGAATTTCTTCAAATGCTGCTATTTCGTCCTCTTCGAACAATGCCCATCTGGCCAATCTACCGGATGGCTCCTTTAAATTACGCAACCATTTAAGAGCACTATGGTCGGTGATAGCTGTAAATCTATATCCTTCAATATGAAGTCTCAACTTCTTAATGGCCCAAAGGAGAGCTAAACATTCTCTCTCACTCGTAGTATAATTCGTTTCCACTTGTGTCAATACTCTACTGATATATAGAACGGATGTTCCCCATCCTCTCGGTCCTGGGTGAGGACTGCTCCCAGTGCAAACCCACTAGCATCGCATTGCACCGTGAACGGCTTAGAAAAATCCGGTCGGATTAATACAGGTGCCTTAGTCAAGGCCTCCTTCAATTCCACGAAGGCTAACTGCTGCTCATCTCCCCAGACCCACGGTTAATCCTTTCTCAATAATTTGACCAAAGGAATTTTTATTTCCGAGTCCTGGGGAATCAACCTCGAATACCACCCAATCATTCCTAAAAACTAAATATTCTATGACGGGATCTACTTTTTCTTTATCGGTCCGCAATCCTTTGTTATCCAGTATGAATCCGAGATATGTTACTGTCGAACACCCAAACTCACATTTTTCTCTATTCACCACTAAATTAGAATTAACCACCTTCTGTAAAACTATTTTCAACCTTGTGTTCACTTACTTTCAACATGTGTTCTTCGAAAGTCTCAGTCGCCACTATAATATCATCTAGATACGCAAAAATTTAGGGTTCGAATTCCGGTCCAAACAATGCATCAATCAATCGCTGGAATGTCATTGGAGCATTAGTCAGTCCAAACGGCATTCTCCTAAATTGCCATAATCCCGACCCTGGTAAAGCAAAGGCCGTATATTTCTTGCTCTTTTCTTCCAAAGGTACCTGGAAATACGCCTGCTTTAAATCAATTTTGGACAAATAATCCGCCATTCGTCGATATATTGGCTTCTGACACCAACTCAACCTCAGGCAGTGGAAGGTTTTCTTCTGAACTATCTGTTTGCAATACTGTCGTGGTGAAGGGAAGCTCTTCCCCTCTATTATCCACATCTGGATTCCAAGGAATATGACTCCTCGGTAATACCCGGCATAATTTATAGCTCAATAATCTATCTTTCAGTGTCGCAATTTCTTCTTTCGTACTTAACGCGGCTATATCTACGGAAGATCTCATCTGGCAGTAAAGGTTCTATTTCCGCAGCTACTTCCCTAGCCCGACTTGATCGTTTCAATAAATTTTCTAAAAATTCTTCATATTCCATCATGTTCCTTTTATTTAATGTGCCGGATGTAATATCCATCTCAGTCTTTACAAAGCTAAATTCAATAAAATCCGTTCGAAGAAAGAAAAAAAAAATTAAATAATTCTTCTTGTCTCTAATCTGAGATTTTTTTTAACACAGATTCCGATCAGTATTCCAAATTTAAAATTCCAAATGTACCCCACGATTTACGGACATAGATGCCGTGACTCCTTATTATACCATATCAAATTTCACCAAATAAATTTAATTCAAATATCAAAAATATAATATTTAATAAATTTAATTTTTACCTTATACAGCTGGTGTCTATAGTCTTCACTACCTTATCTAAATTTCCAATTTCATAATTCATTAACTTTATTTACAACAGAAACAAAATTTCAAAAGTCTATCAATTATATTAATAAGACCATAAAAAAAAAATTTTTTTAACATGAAAGTACAAAAAAAATTTCAATCGATTTATCACGTTAATTCAACGTTCAAAATTCTAATTTAATAATTTAATTATAATTTAATATTATTATTCTTGAGTACTCCTATCTATGAATTATTCAGACACCAGCGTCTTCTTCAGCATCTGAAAAGGATCTACTAAATTTCTCCACGACTACTTCTGTAAATTTATAATTTATTTCTTGGTTAATAATTAACAACATTTCTAAAGTTTTGACTTTACAAATGAATGGTATTTAATAAAAGAATCCATTAATGCAAAAAAAAAATTCAACTGAAATTATTTATTAAATAACACTAAATTTAACAAAAATTTGGTCTTTTTTTTTAACAAAAAAAAAAAAACTTTAACTTATAATCGTTACTACTACATTTCAGGGAATACATATACATATATATATATATATATATATATATATATATATATATATATGACTATGAATATCATCATTACTATATAGATATTTAAAAATTTAGATATAAATAATATTATAATATTTCAAATAAATAATATTCTATACTTCGAAGTGTATATATAAATACGCCAGTCACTATAACTCTCTTACGATGAATATAAATAGTGATTTTTGGTTTATCCAGAAAAATTTTCAGTCACCAAAATTTCATCACCACAACTTCCGTCAAACGAGAGAGTCACCAACGAAACCATTATTAATAAAAAATTTTAGTCCAATTCATTATCTGGTCAAATAAAAAAAAATTTTTCCAGTCACAAAAAAAAATCTGGTCAATAATAAAAAAAAAAAAAATATCTAGTGACTAATGAAGAGAAGAAGAAAAACCGACAAAAATCTAATCACTCTAATGATAAATTTCTCGTTGTCATCATCAGAAAAAAAAATTTAAATAATAAAATAAAAAAATAGTTGAATTAAATTTTAAAATAATTAATTAAATATTAAAAAAATTTTTAAATTTAATATTTAAAAATCACCACACAACAAAATTTTTACCGCCAAAGTTTCCGCGCCTAAATGCTTTTCGCGCCAAAATTTATGTCGCAAAATTTTTCGCCAATCATCAATCCTCTTATATATTATATATATATATATATATATATATATATATATATATATATATATACTACACATCAACCAGCACGAAAACAACGAAAAAAATTTCCAAAATTTTTTCACTCAATCCAAAAACTCGGGTTTGGTGAAAATTCCCCACCAGGGATGCCATTTTATCACACAGTATTTCGCGCACCGAATAGAAACGCCAATCCCGCACTGCGTAATCAAATTTTTTTCTCATTTCTTAACCACTCGATAAAGGGGAATTCTTCCCGAATCGGGAGTCGCAGGATTAACTCCAAAATTGAACGAAAATTTATCACATTCTACCAAAAATTTTATTTAAGAAATTTTATTTACTATTTGTCACCACTACTCTATATGCGATTTATAAAGAACTGAGTTTTAATAAAAAATAAAAAAAAAATTACCACTCTGCCATCTAACATAATTAATAATATAATAAATAATCAGCAATAATATGACCTCAATGAATATATATATTGATAATCGTCACATTAATTTTCATGAATAATTATCATCTTCACAATGAATATATCTTAAAATCTCAATTTGATCTCTTTCATTCTATTTATTTCCTCAATCTTACTTCCTCAATTCTGAATTTCTCTCTCTCTCTCTCTCTCTCTCTCTCTCTCTCTCTCTCTCTCTCTCTCTCTCTCTCTCTCTCTCTCCTTCCACACTACTTCTAGAATTTAATTTTTTTTTATACAATAATTTCTTATTAATCCCCACTCACAACACAAGGAAAAATATATTTCATTCACAAAGTATATGAATGACTGCCATGTAAATTTTAGATTTATAGATTCTTGGCGATTTTACCATTATACTTAGAGTAACTTGCATCATATCTAAAGAATGTACTAATAGCAATACAGGAATTTCTCTCTCTCCCCGTCACGGGCTGCATGACCGTGACGGGGTGAGAGCGCTTAAGCCGGGGGAACAAGAAGGAGCGCTTGGTGGATGTACCAGATCCTTTTAGATCTGTACAGCACGAAGCGTTCCGCATCCTTCCCTGGCTTACGAGTATTTGAATCGGGAATTCGCATCCCTATAAACGGGCTATCCGAACTACCTGATGGGAGGATCCCTATAAATGGGTATCCTGAGAATGATTGCGAAAGTATGGATGGTATGTATGTAGAGTCTAGATATGATGTGAGAGTCAGGGAAGAGGGTAAGGCTCCTCGGGTATCTAAGAAGCAGCCTGCGGCTGAGAAACGGCGAATCTTGGTCTGCTAATTGGCCCCTAATCCAAAGTCTTAGATACCGTGCTGAAGGATGAATGGCACAAAGGTGAATGTGTCGCAAACGGTTCCTTCGGGAAACCAGGCCAAATCCCGTCGTATTGCAGGTCTTACCCGGTAGTTGCGGCCCATGCCGGGTGGACTACATATATCCACAATACTCGTGGGAACAGAAATAGAAAACCCTGAAAACACTGAGATGGAAATAGAGGGGGAGCACGAAATGGAAGAAAGTCGGGCTTTGTTACCAACAGAAACCATCTCGGAGGTACCGAGACCTGTTCAGGCCATTGAACGGGGGGAGACGAGTGCACATGAAGGCGCGGGCATGAACCGGAACCTGAGTGGAGCACAAAAGAGGAAACTCCTTAAACAAAAAGTAATGGAAGAGGGTCTACCTATTCCTAGATCGGGGGTGGGGAGAAAGCAGAGGCAGGCAGAAAAGAGACGGGCAGTAATCGTACTGATTACGTCGGCCTCGGCTGCTCCAGCCACTGATTCGGGTAAGAGGGGACCCTCAACCAGCCTTGGGTCTACTGAGCAGGGGCTCAGCATCTCACCTGCCTAGAGTGACACTCACGTGTGGTGAATATCTCGGTAGGGAAATGCCTGCAGAAAGCTGCACGTCACTGAAAAAAACAGTGGTGAAGAAAATCTGCGAAATTCACGGTGACGATTTCGCACCGAGATTCAAATAATCCTTTCCCAGAAGGGGAACAGTGGTCTTTGTCTGCGAGGACAAGGACTCTGAGACCTGGCTGAGAAGGGAGGCTGAGAGTCTGAAGCTGGGGGACTCGGACCTCAAAGTCAGAGTAGTATCTACGGAAGAATTGAAAATTACAAAAGTAATTACAAAGATTCCGGCGGAGATAGAATCTGTCCCGGACTTCCTAAAGTTGGTCCGAAGACAGAACAAAGGAGTGGATCCATCAAGATGGGCGATCATGAACAAGTCTGCCGACGGTAGTCTTGTTCTTGGTGTAGATGAATCATCAGTGGAGGCCCTCCGAAGCAGAAACCTAAAACTCTCGGTGGGGGTTGAGACGGTTACCTTTAAGGTACTGTTTCGGCAAAGTACCGCTGGAGAAAAGGGAGAAACTTCCACGGAAGGCGTATCTAAGAAATAGCATCCTCAATGGCCATTTCGGGGATACGCTTTACCCAAATTAATTTGCACCATTCCAAAAGCGCCTCGGCGATCTTAACGAGAAGCCTGGGAAAGCTGCATACACACATGGCCCTAACACAGGAACCCTGGATTTGGAGGGAACGTATTAGAGGTATTAACGCAAACGGGGAACTTTTTGTGGGGGCCAAGGATGGGAACGCGAGAGCTTGCATTTTCATCAAGGGGATTAATGGTTTTCTGTTGCAGGAGCTGAGCTGCAGGAACTGCACCACCATCAAAACAGAAATCGAGAGCAAAGACCGACATGTGCGAAGTATCATAGTTTGCTCATTCTACCTTGCACACAATGAGGATATACCTATCTCCAGCATGACAAAGGTGATTGAGTTCAGCAAACGCTCGAATCTGCACTTGATCATTGGTTGCGACGCTAATGCACATGTGACATGGGGTAGCACCGATATCAACGCCAGCGGAGAGGCCCTACTGGACTACCTAATCGGAAGTCATTTAGATATAGTCAACCGAGGAAATGAAGCCACTTTTATAACAGCTAACAGGAATGAGGTCCTTGACCTCACTGTACCTTTTTTAAAGCAACGAATATTATACATGAATGGAAGGTGGAAAAAGAACCATCCATGCCAGACCATAGGACCATGACATTCCAATTGGAATGTCTTAACAATTGAATTGTACTTTTGTCGACTGCCCATATACAACTTAATAAATATTTTTTATTGGTCTTACAGTCCAATCAATTCAATCTAAAAATAAAATTAAATTAAAAATAAAAATAAATAAAAAATAAAATAAAAATTAAAAATAAAAATTAAATTAAAAATTAAATTAATATTATAATGACAGTCAGACTGTCCTTGTTTACATTCACCCCCGCAGACTAATCTGAAAATAAAATATTAGTTGAAAAAATTCTTTGTTAGTAAAGTACAGTCTGACTGGCCCCAACACCCTTACCTAATTGAAGACTTGTCCAACGTTTCGAGCTCGCTACGGCTCCTGATGAGGATTATTATTTTATTTTTTATTTATTTTTATTTTTATTTTTTATTTTTATTTTTAATTTAATTTTATTTTTAGATTGAATTAATTGGGCTTTAAGACCAATAAAAAATATTTATTAAGTTGGAATGTCTTAACACAAAAATGGAACCGAGGAGAAAACCAACAGATAGAGATTGGGAACTATTTAAAGATGAACTTCGTGAAAGCACTGCTCATCTTAAACGAGAATATGGCACTGAGTTTCAACTAGACTGGACATTATGTAAAGTCCAGACAGCAATTACCAGGGCCTACGAAAACAACTGTCCATTGAAACCTGCTAGGAAACCTAACAGCGCATACTGGTGGAACGGGGAAACTAGAGGCGCTGATAAAAAAGGCACGCAAAGCCTTCAATAGGGCGAAGAAGAGGAAAAACTCTGAGGGATGGTCCATATATAAGAAAACAATAGGCGATTTCAAAAGAGAACTAAACATTGCTAAAAGAGAAGCATGGAGGAACTTCTGTTCAGGGACCGAGAATCTGTCTGATGTAGCCGAGTTGGCCAAAATCCTAACAAAGGATAATAACTATAGACTGCAAAATCTACAAGATGCAGCAGGTAGTTATACAGAAGAGGGCACACTTGAACTACTTCTGAAGGCTAACTTTCCTGACTTCATCAGGAACTGCAAAAATGAAATATACAACACCATCATGGAACGGCTGGTAGGTGCGGATTGGAAAACGGCTGTTCATATTGTGATACCGGAGAAGATAAAATGGTCGATTTACTCCTTTGAACCATGAAAGACTTCAAACCAATTTGTCTGACGTCATTCATGCTAAAAACGATGGAGAGGGTAGTAGATTTACATATAAGGCAAACTGTTGATTAATAACCCAATTTCAAGTAGGCAACATGCCTACGCGACGGGAAAGTCCACTGAGGCAGCTCTCCACTCAGTGGTCAAACACATTGAGAAGGCTTGGAACTCGAAGGAAACTGTAATAGGTGCCTTCGTAGACATAGAAGGTACTTTCAATAGCATCACTAGGATTGACATTGATAACGCTCTATATGCTAAGGGAATAACACCCTCTATTAGAAGGTAGATTATGAGTTCCTTAAGTAATAGAGAGGTATATAGTAAATGGAAAGGTAAACTCGTAAGAGGTAAAGTCAACCAAGGATGTCCACAATTAGGGGTACTTTCATCTCTCCTGTGGAATCTTGTAGATGATGGCTTACTGCGTATGCTTGAAGAGGAAAGAATTTTCGCAGTCGCATACGCAGATGATTTCTCAATACTTGTCAGGGGCAAGTACGAAGAGATATTACCTGAAATTCTTCAGGAGGTTCTGGTAAATGTCAATAATTGGTGTCAAGAGAGATCGCTTGGGAATCAATCCAAAGAAGACCGAAGTTGTAGCCTTTACTAGGAAATACAAGAACAAAATAAAATCTTGCGGAAACTTCCGAAGGCAAGGTATACCGTATATGGAAGGAGTTAAATATCTAGGTGTATACCTAGATAAGAAACTATCATGGGGACAACACCTACGAATGCAGAGTAAAAAGATCATCAACATACTGATGCAGTGTAGGTCCGCTATCGGCACGAGCTGGGGGCTTGAACCGCAGAATGTTTTATGGATATATAAAACAATACTGATGCCGGGGCTGACTTATGCTGCCTTGGTGTGGTATAAAGTGATCGAGAATAAATCCTTTGCAAGAATCCTGGATCATATACAGGCAATCTCGCTAAGGGGAGCATTTGGATTAAAAAGGAGTACCCCTACTGCTGCTATCGGCATGATGCTAGGTCTGGACAGCCTGGACTTGGAAATAACAAGAACGGCTGCCAGATCGGCTTATAGAATGATATGCAGCGGTCAGTGAGATAGTACCGCAACTGGACACGCTTGCATTTGCAGGAAAATACTGAGTGGTCCAACTTTTAATCTCCTTCAAGATCGTATTAACACAACTCTCTGCTTCGGGCAACGATATAAGATCAGGATGCCGAGCAGAGAGGATTGGAACAATGACTTAAATTTGCGAGGTGATATCTGGTTCACAGCAGGATCCAGAATGAGATGCTGGTACTGGATTCGGTATATATGGACCTGAACGCAGTTTAAATTCAGCCTTTAGACTGAATAAATATATAATACAGTATTTCAGGCAGAAATAGCTGCCATTGAAACCTGTGCAAACGGCTTAATGCAATGGGGATTTAAGGGCAGATGCATAAATATATGCACAAACAGCATAGCAACGCTGAAGGCCCTCGATCAACCCTGCACTACATCACTACTGGTCAAAGAAGCTAAAATTGCTCTAGACAATTTGACCAGGGCAAACAAGGTCTGTGTTACATGGATACCAAGAAAATCGGCCCGTAAGGGAAACATGAAAGCAGACATTCTGACAAAACAAGGATGCTCATCGAAGTGCCATCGGGTAAGGGATACCGCTGTACTTTACCAAGAGGGATGCAATGTGATAGAGGAAAGCCTTGAGAAAGTAAAACTGACAACGTGGAAAAACTCACGCAGATACAGATGGTCCAAAGACCTTCTCGGCAGTAAGATCTGCGGATGGGCTCAAGGGATCATCAAACTAAATAAACATGAAGCAAAGCTAATCCTGGAACTTACAACAGGACAGAGCAATTTACCGTGTTATACACACAAGATCAGAGGACACAGTAACCTCTGCAGATGGTGTGAAAAGGAGGAGCAAACTCCGAGGCATTTCTTCTGCACGTACCCTAAATTAACGGAATATCGCGTAAAGTGGCTAGGAGAAGATAACCTCGACTACGAGAGTTTTTCCAAGGTGGATGTACTCAGTCTTCTGGCATACTGCAGAGAACTGAATGTGACGGAAACCGTGGAAGATTAATCAGCGCGAAATGAATACAATGGCGACAGCTAAGTGTTCCTAAGCATATATTTGCACCCCGATATGGTTAGTGGGTTTAGTAGGTTAAAATCATGCATACCCTGGAACCGGCTCCAGCAGTAGTCTCAGTTGGCGAAAGCCACTAGCCGTCAAACAATGGCGGATGAACTTTCCACTATCCAAAAAAAAAAAAAAAAAAAAAATACAGGAATTTCAATTTGATGGATCCACAAATGAAAATATTGATCTTCCTAGCGGTAAAGGCATATTTCCCTACGATTTTGTGGATGGACTAGATAAATTATTAAATACAAAACTGCCGTCCAAAAATGAATTTTATAATAAATTAACAGATTCAAATATTACTGAAGTAATATTTAGATACTACAAGTACGCTGTTCAAGTATGGGAAAGTTTTAATATAAGAACATTAGGAGATTATTCGGACTTATATTTAAAAACAGATGTTTTCCTCTTATTAGATATCATCGAAAGTTCGAAATGCATCTATTAAAGCCTACGGCTTGTATCCTGCACACTTTACACTACTCCAGGATTATGATTTTCAGCAGCTCTTAAAATGACAAAGTAGAATTAGAGCTTTTGACAGATATTGACATATTATTATTTATTGAGTCAGGCATTCGAGACGGAATAAGTCAGTATTGCAATCGATATGTAAAGGCAAATAATCCCTACATGGCATCGAGATACGATGAAAAAAATAAAATAAAGATACTTTTATATTATGGTATTAATAATCTATATAGATGGGCGATGGTACAGCATTTACTAATTAGAAAATTTAAGTGGGTTGATTATGAATCAACTCGTAACTTTTTCAATACACCAACAGATTCTGATATAGTTTACATTGCTGAAGTATATTTGGAGTATCCTGAGGAAATACATGACAAACATCGTGATTTATCTTTCTGTACAGAGCATCGTACACCACCTGGTTCCAAACAGAAGAAACTTCTAACTGCATGCAACGATAAAAAACGGTATATAATTCATTATCGCGCACTTAATCAAGCGCTTGACAATGGTCTTCAATTGCAAAAAGAACATAGAAATTTGAATTTTGAATAGAAACCCTGGCTGATTTTGTCTGAATTTGAAAAAATGTTATAAATTAATCATTAATGCTGTATATGGAAAATGCATTGAGCGCGAGCGATTTCGCGTTGATGTACGTTTAGTTAATAAATTCATTGGGCGATTTGAAGCACAGACACGCATAGCTCAACCTAATTATCATATCTGTGCAATTTTTGATGACAATTTAGTAGCCATTAAGCTTAAAAAAACAAGTTTAACAATCAAAAAGCCTACGCTTATAGGAAATAGCAAGTAGGAGAAAAGTGTAAGCTCTTGTATACTGACACTCATAGCTTGATGTATAAAGTAAAGATATTGATACGTATGAAATAATGAAGAAAGATATTCATAGATTTGATACTTTTCTGACTTTTTTGAGAAATTCATACTTTAGTTGATTTAACGATTTTGAATAAACATACACATTCTCGAATCTAAGACCAATGGGATGATTAAAGCTAATAAACTATTTGTTTTTCCTCAGTTTGGTGGGCCACCGAATACTGTTCGTATACTGTCTAGTACTAACTCTCCGTGTCATTTCCTTATTTTTTCCTTTTCAAAATCAAATTTAGCGACAGGCAGCTTCACTTTCTACTCCGTGAATTCCATGCTGGCATGACAAAATCTAGATTAACATTAACGGAAGTAAATATATAAATGTTAATTTTATATTTTTTATTAGTTATAAAGTTTTTCATCAGTTATAAGTTGACTGTCAACGATAATTGAATATAAGCCTCGTAAAAATTCGAAACAGGAAAGACGTGGATTGCTCGATAGAATAATCAATAATTTACCTATCGAAATGAATCTTCCTTGTTATCAATACTGTAGCCCCGGAACTAAATTAACGAAGCTATTACAAAGGGGTAATCCAGGAATAAAGTCACGGATGAGGCCTGTAAAGAAAATGACATTGAATACTCTAATAATAACACAAATCGTAAAGTGGCTGACATAAAGCTTGCTAATAAAGACTGGTAACAGATTAAATCTAAGAACTCTAGTCTTGCTGAGAAAGCCTGAAATTAAAAGCAAAAACTGGAATGGGGCTAAAATTAAACAAATTGATGACAGCAGCGAACAAATCATTGTAATCAGCTAAAAATCCACGCGAAGTAATACAGTCCGGCTTAAAAGGTGTTCGTCCAGCTCTTAAGAATAGTGATTGTAAGAAAAAAGTTCTCATTCTTCTGTGATGTTTCTCATTCTCATGTGATACCCGTTTCGTCTAAAATTAGCGGAGTTCTTCCTTTACCTATTCTACTGTTCGCAGGACTAAGTACAACTGGTGCTTTAGTCGGAGGTGCTGCTAGAATAGCTAAAGCAATAACTGATGCTAAAGCTGCGTAGAAAAATTATTAGAAAGCAAGCATTATAATAAGACGATGGAAGCTATTTTTTTCGGTAAAGGTCTCTATCTGAAGCCATATAAACGTGAAGTGGGATTATTTCTCAAACCGCATGTCAGACGCGGTCTAATTAAAAGAAAAAAAAAATTCAATTTAATTTTGCCAAATCGTTCACTAACAAATTATGATCTTATAAAATATGCACATATATTATAAATTCCATATTTTCGAGATGTTTTCATGAGAAATAGCCTTCCTCGTAATGGACCATGGCACAACGAATCTGCTATTGTTAATCTCGATGATTGACAAAATAAAGGTACTCATTGGGCCTCATCAAACCTCCCACAGAACTTATGAAATATTTCAATCTGAAAGAAGTAAAACACAACTATAAAGATATCAGAATTTCGACTCATGCATTTGCGGCCATCTTTGTTTTCGTTTTGTTAACTGAAAGTCTATAAAAAGAATTTATATAAAACTTGATCATTTTTGCTCAATCAGTCATGGAAGATAGTTTCCCTTTGACTCTTTCAAGAAAATCTTCTGTTTTAGAAGTCCAATACTCTCCATCCATTGAAGTACCAAAGCAAAAAATTGTGTTTTAAGTTTTGACCTTTAATTCAATTCAAAATATTGACAATACAATCAACTTCATTTAAAAGGAGAAATTATTACTACCTTCATTGGCACTTACGAGATCGAAAATATAAATCAATTTTTATCAAATACATTGAAATCTAAAGGAATTAAATGTTCCTTAATAGCTAACAATAATACATTTAGAAGTGAAATTAAATGCAGTTTTCCATTAGATCTTAACCCTCAAAAATAAATCGATCGAGTGCTGGGATTTACTCCTCGTATTCTGAAGGAAAATATAAAACATCGTCTGATTTACCAGTGAAAATATTGGAAATCAACGCACTCAAAGTCGAATGTAACATTACTGGAAGAGCTTTTCATTAACAATCAAAATGTTCATACTATTCATGAATTCTTTCCCAGTGTTCCTCCAGAATATAAAATCATAGAAATTACATCGCAGGTTCTATATCTACCACTTAGTGTTAATTGTATAGATAATATACAAGTTCGAATTGTCGATCAGGACGGCAATCTAGTTAATTTTCGAGAAGAGGAAATTACTGTTAAACTTTATATCAAATCTATATAATTGAGGTTCTTTAGAATGCTAGCAAGTATATAAGTACTCTATCATGGCAATCGATAATTAGTCTATTGAAGAGTTTGAAATCGTTAACACTGACAAACATCCAGTTTCTCCAAAGTCTTGGTCTAAAAGTTCGTGGAAAAAAATCATATCACTAAACTTTCATCATAATGATGGAATTCGAATTTCCATTCAACACCAAGATCTGTGTCTTCTACGATCACATAGTTCTATCCATATCTATCGAAAAATACAAAAAACTGATGGAAATGCACCATCTAAATTTAGATTGGTCAACAATGGTATATGTCATCTTCTTGATAAAATTCGGTACGAAAGTAATGGTGTTAAGATAGAGAAAAGTAAAAATATTGGATTGAGTGGTATCATGAAAGGATGAACTTTATTGAATATCAACGAGTATTAATAATTAATAAAAAGTATTAATAATAAGTATAAAAGGGAGAGTCTTGAAAGTATTCACATTTCCAGGAATCGAAATAATGTGAATTTAATGTTAGAGTCTGGTAAATTGGACAGTGTTTATCATTCCTTATTAAATTGATTGATTTTGAACAATTTGTGTAGAGAGGGAATTTAGATTTAATTTCCTAAATTTGGTGGTGGTGATGGGGTATTTATAGATTAGAATATAAGGTTTAGTTTAGTCCCTGATGAGGAACCTTAGCGAACTCGAAACGTTGGACAAGTCTTCAATTAGGTAATGGTGTTGGGGACAGTCATACTGCACTTTACTAACAAAGAATTTTCTCAATTAATATTTTATTTTCAGATTAGTCTACGGGGGTGAATGTAAACATGGACAGTCTGACTGTCATTATAATTTTAATTTTATTTTTATTTTTATTTTTAATTTTTATTTTATTTTTATTTTTATTTTTATTTTTATTTTTAGATTGAATTGATTGAACTGCAAGACCAATAAAAAGATATTTATTAATTTGTATATCAACAGTCGATATAAGTACAATTAAATTGTTTTAAAATAAAAGGTCTATTTAACTTAAATTAATTTTCTCTTTTAAAATTACTAATGACATTAACCAAAGATGCCCTGCATTCCTTTTTCACTTCATCATTTAAATCAAAAAGATTACTTTCAACCTCCGCGATGATTTCTTTGATCGGGAGATTATTTTTACAATATAATATTCCATGTTTGGCACCTTTAGACATGATGTTTATTACTTCATTTGATATCTCCTTGTCAGTTAGATTCCTAAACCAATTTTTATTGTTTGCATTGTAATCTGATAGCTTTGAATTTTTTTTTTATTTATTTATTTAACGTTGCATCCCCAAATGGGTATTAGCAACAACACAGTGGTATAAGATGTTTTGTTTACAGTACAATATGTGATACATATTTACATTAAATATTTAGTTCAAATTAAATGGCTTATTTTTATCTGAGTCATGAAATTTAATAGAATTGTACTTTGCATATTATTCTTGAAATTCTGTTGTAATTCTTTCTTGATTTTGAAAATTTTTCTTTGTTCTTCGTATAGTGGACAGTCTAATAGAATATGTATTATACTTAGTTTATATTTGCATTTTTGACATGTAGGTTCTTCGGTTTTATTTAATAAGTATTGATGGATTATTTTGGTGTGTCCGATTCGAAGTCTAATTATAATAATCTGGTCTCTTCTAGTCATATATTTTGCTGGGTTTGTTGAGTGGATGTCTGGTTTTACTATTCTAAGTTGATTCTAGTTTACTTTATCCCGAAAATTTTCCTATTCAGCCTTAATATTTATACTGATTAGTTTATTGAAATCGTTTTTGCTTAGGTTTGTACTACTCGCGAACTTAAGGTGACAAGCTAATTGTACTAATTTAGTTGTTTCTTTGGTTTTTTTTTGCGTAAAATTTGAATGGCATATTAAAAGATTTCCATTGGCTTCGTTTATTTTATACATTATAAAGTTGGCATAGTAGTCATTATTCTTTTTTCCTGTAATTTATGTATTATCGAGTTTGAGTTTGTATGTATAATAAATTTTGTTTTAGAGCTATTAATATTTTCTATAACTTTTCCGATTAACTTTAGTAAGGCTGAATCATGATTCAGCCAACTTGGTAGTTTTAACAGGATCTTTGAGCCTCCGAACATGGGTGCTGCAGCTCAAATATGTGTTTTATTTTCAGTTCAGTTAACGTAAATATTTTTGTATTCCTTTTTTATTGTTGTTAGAGTATTGGAGTTTGCCTTCGCCAAGTCGTAGAGATACTGTACATCGTCATTATTTCTGCCGTTGGACCGGAACTCGTGTCGATTTAGTAGCAAAAATAGGAAGTGGTTATTAATGTCTATTTTATTCGTTTTGTAATAATTCCATGATTTTCGGTAAAATGGTTCTGTTTGCTTATTTTTACTAAACTCTCAGTATTTATGATTTTTTACTATAAGATCATCTACTTGGTTTTTTGGTGAATTTAATAGTTTTATAATGTACTTCATTGATAGTTTTTTGCGCCTGAGATTTAATGGAATCATATGACTTTCTACTAATATACTGATAGTGGGGCTAGTTTTGTACGCTCCTGTAGCGATTCTCATATTGGTGTTTAGGATTAGTGTTGAGAATAGAGTTTGAATTCGTCATTATGTTATAATAAGTATAATTATTATAAGTGATTTATTCTTAGTTCATTATTTAATTACACGTGAAATGTATTTGGTTTTAGTTATATATGTATTATATGTGTAGGTATTTGTTACAGCATATATACATATGTGAAATTTGTTAAATGTTTATGAAGAAATTAAATAAATAAAAGTTAAAAATAAATTTGGACTAACTAAAATAGATGTTTTAGAACGATTTATTTGTTTAAACGTTGAAAAGAATAAAATGTATTTGGTTTTTGTATTAAATCGAAAATTATTTGTAAAACAAAATATTCATATATAAAAAAAAAGAATGTATGAGCTTGATGTAAGCGTTCAAAGGGGAATTTAAAGCGATAAAAGGGGTAACTTTAGTTGATCCGTACGTTGCTTTACCCCGGGCTAGGGTTGAGTTGAATCAACCTGAGGTCCTCTTAGGCACCGCGTCTAGGGTTGACGTTACCGTCGACCTGAGGTCGCACTTAGACTCTACCTGGGAGAATCTATCTCCGCTGAATATACGGGTCCCGCGTGCACAGGAATACCGAAATGGTTATCTGGGGCCGCACTTATGCCAATCCTGGAAAGCAACGGGCGTGTACGTAGCAGCCGAACATAAAAGAAAGAAGCAGAAAATCAAAGAAACCTGCTTAGTAAAGTCGCGCGCCAGATTTTAATCCGCAAAGGCAGAATAGCGCGCTTTGTTGTTGCAGCCAGTACGAAAAAGCGCGTTATTGAACCGCCAATGAGGAAAAGCGCGCCCTTTTACGCTGCAAAATGTAAAAGAGCGCGCATTGTTTTAGATCCACTAAGAAATATGCAATTTTAGCGCGATAATATTAGACTCATGTCATTGGTTTTATCGTTGTCTTTGTTTTTCCCGACTTCTATTAGCTTTTCTCCTATGATATAGGGACGGGTTTTTATTCGATGTTTAAACCTTGCTAAAGTGGGGAAAGGCGGAGCCTAAGTGACTATAAAGGAAGCGTACAAGCGATAGTCAGTCAGTACCTTTTTAATCACCTTACAGAGAGCTCGAAGTATAAACCATTTAGCTACTTTGTTAGAACCCCATAGAGTGTTATAGCTGTTAAAGTCACCCAGGATTAGGAACGGTTCTGGTAGTTGATTTTTGAGGTTTTCTAGAATTGAATTGTTGAATGTATGCTTGTTGCTTATATATACATTACAAATTGTTATAGCTTTTTTGTTTATTATGGTTTTTGCTGCTACTGCTTCTATTTTCGTTTCTAACTTAATTTCTTCGCTAACCAGTTGTTTTTTTATTAAGATGCTAACACCTCCTTTGAAATTGTTTTTTATTTCTTAAACATTCAAATTTCCTTTTTAATGTTTTCTATTAATATATTTTGTCTTAATAAAATGTTTGTTTTGACCAAGAAAAAATTCATGTAATTCATTTCTTTCTATATTTTGATATATATAATATTCAATCTTTAATAAATATTTATTTAAGGAATGAATCTGAATATGTAAATCTCTAATTTCTAAATTAAGTAATTTATTTTTGAAAAAGAAAATATTTTTCTTTAGATCATAACAAACACCATTACTATAAACCTACAAAAAATATTCATGATTTAGTCCCTGATGAGGAGCCGTAGCGAGCTCGAAACGTTGGACAAGTCTTCAATTAGATAAGGGTGTTGGGGACAGTCAGACTGCACTTTCCTAACAAAGAATTTTTTCAGTTAATATTTTATTTTCAGATTAGTCTATGTGGGTGAATGTATACAAGGACAGTCTGACTGTCATTATAATTTATTTCAATTTTTAATTTAATTTTTATTTTTATTTTTAATTTTTATTTTATTTTTATTTTTATTTTATTTTTATTTTTATTTTTATTTTTATTTTTAGATTGAATTGATTGGACTGTAAGACCAATAAAAAAATATTTATTAATTTGTATATGGGCAGTCGACATAAGTACAATTAAATTATTAGAGCGATGAATCATAAATGTTTGATAAAAAATTATACAGCTCTAGTGATAAAATTATTGCACGATATAAAAAATGAGTAACCTACTTTATTATGCGATGGTACATAACCTACAAAGGGAGCCTATGGTGATCAGGTAACCAATCATATCAAAGTTAATTAAATGCATCAAATACGGAGAAAAATATGAATACTTTATCTTTCTTTGGTTCAAATACACGTCTTTACATTAATTTTCAAATAACCACTGTATGAAATAATATTTATATATTACATTGACTTAATATATATTAATTGAAGATTATTAGACTTTATTTGATACTTTCAATGCATGACTTATTACATTGGGTGTACAAGTTACTGGCATTTGTCAAAATATGGCACACCAGTGGGTCTCTGACAGAAATGTCAGACCTTATGTACTATAATTGTACGTTGGGTATCTGGTAAGGTTTAATTCTACGGCATTATATTTATGCATTTTTTTGGGAATCGTTTATTTTATCGAACAAAGAATATTTTATCCTGAAAAGAATGGATTGGTCAGTAGAGCATCAATTCGTTTCATTTCTCGTGATGTATCCATCCTCAACGAGTACCGAAAGTAAATCACGCTCCTTGTGAAAATTAATACACTTTATATATTGTAAAAGTACGTTAACCATTTTTTAAAATTAATATTATCCCTATACAATTAATTTATTATATTAAATATTACATGCTTAATTTGTTGAATTCGTGTGTTGGCTTACTATTTTCTAACGCGTGTGTATTATTAGATTTACTTTTGTCGGTTACACCTATTTATCTTTATATACAATAAATAATACACTTATTAATCTTAACTAATATTAGGTGTACAAATTTGCTTCCACCGTTTTGCAATATATGGCTATACCGGTCAGTGGTAGTTGAAAAAAGTAGATCTTAGATGCCATACAATGAGCTGAAGTAGTTGTAAATATAACGTTATCGAAATATTTGTCGATTTGTGTTTGTACCATAAAGTTATTCTCGATTAAACATGTCAGCTTCCGAGCTAAATTCTCGTTATTTCCGGGAGGCTTTAATTTTTTACTTTAATATAAAGAAATATATGGCAGAGACTCATCGGATATTCTCAAATACCTATGGTGAGACCGCTATTAGTGAAAGAACGTGGATTCAACACTTCAATAACGGCGATTTTCACGTTGAAGACCAGCATGGCTGTCGAAAAAAGAAAGTTTTCGAAGATGCAGAATTGAAAGCATTACTTGATCAAGACTCGTTTTAAACGCAACAAGAATTGGCAGGATCATTAGAAGTGATGCAACAAGTTATTTATCATGTTACATTATGTTATATTTCCCTCTCTTTTCGGTAGCATAAAAATTATCGAAACGAGACGTAATTTCGTTTTTTAAATCAATCGAAAAATTAATGTGAGCTTACGTCTTTTACAGCAGTTACTCGTCGCATCTGTCTCGTCTTTCGGATGATACGTAATACATATAGCATGTACTCGGTAACAGTTGTATCCTTCCGGGTAGCGAATGGCTTGACTCTCTGGGAGGACGAACTCGAGATGTTTTCTTGGTTTGTTTCTATTCTTTCTTTTTTTCTTCGATTCTTTCTCGATTGTTTCTATTTCCATCTTCAAGTCCATTGGAATCAATCATGGGGAACACAGTCATTTTTGCCCATTTCGCCTTCTCTCAACAAAGTCCTCTTTTATTATTACCGGCGTTAATGATCGCACATTTTGGGACAGTTTCATCTTCTTCTGTGTCTGTTGATGATGACGAGGATAATGAAAATGACTATGTGGATAATGAGAAAGGCAACGTCGATGTTATTGAAGAAATCGAAAATGACGATGAGGGTCGTGGTGATCACGTTACACACATCACCTCCGAAAGGGCTAATGTTCAGTCGTTCTCGTTGTTCCTCGTTAAATCGATTATTTCGACGATTTTTGGTTTACTTATACGAAGGGTTATTGAAGTTATAATGGTCGGTTTTCTCATATTAGTTTTGTCATTTTTGCTTCCATCGTAGATAAAATAATTTCTTTGAACGTTTCGTTAGCAAACATTTCGCTTCTGCGGTCGAAGGCTTGATGAGTCCCTTTATTTATACTAACATTTTTAAACAAAACACGACTTTCAATTGACCTATCAAACTTTTCCTTTGATTATAATTATAATTTTAATTATTTTTATGCGGTTTTCGTTTGACACAAATGTTACATTCTATTTGAACAAAAATTGAAATTGAAGATGGAAAAAATAGGATTCTCTAGAAATTTTATCTTCAAATGGAATTCGTGTGCTCCATGGGTTATGAAGATGTCTTTACGTAGAAGAATTTGACTGACACTTGATGAAATGGTAGTTATCAACGACGCTGTACTTATGAAAGCGCTAGTATGTCATAGCACTCGATGGCCACACTTAGCAACAAAAATCGATAATAGAGATCCAACTGAACAGGATGGCGTTTCATGGTTAACTTTGAATCTATGGCTGATTTGCCGCGTTTATTTCTCATTTTCATTTCCTTTTCAAGGCGAAAAATCATCTGATTTTGCATCCAAATTTTCATCTTATTTCAGTGCCTTTAATACCCGAAGATAGATGTGTTTACTTTCCCCAACTTTATCATTTTTTAAATCGTAGGTAACAGGACAAAATTTTATGTGTTACGGTAAATGGTCTTTCGTATGTTGGTGCTAAGTTTGCGTTGAATAATTCGTTTCTTCTTTTCCACACGTTTTCATTCATTTCAGCGTCTAAGATCATAATAATGTTTCTGTTTTTGGAAGTTTCGTAGTCATTGTACTTGTGCTATGTCCAATGGCTTCTGTATTCGTTTTATACTATTGTTATAATCTAATAATCCTAAACTGTTGTTTTCTTTAATTTTCACTCCCGATTGATGTAATTCGCAACTAAAATTTAAATAAGCAAGTGTATAAACATTTGATTTGTAAGAAACGGTATTGTATTCAAAAAATATATCCAGTATGAATCGGTGCCATAATTGTTGATTTTCACATACATATTGTGAAATCATTGTCTTGATCACGTGATTTGCTCGTTCTACTGCGTTACAGTGTGGTCTATACGGTGGTGAACGTCGATGTGCGATTTAAGATTTTTCTAATAATATTACAAAATCTTTACTTATAAATTGTCGGCCATTATCTGATATTATGGTGTTTGAACATTTATGACGTAAAATTATTTTTTGCCTTACGGCATTTTCCATAGCTTCTCCAGTGGCTTTACGAGTGAATCGTAATTCAATCTATTTTGTCATCTTATCTTGCATGTATTCAGTTTTGCCGAACGACGTAATAGTTCAATTAAATCAATACAATTTCCCAGAGTGTGACTTGCGTTGTGCGTATCATGTCCGTAGGTGTTTTTATGATATTCCATATTTCTAGTATATATTTGGATTAATTTTGGATGAACTTTGGAATCATTCTAAACATTTCAAGCCAAAAAAATAGTTTTCCTAAGCGTTTAAGTGTTTTTTCCACCCCTATATGTCCAGCTGTCGAGTCATTACATTTTTTTCTGATTTTGGAACACATATTTATCATTGTGTTGCTTCATCTATTTCATTAAAGTCAATTATATCTAATATTTGTTTGTATAGCTTATTATTCGCTATAAAATAGTCGGGATTATTTTCCGAATCGGCTTTTGTGCGCTGATAAACATTTCATATAGCAGTATTCTTCGGGTTTCTTTACATTACACAGTTCTACGGGCTGACGATACAGTGTGTCGGCGAGAAGATTATCGTTACCTGGTCGATATTCAATTTCAAATTGGCATTGACTAAGTTCAAGAGCCCATCGAGCCAAACGTCTAGGTCGGATTTTTATGTTTTTTTAACTATTTTAAAGACTGATGAACGTTCAGTGCAATAAAATGGTATCCAAAATAGTCTCGGAACTTCCAAATATCCCATTTAATGGCTAATGATACTCATCCTTCGTTGCAGATGAATTTTTTCTGCTGATGTGAAAGTGCATAAGAACTAATACGTTCAGTTTCTTCGTATGACTCATTAAGGGCAGCTTCTAGTCTTTCGGTGCTTGATCAATTGGCAGTATGAATGACTTCTCCCAGTTTGGTCATGCTTGAATTGGCGCATTTCTTAATAAATTTTGTATTTTAATAAATACCTTGTGTTGTATTTCTCCCCATTCCCAGTTAGGTTTTTTTAAAAAAAAAAAAAGCCTTTAAAAAACGTCGATGATTTTATCATGATTTTAGTCCCATAAATCGCTTTATTTATTTTGCCTTTCGAGGTGCAAATAAATTATGCAACGGCTGCAGTTTTTTCTGGATCAGCATGCAGACCATTTTTATCTACAAAATAGCCTAAATATTTTAATTGTGGATAAACAAGGTTGCATGTTTCGAAGTTTGGTTTCAATTTCTCATTTTATAGGCGCTGAAACACTGTTTTTAAAATTTTAAATGGTCTTTAAATGTTTTGGAGATAATGACAATGCCATCTAAAATGTAAAAACATTTGGAGCCATTTCTATGGCAATTACCTGGTCTAATATCGTTGGAAGGTTGCAAGTGCGGAGTGTAGTCCAAAGGGCATGAATTCATATTACCCTCTGCGAGAAACGGTGAATGCAGTAGTTGATCGGCTGTCTGGTGTGAGTGCTACTTGACTGTAGCCACATTCAGTAGCTTCTCTTCATATATCTAAAATTGCATTACTGTGCCGCAATGAATATGCGTCTTCTTTCGTGAATTTCTTAATTTTTTGAAATTCGACGTAGAAACAATCTTCTCCATTTTTCTTTTTAAATATAACAATGGGCGAAATAATTCGATTACTTATTCGAATTTCGATATTTAATTTTCTCAATGCGTCCAATCCGAGAAGTATTAATATTAAGAAATCTTGAAAAAGCCTTAATCCTTTTGTGTATATCGATCCCGAAATTAAATGACTTAAGTTTGATTCGCAAGCATCGGCTAATACAGCTATTCTATCACTTTGTTTGTTTTGAAAACCATAAGGTAAACGGACTTCGGATAATTGTTTGTTATGTAGGACTCACGGATCCTGTATCGATAAATGCATTTATTTTATAATCACTTATCATTACCTCAGTAAATAATCTATTATCTAATTTGTAGTTATGTTTTAGAGCTGGACATGTTGCATTACAAAGCTGACCCTTTTTGCATGCCCCGGTACATGAAAATTGTAATCTTAGGTGAATATTCCGTCGTTACCAGCAGTATAATCAAAATAATTTTTCTTCATTTGTGTATTTAAAGTATTATGTTCACTGTTCCTTTTATTTCCAGCAGCATTGAGCTTTATCATATATAAGGGATATATTATATTTTGTCGATGCATCTGATCTATTAAATTAAAGTATCTGATAATTAATATATCTATCAATAGTATATACTATTGATATTATCTATTGTCTATTATTTATAATCAGTAATATATCTATTGATAGTATCTATGAATTAAAGTATCTGATCTATTTACATTCGCTTTGTTTGGCTGTGTGGATTTACTGAGCGACTTAACATTTAATCTTGCCTCGTCTTCAAACTAGTGTTTAATTTTCAAATACACTTCTACTTTCTGAATGATATCTACCGTTCTTGTGATTTTTTTCGGTACGTGCATTCGATAGTCGGCTCTCATATTATAATAAATCGTTTCTATTTGTTTCGCTTCGTTCAAACATCCTCTGCGATATATTAGTATCATAACTTTGGTAACGAATGATCGTATGATTTATCGTATGATGTTTTTCGGTCTATTTTTCATGATGTGTTCGAACATATGACAGCATACAAGACGTTAAGAAATGTACATTTTCTTCACTACTTACATTTACTTTTTGTAAATTTTCGATTATTTCCTCTATAGTTAACCGATAAATCTAAGATATTTTCGGAGTATGCATATTTTGTTTTTTTTTTTAACTATTAATTTCAAAAATATTTTTCGGCCTTACAATTTGGTTTTAACGATTGTATTTGAGTTGCTCGCCACGTAATGCTCCGTCTCTGTTGTTCTTTCGGTTGATCAGACTTTATTTTTAAATAATATACAAGGTCAGATAATTAATTAATACATCAAAATTAAGAAAATCGAGTATATTTAAAAATTAAACTACATCACTGCGACCCCCTTCAAATAGTCCCCTCCTACATCTATACACTTATTCCACCACAGTTTTCTAGTTTTCGTAACAATTCTGGAATACTTCATGTGGGTCCTCCCCGAGCACCCTCATAATAGATTCTTGGATGTCTTCGACGGAGTCAAAATGTCGACCTTGGATGAATTTTTTTAAATGGGGGAATAGGAAAAAGTCGTAGGGTGACATGTCCAGTGAATAGAGGGGTTGTGGTGACGTTGTGATTGTCTTTAGACAACAAAAACTGAGAGACACTGAACGCACTTTGCTAGGGAGCATTGTCTTGATGCAGAACCCAAGTCTTCGCAATTTCTGGACGCACTCTGAGCACCCTTTTTCGTAATTTTGCGAGCACATTGCGGTAGAATACTTGATTTACGGTTTGTTCAGGTGCTACAAACTCTTTGTGAACAACCCTTTGCTGCCGAAAAATTAAATGAACAAGGTTTCAAGGTTTTCGCATTGGACTTGCTGCTTCTCGCCTTGTTTGGCCTTTACGCTCCAGGGGACAGCCACTGTTGGCTTTGTCGTTTAGTTAATAACTCGATCGAGAAGAGTAGGATCACTTTCAAACTGCTCCAGACAATCATGAGCGATCTTCATTCGGTATGCCTTCTGCTAATCTTAAAGGGTCTTCGGTACCATGTTTGTGCACACTTTCTTCATGACGAAATCTTCGGTTCAACTCTTTCTATCTGTTTCCAGGTTAATTATCAACTCGCCCGCCAACATTCTGTTAGGCGCCGGTCTTGACGAGCAAAGGCGCGGACGTACTGCGCATTCGCCCCGGTTGGCACTTGAATTGGCCTCCTACTCGGCGCCACGTCTTTGACACTTTCACGGCCTTTTTAAAAATTGACATGCTGCCGAAGAACCTGACCATGACTCAAAGCATCACTAGCATACACTTGAAGCACTTTTTCATAAATTTTTGTCGCGATTTCGCCGAGATTCGCACAAAATTTTATCACGCATCGTTGCCCTAAATTTCTCTGTTGTATATTATCAGTTACCACAGGCTGAGAAATAAAATCGGTCGCATTACTTAATTGTCTGACCTCATTTTATTTCATCTAGAAAACTATAAGGAAAAGTCATCGGAATAAAAGCGGTTCAATTCGATTCTACTCAATTCTATTCAATTCGACCGATTCTAATTTTATTGGGAGAAAATTGTTTTAGAAAATTTCTTTTTATCTAAATTTCGATCTTTTTATATCACTAACTAAGGCGCACCTTAGAATGATATTAAAACGAGCTATATATATATATATATATATATATATATATATATATATACCTAAATATAAAATAAATAATAATAAAATAAATTAAAATAATAATACTTTTCTGGATGAAATAGAATTACTTTCTTAGAAAGTACAGTATGCCTATTACTAGCTTCTAAGCTAGTAATTTTATAATTATTTCTTACAAGCACTTACGCTCATCTCTAATTACGAAATTAACATTTTGGTGACGACTACTAATTATTATTGTATTTTATACATCGAACCTTATTTTTGTATGCTTTTAACGAACGCGCTTTTATTGGTACCTAAGTATGAAATAAGTCATTTCAGAACAACAAATGATATTATCTAGATTATTTAATTAAAGAAAGATTTTTTAGATAATTTTTTTTAGACGTTACCATATACCAGAGGTGTATGAGAAGACAGAGAGAGTGACAGAAAGAGCTAATTTAAGACGCAGACATCTTAGGAGGCCGTCACAGTGAGCAAAGAAGCATAGAGATGATATCGCTTTAAGGAATAAGGGATATAAACTTTCTAAAAAAGCCCTCCAATGAGCGATCAATGACAGCGAAGGTTTATGCTGGCAAGACTTGCCTGAAGATCTGCACTGGGACCAATTAGGATTAGGATACAGAATAGTTGCTAGAAATCTTGCAGCACATGACAACATGAGCATTTTGATCCCAACACTATGAAAAAAATCATAGATACTCTGTTTCTTACTCATCTTATCCAATTCCAACGGAAGAAGAAACTGATGTCAAACTATTTAATGTATCGTAGGAGCTCGCCAGCACCGTGAAAACCATGCAACACAAGATTGCTCCAGGACTCGGCAGAAATGCAGGGGAGGTGCTCAAAGCAATTGTTCAAATTCACCCTTATTGTTAATGTACAACTTCTATATGCTGGAAAGCTGGAATATGGTATTATATCTGGAAGGTGATGAAACTTGTGCTTACCAATAAGGGCAAGGGCCCGGTACAAGTACCTTCGCTGTATCGACGTCTTTGTATACTCAATACTGTTGACAAACTATAGATGTTCGTCTACCGATGACCCTTCATGTTTGGAATGCTTTCAACTCTCTTCGATGGGCTTAAATAATATAACTTTGTAAATAAAAATAAAATAAAATAAATAAATAAAACTTTGTATAATGAAAAACTACCTAAAGGACCGCTACCCTATTTATGAGACATCCGATGGTCGGAGGACCAGGAAGCTTAGTGCCCGGTTGGCTCAGAAGTCTGTGCTCGGAGCAAGCATGTGGAATATTTCAGGTGACGGAATCCTCCGAGTCCAGATGTCTAAAAATACCTTCCTGATTGGATACACAGATGATGCAGCATCTACTATCATCGCTAGAAATTATAATGCTGCAAAGATCAGACTCATTTAAGTAACGATTCGCGTGACGAAATGCATGGAGAAAATGAGCTAGAACCTAGGAAGAGCATTCCAATAGGAAATTGTATGCAGATTGGAGAAATTTAACGTCTGTACGAAAGCGGCCGTTAGATAGTTAGGGGTAACACTTGATTTTAAATTAACATCCTGAGAGTACAAGAAACCATTTATAGATATGACTGTTCCAGTAACGGCGCAACTGAGCAGGGTCATGACTAACGTTGATGGCTCTGCACGCTTCGGAGAGTGTATTGTTCAATAAAGTAGCTAAATCTATCATGTTATACGGAGCGGAGGTATGGGCCGATGACCGTATATCGAGAAGTACAGAAAAAGAATGACAACAATGCAGTGAGGAGGGACACTTCGCATTGCGGGCCCCTATCGTACGCCTCTGAGTTCGAGATATTAGTTTTTGCATACGTTTGCCCTTTGCTGTATCAGAAAATGAATCTTCTCGACAGACTAGAAGCTATTACACGGGCCAGACCTAGCATAACAATTATATGGCAGAAGCGCTGGCACGGCGATCCATGCAGCTGATGGTTGGCTCGCTGATATCAAATAAAACCATGGGTCCAAAAATTGCATGGAGAGTTTAATTACCACCTCTCTCAGTTTTTGTCTTGATATAGTCGGTTTCAATCCTGTCTCCACAAGATATGATAAGTACAAGATGCGGACTACGCCAACTTTAGCGCTCTCAGAGATGACGTGTTTCACATCTTTTTTCAGTGCGAATCATTTGGTTAAACAATGAATCATTAAGGAAAACCTGCAGAAAAGTCTACTAGAAATGCACACAGCTTTACTCAGAACGCAGCAGCAACGGCACCAAACTCCACGACGCTGTCGTGTTACTTTGCAAGATGCGTACGATCTTCAGTCCTTGAAAAGTGACGAAACTTTTGCCAAGGGGAAAAGCATCAAGGAATTCCTCGAAAGAATTGCGGAATGCCGTAGGCTCACGTCATTCACCGATGGAGATATGCTCAACGTCACGAACTTTTAGATGACGTTGCCTTTCATTGGTGCCATCTATCACGAAATGACTGGAATACTTGGTAAGAGTTCTACCTCGTGGCATGTAGCTGCTACGGTGCCGATAGGCGCTTCGAAGCCGAGCTAATCGGCGAAGCATAACGCTGCATACAGGCCAAACGCAACCTGACACGCGAATATGTGTTCTGTTTGTTCACAATTCTGAATAGTTTCGAAGAGCCATAATCTCATGACAAGAAGCTCACCCTCATATATCGGAATGTGTTCCCTGAAATACAAGTATTAGTTTCCACGGGAGAAGATTACCAGCATCAATTAGGGCTAACACGAGAAGTTGAATGCGTCCTCGATGCGGAGCTTAATTATAAGCCACCATCGTCAGCCGAGGAGTGCATAATGCCCGAAATGGCCTTACATCCGGTGGACACGTCTCGCATGCGTCCGAAGCCGAAAATTACGGCCATGAATATTATACTGCCGGTCTTTGCCTGATACCAAAAGTATTGCAAAGCAAGGCTTATGAGCTATCTCTCCGGATTTTAAGACGGCAGCGGTAGCAGCTCTTGTGACTAAAATGGATAGTCGCGACACGCGCCCGAAGTCGCCACATGCAGGGAAGAATAGAGCGTCGACCTCGCCTAAAAGAGAGAGAAAGCCTCCCGTTAGAAAGAAGCTTGTGCGCAAACTCCTCAGCGACCAACATAAGAGCATCGATCCTGTCGCAAGTTTTCTGTATTGGGCTTCTATTTGGCCGGGACACACGTTGCACAGTTGCTCTGAATGTTCGGGAAATGCGAAAAACGCTGTATAAATAAGGTCCAACTTGTCCCTACGCTTTGTGAGATCTCTGATAATCAGCATACAGTTGTGAAGACACTGAATAATAATGGTTACCTACTGCTCGCTATAAAGGAAAAGGATCAAGACCGTCACTCCGCTGACTCATCCACAGATGGCGACCCAGATCGATATTTTCGACGGTGAATACAGATTAGCATAGGTAAGTTTCGCATTCAACGGTTGTTCGATGCAAGGACTGCTAGTACAACTCTTGGGTCAATCGGCTAGCAGATTACATATGTTTTCGATCGTTTAGTTCAACCTTTCTCCACATCAGGCGCACGACTCGCCAAGCAAAATCAGTGAGCCGATAATATGTCGATCCGCTGACATTTCGGCTCTCGTTCAAATACAATTTTGCACCGTGTCTGTCATCTCCGCGTATTCGCTTGCCTCTATAGGCTTGTCTGATATCAACGTAATCAACGCTAGCCCTCGAGGAACTCCTCGGCTGGATAATATCAGCTGCTGATCAGCATCTAGGCTGCATGCATCTGACTGAACTGGTGATCGATGTCGGCGATGTAAGACCGATTAAACAGAGTTACTATCCGGATTCTCAGAAGATTGAGCTGAAGATCCATGTGCAAATGCGTAAAATGCTTGATCAAGGCTTAATTTGGAGATCAACCAGCCAGTGTTCTCGCCCCATTGTAATGGTTTGCAAGAGCGATGGGAGCTACATATTGTGCATAGATTATTGTAAATTGAATTCCGTGTGGAAGGTCCGTTCGTATCCACTTCCTTACATGAATATAATTGAGAAATTCGCGATCTAAATGTGCACTGGGCCTCAGCAGCGTTTATCATCAGGTCCCGCTTCGGAAGAAATCACGGCACGTCTTAGCTTTTACTATTCAAGGCATGGAGTTGTTTCAATAGGCCTGTATACCGTATGGTATCGCTGTTGGGCCTGCTACCTTTCAGCAGCTAAGTGACGAGCTATTCGGCTCCAAAATAGAACCAGAAGACTTCATCTACCTCGATCATGAGATCATCGCTACGAAGAGCTTTGACGATCATCTCAAATGGCTAGAGCACATCTGGCGAAGAATTTCTAATATTGGCCGCATTATGAATAGGCAAATAAGCACATTCAGATTGGCAGAAGTATAGTTTCTGGCCGCCCTCGTGGATCACGATGGTTTTCGACCTAATCTGGATAGGATTACCTTGACATTAACTTATACCACCCTTAAGAACCTGAAACAACTCCATACGTTTCTAGAGCTCGTGTCCTGATACCGCAAGTTCTTAGACAACTTTGCGATACTTGCTGAGCCCCTCGCCAAACGGGCTAAGAAGAACATCAAGTATCATTGGAGAGAAAATCAATATACTAATAATGTAAATTTCTTTTACAGTGATAATAAGTTTTTCTTACTTAAATGTAAGAATTAATAGTTTTTATGTCATTATCAATATAAATTCAGAATAATACAAATTTTTGCTAATAATTTAAAGATCAAACAATTACATTTAAATTTTCTTGACAAGGTCAGAGTGCTACAAAACAAAATTATTTTTAACATTTTTTCTTGTATTTAATGATATTCATTTTACATCAATAAATACATATTTGCACAAATAATTAAAATTATGTTCTGATACATTGACAGTGAACCAATTTCATCTTATTGAATAAAAATATGATTATAAAATCAAGAAATATATTGTCATATATTACTGTTATCATTCCGTACTGTTCATCATATCCAACGGAAGCTGTAATAAGTATTACGTAACTACATCTGCTATATGTACTGCAATAATATTAATGATTTTTCAAAAGTGTTTTGATGCTCACCTGTAGAGCGTATTAACGGCCATCCATTAACGGAATCGAAAATAAACGGCTAAACTTAGTTCGAAATATATAATAATAACAGTGTATGAAACAAACCTTTTAACTGCAGAAAAATATTGATAAAGAAAATCTTCGGCATGATTTAAAACTTCTTCTGTTTTCCGCCTGTTTGTACTGTGCGAAGACGTTGACACAACACTTCCCAAGCATACTTGATTAGAGCATATTGTTCTCTGAAACAGGCCATTTAAATTTCATAAGTTATTGACATATACTGCTAATATTTATAATTCTACCTTTTAAAATAGGTCTAAATCTGTTCATTCAAAAGAAAATGAATTATATTTAATATTTTTTAGCTTAGAATATTCAATGATTCATAATCAGTACATGTTAAGTTGATAATAAGAATATTTAAAATGTACATCTTTTCTTTAGAAAATTCGATTCATACAGTGTTTTATTAACTGTTAAATAATACTAGTTTATTAAGTATTACAAACATTGGAATGTGAAAAGTTGATTTTCTAAATATCTGGTTGTTCAAAAAAGTGATTAAATTATTTTTTAAATTTTGGCCTGCGTTGCTTTTTACTATTGTTGACTATTTGTTGAACTTATTGGTTCGTTATGAATTGTAGTTATGAATCGAGACTTTCAGCTCGAAACATAATCGGACATCCCTAAAAATCTTACTTTAAGCCTGATTCAATATTGAAACTTTTGTGTATTAAATATATTTAGAGTCAACAATTTAGAGTCAACAATTAATCTTTAGAAATTTCTTCATAATCGCTATTTTCGCTACATTTTCTTACTTTTCCGTACAGTTAATTATCATTTGTTTCTCAATTTATATTTGGGATTCATTCAATATAGTTTCAAAGTTAAAGAGATCGCCGCGACTCACAATTAAATCTCGAATTTTCGGAACATATATATGTTGGCCCTTATAATTTTCTAACTTTTCTACCAAGTATTCTTTTATTAATTCAATTTATGTTTTAATCACACGGTATGTCAACATAAACAAATAATATGTTTAAACTATGTTCTTTTAGCCAGGATGTACCATTTATGCTTCGTAAGCTATATCGATGTTCATATATTCTTTGTTTTAGGTATCTTTCAGTTTGTCCAATATAATAGTTGTCACAATCTTTACAATTTACTTTGTATGCAACTCCTGTTTTCAAACATTTATCATCCTTCTCTTTAGAATTATTAAATAGCTTTCTAATATTATTATTGTTTCTAAAGTAAACTTGAACATTATGCTTTTGAGTTTGCTTTTAATTATCTTTTCTAAAATCCTTGTGTCATAATTTGATTGCTTTGTCGATGACACACTTTACAGTACCTAATTGTTTCCGAATAGACGGTGTGAGTTAAAAATTAACAACCTACCTAACCGTCATTTTTGATTAATATAAAATTTGTATTTAAGTAAAAAGGGTGGGTCCTATCATTTATATCAGCGATTAGAACGCCTTACGATTTTTTTGAATTTTCAACTTTTGGAAACGATCGTCCAATGAATATTTACAGCGCCTTCAAGAGAGAGGTAAGTGGAAGAATAAAACCAAATCTGGACTGGTCACGTGAGGCAAAATTTCCAATGCACTATTCTCAAAATAGTTTTTGACCGAATCAAGTGTATGTTGCCGAGCTTTATCGTGATGAAAAATGACGGACTCATGGCCGGTTTTGTATTCTGAGAGTTTATTCTATAATGTTCCAATACATAAGTTGAGTTCGATACAATGATCCTTTGATGAAGCACTTCATAGTATACGAAACCTTTTTTGATCCCACCATATGCGCACAGCATGAACTTATGTAGGTAAAAATTTCGTTTCGGTGTCAATTGAACGGGCTCGACGGACTTTGTATACGATTTTCCGCGTTTAGGGTTATCGTAATAAATCCATTTTTTATCACCAGTGACAATATAAATGCAAAAATGATTTATTTTTATACTGCTGTAGGAACATTTCGGATATGAAAAGTCGCTGTTCGAAGTGTCGGTTGCAATTCATACGCTATCCAGTTTTCAACCTTCTCAACTCGAATCCCAATGTTTTTAGGCACAGGGAAACGGATCCTTGCGTGACACCCAATGATACAGCAAGCATTTCTTGAATCTGACACGATCCTCATCCGACAAAGTGTCTAATTCCTGGTCTTCAAAACTTTCCGACTTTTCGGAGCGATCATTCTCTTCAGCTTCAAAATCACTCTTGAACCGTTTGTAATACTCGCGTCACATCAATTCACCAATATATTCCGTCTCGTAAGTTTCCGAAAGTAAACTATCGGCCTCAGTCGCACATTTCCTCATATTAAAGCATAGAACCAGAGATTCTCGCAAATTACGTGTAATTGGTTGCAAACTTGTCATGATGTAGCTCGATAAAATAAACTAAATCGACAAGAATGCTCAAATATAATGCTTTAAAGGTGTTGACTGATACACAACCGAAAAATACACACATGAGGTCTGGCATCCCTGCCCGGGATTCACTGGTGACGTGGTCTGTCAAAAAACGCTAGAAACTTACTTATACCAATATATCACTGCACAATGCTACAGAATAGACAAAAACGCGCACATGAGACTTGTTTGTATGTAAAACAGTCTTTATGTTTCCTCGATGCCGGTGATGTGTAGGTTATGCGACATGAATGAGTCACAAACTCGTTGACATCGAGATCGCCGCACTCCGAAGAACTGCGCAGGCGCTGTTTCTTCTAGGTTCGGTAATTGAGCGATGCGCGCGGACAGATTGACAAGTCTCCGATTGTAATCGGTCTGTTCGACGCGGCTCTTTGTTACTCGCGTAATTTTCCCTTGTATTTAGTTTCCCTTTTATAAACGTTTGTGATTAGTTGCGTTCTTATACTATGTATGTACTATAGTAAAAATTATTATTTTTTATGTTCTCGTTGTTTCGCAGGTGTTAATTTATATATCAAAAGTGAACATGATCCGAACGCGCGATCATTGCGCCTGAGTTTGTAGGCGGCAGTTCAAGGCTGTTCCTTCCTTCTGCGCAGTGAGGGCTGCTCCTATACCGCAGATTTTGTTACTCTGCCGCATGTTGGACTTGTCTATCGGCTTCGATTATCTTTTCCGCTATGAAACTATTGAAAAGCGAGGGTAATTAAGCTCTTTGATAAGTAAATGTACAAATCATCGAGGGCTGTTCCCTTATTTATTATTAATAATTCCCTCAGTTATAAATTAAGTATTACTATTCGGTAAGATGCGTCTCATTTATTGATACCAATAAGAAATAGTTATAATTTTAGTATTAATAATTTCTTATAATTGAATTATAGGTTTCACAGTATGTTTAGTTAATTCATTTCTATTAATTCTTATTTTAATAAATAATAGTGTTTAAATATAATACTTGCTCGGGCTTTTCCCTCAAATCGTGAGGGATTTTACGCCTAAGCAAGTAACATCTATATATGCTTCGCGAAATATTGTGTTTTTCTTTTATATACCAAGCCACGCATTCCCAACCTCTTTTCTAGTTTAAAAATAATTCAGAATAATTTTTCAAGGCTAAACCTTTTCTTGCATGAATTATGCGTATTTTTTTATTAATTAGGGTCTAAAGAACATAAAATAACAAAGAAATCTTTAATAAATTTATTGTAAAAATAACTATATGGCGTGAATGTAGAAATGTGCGAAATTGGCCCATTTTAAATTACTTAATTTCTAAATGGTTAATAATAAAAAACAAATTTAATTTTTAAAATATTTTCTTTATTTTCCAAAATATACGGTGCATATGAAAAAATAACCATATTTTTGTAGAAACAATTTCCTTTTCATTAAAAAATTGTTATATTATGAATTCCATAAAAAAACACACGAGGGGTTACTTCCAACAAAAGTATGAGTCTACTCAGTAATCTGAAAACAATTTAATTTGCTAGTCTCTCTGTTATTCGAAGAGCTATTGCATACTAAATGAATAAACTACGCGTCATGATTTTGCATTACGTGATATATGCGACTATACCTTTTCCCAAAAAGCTCATGCTTCAATTTCATTGAATGGATGAATGAGAAAACTATAATAGTTTTCTTGATCAGCTGAAAACTGAATATTCCATTGTTATTATGAATTACATTGTTTTATAGGCAATAAAAAGAAAACAGTGCATTAAAAAATTTGTACAACTAAAAATTCATATTGTGTTAAGCTCATGCTTCAATTTCATTGAATGGATGAATGAGAAAACTATAATAGTTTTCTTGATCAGCTGAAAACTGAATATTCCATTGTTATTAGGAATTACATTGTTTTATAGGCTATAAAAAGAAAACAGTGCATTAAAAAATTTGTACAACTAAAAATTCATATTGTGTTAAATTAACTTTTTTGCGTATAATTTTTCATATTTCTTATTATGTTGAGTTTGAAATAAACTTCTTATCATTTAAACATCTGCAAACGGAATTTAGTTGGCCTCTAGTGTGAATATTATGTGTATGTAATGTGTACATCTAATGTAATACTGATAATATTATAAGAGTGTTAACTTCAGAAGCCTGTAATATTTTGGAACTTAAAGTTTTTTAAAAGTGTCTGAAAAATGTCAGAAATTAATATTTATTATTCGTGTTGTTTATATTGTTTACTTAAAATTTAATATGCATCGATGATTTGAAGAAATAACTACTAACTTCTAGTAAAATATATTTAATAAATAAATAACTGGTTAATACCTTCAATGAGCATATCACTCACGCATAGCGAAATGATATATGAGGTTCGTAAAATAGTTACGTGCTAATGTATGCATATATGCATGTATGTATGTATATAAGAAAGACAAACAGTACACCAGGTCCTAGGATAAAATTCTCTGCATGCAGATCCTTCGTATGAATCATCGCTCGGAGCTAGGTTGAGACCTATGCTAGGGAGCTAAGCCAGCGTATACATACGCACACTAACGGGATGCGAAAATTTAGGCGCGAACGCGATAAACGATACGGATAGCCGTATACGCTATAGATAGATTAGAATAAGAGTCCATGCAAGGGTTTAATAATCATTAATGAATTAAATAAATAAAATTTTTTTCAACTTGAGGGGCAACATACAAGAAGCGATACAAGACGATATCCCGACAAAGCCGAGCGTGACCATTTTTTTACTTATTTTTTGTTATTATTAATTTTTAGTTTTTTATTATTATTTATAATTTTATGTTTCTATATTAATCTGTTATTGTTATTTTTTTTTAATCTAAATAATTAATTGTAACATAAATAATGAAATAATACAATAATATTTTTCCGCAAAGCATATTTTCCCAAATCCAGCCATGGCAAAAGTAAGACCGTATTAAGTTATATTTAGATAAGAATACTGTCACTCAATAATTGTTGGCGTCATTAAACAAGCTGTATTTGAAGGAGTAGCGCGAGAATGAAACACAATTCGAACACAACCAAATTTTAAAGCGACCTAGCTATACCGCAGCCGATGATTCGGGAGGTGAAATTAGAAGAAATAATACGAAAGGACACGTGCACGTGAAACGGAAGGTTTTAGTTACGAGTTGAATTACCAATGGGCTGAGGTATACTCAGATAGACCCCGTTGCGCTGCCAAAACAAGCCCAGGTTATGCAATAGACCTCCTAAAATCTGAAAATTAACCAAACAGAAATAAGAAATGCATGCTTTCAGCGCAGAAAAAATGTAGCAACATTAACGGCTTAACACTGTTGAAATAGTTAAAACGCGCGATAAAATTGATTGGTACACAGCTGGAACAACACTGCAGACTACGTAATACGGTTATGAAAATCATATATGAAGCAATTAACATCATGTTGGCTGAAAAAATTATATAATATGAAAAACTTACTATACAGATAAAAAAATACTATATAGATAAAACAAGATAAGAAACTTAGGCTGTGTATCGACTGTATTACTTAAACAAAGTCTCAAGAAAAAAAACTTATCCTTTGACAAATGCAAGCAATATTAGATAATTTACCAAGGTCAGAGTCTTATGGATAATAGACGTAAAAATGGATACTGGTAAATAGACTTAACCGAAAAGTGTAAAACAGTTACGGCATTTACAGTACTGTTACGCAAACTTTTCGGTTAACTTTTATTTACCATTTTGAAATTAATGCAAAATTTAAGGTCTTTTGTCGTATCTGTCGAAAACAACAGGGCTAGGTATTTTTTAAAAAAACGACTGATTGGATAGGGAAAGAAAGCCACAATAATGATTTTCAAGCTCTCAAAAATAATTTATCTCAAACTCCCGTTCGAGCGTTATAAACTCGAATTTATCATTCATTTTATAAACTGATGTGAACATATTTTTGTGTGATTATATTATGAGCTCATTTAACGCAGATAGAGGACTAAATAGAATATGGTATCGCTTATTCTAGATGAACATTAAATGTAGCATAGAATAACTATTTTGTCACGGAGTTAGAATGCTTAGCGGGATGCTGGAGCATATGGAAAATGCGCTAGTCTTTACTCATTTATTATAGTGACAGATCACTTAGATGATTGAAGAAATTGGAAAACTGATACGTTGGGCATTGGAACTCTCACACTGAAACTTCGACAATTAACATAGAAAATACGTAAAAAATAAAGTCGCGGATACGTTATGGAGAAATCCAGTAGATATAAATTCAATCACACCTTAAAGAATCAATTTTATGACCATATAATAACAGTCGTAGAAGCAGATCCCAATAATTTTCCGGACTACAGGATTGAAAAGGGACGTTTTTAGGATATATATTACATTAAATAGATTTCAACGTCGACGCTCAAAACAATGATTGGAAATTGTGTATCGCTAAATGTGAAAATCGTTGAATGTGTCAAGAAGCCACACGATGTTTAGCTTGAGAAAGTTGGCAGAAGTACAAGGGGTAGCAGATGGCATATGCAGAAAGAAACACATACTATAAAGCAAGATAGGTGATAGAAATGCTATGCATAAATGTATACCCATATGAGCTAATATTGAAAATATCTCCTAAATTTTTCATTTTTAGAACAGAAAATGGAAATAACTTGGAAAAAATCTATGTGAAGAATCTGAAATCTTTTATTATGCAATAAAATTAAATAAGATTAAAAACCGTAATTAGCAACATGTATTTATTTGTAAAATATTATGAATATTTTAAATTACGAAAAAGATAATTTTAGATATATAAAATTAAGAAAAATATTATGTAAAATGCGTGTGATGTGTATAAAAAAAATGAAAAAACCGAAAAAACATTTTTACGGCGATGCGAAATGGCAACGATAAGGTATTGATTACTCATTAATAACCCTCTCAATAGATGTTGTCCATGATATTTTCACTATCTCAGCAGCTCAACTAGTTAAAGAGTTCAAGCAGTGGCTCCTCAGAAATGTCAGTCGACCATTTATTGAGACTGAACTGGAGACCAACTGTGAATATCAGCCCTAGTATACTTTAAGGTAGTCCGTTGGTGCAGTTGAAGAATATCACCCGACGAGAATTGCCGTTTTGAAGGTGCTGTAGATGACGTCAGTGATGCGCCTGGAGGCATTACTCATAAGCCAAGACTGCTTTGCTTTATCACATCTACAATTGACCTCCGTCCACTGGTAACCAAATCGGCTAGGACACCGCTACCGTCATTACCATTTTGGACATGTCAAACGACATTGCCGCGGCTTCCTATAGATGTCCCGTATATTAAATATATAAAGAGAGATGCGGCAAGAAAGGTGCGGATATGTAGATACTGAAGTGATGGTACGTAAACGAAAACATTTTTTTCCATCTATTGTATTTTCTTTATTGTGAATGCGCACTCTATCATTAGCGGTTTGAGAAATTTCAGAGATCCCAAAACATCGAAAATCGGGTGAGAGCAATTTGTATGATTGAATTAAAAAACAAACCGCAAGATTAATCCTACCAACATCTACAGAATACCACTAAGAAGTTATATCATCAAGGACCAGAAAGAAAAAGCTAGAAAGTAATAATGAATAATTCTGAGTTGATGGTTTAAAATTTTCAAAAACTCCTGCAAAATTCTTCAGTGTGTAAAAAGAAAAGATGGAAGTATATCACAAACTAAATTTTGTTGTTATATATGTATATATATATATATATATATACATAACAACGTGTGGGAAATATGTAGAGAAATTACAACACGTTATTAATAATTCATTACATATATATATAATTTATTTAAATGAATAATTAAACTAGAACTTTGCAAAAAGTAATCGCTACTCTGATTCTTTGTCTCGTTCATGTATTATAATTCTATTACGTGATCTATAAATGGTCCTCTTTACCTCTTTCTATAAACGTGTACTTTTTCTCACGCCCCCCCTCTCTCTCTCTCTTTCTCTATTTTATAATTTATTTTCGATTTCAACCCGCTCTCACACATTCCCACTCTAATCAACAAATAACATCTATTCGCTTCTATATAATTCCAAACTCACAAATACTCAAATGAGGCTGATCAGGAAATCCGCCATATAATAAATCCAAACTATAGACAATAAAATGAAGATGCACTACTGTGAAGATTTATGAGCGCGACCAGTATTAGCGAAGTCCAAGGGGAGAGAGTGCCGCTCTCGACGCGCGTTTTTTCCACGCTATCTCTCTCGAAGCCTTCTCCCCTTTTCCCCATAAATCTCCACGTCTACTTTTGACCAATCACTCCCGAATGTTTGTTCGAGCGTCTTCGGGCGCGCTCGATGAATTTATAGGAATTATATATTGTATTATAATACAAAATATAATTCCATTACTTTACATAATTCATAATTTTACATTATAACAGTTATTATTCTTTATATTTTTCAATTCGTTATTATTTATTAATTAATAAATATTGCGAGCTTATGGCTCGTCACAAGCTTTATGAAAGTCATTCTACTTTTTGTCGACGATTGCCATACCTGCCTTTCATTACATCTGCGACAAGCGTATCCCTCGCGTATAGCAAAAGGATAATATGTTACTATACGAGGTTCGCAAACTAGTTACGACCAAATCTGTTCATACATGTATGTATGTGTGTGAGAGAGATACAAAGCAACGCACGAGCTGTTAGAATAAGAAGCGGAGTGGATAGATTCATACAGATCGGACGCTGCGGCGTCTACTACTACCAACTATATTCTGGGAACAAATTATATACACGATTGGGTTCGTAAATTTGTTCGCTGATCGCATATAAATATCTAGTTGAACGAAAAGAAAATCTAAAGACATTAGTTTTTATATAATTCGTTACATTTGATTTCTAAGTATTGCATGTACAAGTAAGTTTCCGGCGTTATCTTAAAAAATGCGACGTTCTATTCTGAAAAGATGGTTACATCTTCTTTATTCAAAGTATTTTCCATCAAAAGCTATAGCTTTTTCCCATCTTTCTGGTAATTTATTAAATTCTGTACCAAACGTTTTCCGTCTTTTGAGCCCAAGAACGTATCGAGCCAATTTTTTATTTCCTCTACTGAACTGAAGCGTATTCCCGTAAGAACGTACTGCATTGATTGAAACAAGTGGTAGTTAGATAGTGCCAAGTCTGGACTGTAAGGCGGATGAAGCAGAATTTCCCATCGAATATTCTCCAAATAGCTTCTGACCGACGAGGGAATACGTGGCCGAACGTTATCGTGATGAAAAATGACGAACTCATACCTGATTTCATATTCTGGTCATTTTTCATGCAATGCTCGTTTCAAACGAAGAATTTGGGCTCAATTCAATGGTTCTTTGATTGCTTGATTACTCAGAATCTCTTCGTAGTTACAACACTCTTGTGATCCCAAAACATGTAGAGCATGATCTTATTTACATGAATATTTTGTTTCGGCGTTGATTAGGCTCGCCGGGATTTGTATACGATTTCCTGCGTTTAGGATTCTCATAATAATTTTTCATCATTCATGATAATACGATGCAAATATGATTTATTTGTATGAAACCTTTGTTGGAATGTTTTTGACTCCAATACAGTAATAGTATTATCGATTCAAAAATTTTAATCATAGTGATAACTCTCTAATGTATTTGTTTTTTATATATAAATGGATTTTAATTAATTTATTTCAAAGTCCTGAAAAACTTTCTATTTATTTTGAATGACTGTTTCTATATTTATTTTATATAAAAATATTTATATATTGTTCCAATTCTCTGACTTTGACGCAATGAACCATTTAACTCTTACATTTTATGAATTTAGAATAAAAAATTACATTTATGTATTACCGTAATGCATTGTCATTTAAGTAGAATTAATAAATAATCTTTTATATGTATTATTACTTATCTAATTTACAATTGACAAATAATATTTCTTAATATATTTTTTATACACTAATTATGTTACATTTTAATGTGAAACACCTTTATGGACCATATAACTATTTTATTTTATGTTAAAAAATACCAACCTACGCTAAGTATCAAACCCACGAAAAAGGCTTAAAGGATTTAAAGGGATTATCCTCGATATTCTATGAAATAATAGTATGACAATACTATAGTTTCCATATGACCCAAAAATAACATTGGGATCCAATGAAGTTGAATTGATTTCAATAAATTCTGATACTTCTAGAAGTTCAATAAATTTTAATTGGAAAACAATAAATGCTATGCATTTTTTTTAATATAATTCAATAGATTCCAATGTGAATTGAGTTCAATTAGAAAAAATAATATATTAAAATATTATAACAAAAGTAATATATTAAAAAATATTGCAAATTAGTTACTTAAATCTTAAGATAATATTCTGTATTTAAAAAATAGCAAGTTTTCTATCAATCATAATTACTTCTATTTATAAGTTATATATTACAATAAATTTAATCCAGATCAAATCTCAATGATTAAGTATGAATTATGATGCAAATTGTCTATACAAAAATATATAAAGAAACTATATAAATCTTACTTTACTAATATACTTACTTCTATATTTCTAGTATGCAATAAATCAAAAAATTCAGTTCTGTAAATATGATTCCGCAATTTTGCTGGTTTTCTTGAGCAGACAATTTTCTCTGTTTCATTCATAATAAAATGTATGTTACTAAAAGTTTTCAAGAAATCTTTAGACGTTATTTTAGCAAGACAACACTGTGATTTTTTTAATTTTAATTATAAAGTTAGAAATAAATTTTCATTCAGATATTAATACATTTACTGTAATGTATGCTTCATGCCATCATCGATTTGGATAGACAAAGGCATGGCCTGATATCAAGCAAAAATTACTCATTTTTAGAACGCTGGCTAATATTACATGTTCTTCTGAAAACATATAATCTATCTACAATAAAATTAGTAAATGGTGTATTGAATACATATTTATATAATTTCAAATTCTGCTTAGTATAAAATTCAGTTAAAATGTAATAAATATCAAATATTTGATAAATAATTTGAATTTTCGGCAGTAAATTATAAAAAATAAATAAAATGATATGCAGTTCTACAGTCACGGAACAATAGAGAGAATAGTTACAAATTTTATTATATTATATATTCTTAATATTTTGTTTCATAACTATAATTGTGAGAAATATTTTAGAAACATTTTTAAATTATTAAAACCTCCTATATAAAAAATACTAAATCGATCTATTTTAGAAAAACATTGTAAAACATTACTACAAAATATTTCAAAAATATTTGTTTTAAAAAATTTTTCAGAACACTTTTATTATATTCTAATAAATAAAAATATTTTAAGAATTTTAATGTTGAAAAAATTTATAAAATCATTTTTATAGAAAAGGCACTCTATATTTTTAAACGAGATTTGTAATAAGAATCGTTTTGCAAACTTATTAACGAACATCTAAAAGAAGTTTACATTCTTTTCATCATATTAAGTAGATATTGCCGTTTCTTATAAGTTGACATTCTTGGTAATATATAAGGATGGAATTGTGCAACCATTGTTAAGTGCATAGTGATAAATTCGTCATTTAACAAATGGCAACATTTATTGAAATCTATTATGTAAAAATAAATTTTGTTAGTAAAAGAAAAATTTGAGAATGGCTAGTACGATTCGATTACTTTATTCTTTTTTGTTCCCTTTACTCCTGTTCAAACGTGGGATAGTGACAATTTTTGTATGGCGTGCCCACTAATCATTTAAAATATAGTTCAGAAGATACATGCATATACGAATTATACTAGATAATCTCAATTCTTGTTTTTCAAATTTTTTTCTTCTTTACTAATAGAAAGTTTAGTAAATTCCGGATTTACAGTGGTGGGGCTCTGTACGTCAGAGTACGGTGGAGGTCCCACTATGTAAATCAAAATTATAAATTTTACAAAGATTTGAAAAACAACTAGAATGAATAATAATAAAAGACAATATTAGTATTTTATATTTTTATTGTTTTTTATGCGTACCTTTCTTGATGTGTTTTTATGAACTGATCCATGAAAAAATTTAATATTAATTCATTTCATGATATCGAAATAGATGCTTGATGACTTTTTTGGTTGTCGGTAAATTGTTCTTTAATAATTTTAAGTTTGCAAATGCCTTTTCATCAGTACAATTATTTGCAAGTATTACCTTATATATTTTTAACATAATTTCAATGATTGAAAAAAAATTTTTGCCACCTTAAAACAATGTCATCTATTTATAAGATAAATAACCTGAATCATTATTATTATTCATTATTAATGATTATATTTATGTATTGAATTACAATATTTTAGTTATTAAATACTGTGTATATAATAAGTAATTTATTTATTATTTTATTTCAAAATTATTTTATATTTTTTATTAATATTATCCTTGTTAAGTTTCTAAAATAGTTATAAATTCAGTATTATTTAAATTTTTATCTTTGCATTGTATATTCCAGTTCCTGTAAAACAAAGTTTAAATTATACAAAAATTACAAGCAGGTTTAATACAATTTTGAAATAAAGTAATAATTACACCGGTGGCTTGATCGGATTGAATTAGAATAGAAAATATTAATAATGTACTTTCAAAAACCATTTCGGTTCAATAAAATAAAAAAGATTTTATACATTACGAACTATACAAAACATTCAGTACCATTAAAATTTTAAAATAATGTATATCTATTGTAACTTACTTTCAATGACTATTACTGAAGAAATATTCTAGTGATTTAAAACAATAAAAGGTTTAATACCAATATGATCAATCACATATAGCAATAACTCGTACTGCAACATACGAGGTATTCTTGAGGGCGTCCATGCCGCTTGAAAACTCACGTTCTTTTACTTATTAATACTAGAAAATATTTTTGGCAATATTTTCTAATGCCAAGACCGTTGTAAGACACTTTCAGATGAAGAGCATAGTGATTGTCTTCCATAGAAACGTAATAATTAATTTCCATAGGGAAATTAATAGCATTCAATACGCGAACTAGACTTGGTTCTAAAACATTTTTCTTCGTGACAAAAACTAATTAAAATGTTTATTGAAATAAATATTTTAAATTAAAAAAAAGAAACAAAAAGTCATTATGAGTATGGCAGTACATATATATTGTAAAAATTTGAATACTTTGATCATGGAAATACGATTATATGCATTTTTGTTCCTTTTTTTTCATTATATGAAGAAGTAAATGCTCAAATAGCAATTTAACATATGGTTTTCTAAATTTTCTTCTTTTGTGTGAGATTTATTTGCAGAATACGTAGGCGCCAATTGATTCACACTATATTTTAAGAGGAATGTACATTTTAAGAGTTTAGAGTTTACTAATATATATCATAATATGTTTTTTATTGAAATTTTATAAAAAAAATATTTTTTCCCATACATTTTCATACCAAACCTTATATATTTTTCTTGTTTAAATAAAATATTTTGTAATCCGCGCATACTGATTTAAAGCATAATGAGTGCAGTAGGTATTGTCAGATATTTGTAATTTCCATAATATAGGACACTTGAAGTCCACGAGATTTTTAATATTGTTTGAAACTTTTTGCTGGTATCTTTTTTGAGAGATCTTTAACATAGATTGCTGAAAAATATTCGAAAAGAATGTCGATTGTTTTGTCAATACTTTGTTATTATATATCACCCAATTCTACGTTAAACCAAAATAATTACATTCTAACCAATTTATTTCAAAATATAATGTATGTCTTACATTATACAGACTTACACATTATATAGACAAAATTAAAACATCCACTATTCTTCTTTCATTGCATATATGCAATTTATATATCAAGTGACGCAGTAGCGAGTTTGCGAACCACTGAACCATAGCGCTGCCGTCACACTATTTACTTCTATGTTTGGAATTCAAAATATCAAATCTCGAAAAAAGACGAGTTCGATTTGTGTGTGTGTGTGAGTGTGTTTATTAGGCGTAGGCAGAGCAAGCTCTGCACTAGTGGCCTCTCGAAACCAGCATCCCGCCGGAACTCTCCGGGAATATTACTTCGGCGGGGCTGTTAGTTAGCCTATACGACTCCTCTTCTTATGACACTATCCAAACGTCCCCCATCCACACAGGTGATCAGGGGTTCGGTGTTCGTCCTCTGTATCTTAAAATAGAATCAGTTAGCCTGGTTCATCCTGAGCCATTCGCCTAGTTCTATCGGCATATCTAAGTTTGGTCATCACCTCTTTTGCGAAATTGGCTAATGCCTTCCAGTTTTCAGAAGATTCCAGCATTATTGATAGGATGCTCTCTGGTCTTATTGGCTTATTGATGATGTTCATCATGTGCTCACGTTGTGTTCTAAAACGAGGGCAGCTCACTAATACATGCTCGGCATCCTCGACCAAAGTTGGACAGATGGGGCAGAAATTATTATTATCCAGGTGGAAGCGGTGGAAATAGGACCTAAAACAATCATGTACAGTCAGCAACTGAGTTAGGTGGAAATCTAATACCCGTGTTTCCTGTTGATCCAACTGTGTATGTCTGGAAGTATACGATAAGTCCATCGGCCTTTGCTAGAATCGGTCCATCGTTTTTGCCATATTTCTACAGAACGATGACGTTCCACGTTTTCAGCACCTTGTAGAGAAGCCACTGCGGCCTTACATATGTTATGCAGCCTAGCCAATTCATCTGCAGCTAAATCGAAAGGAAGAATTCTGGCAAGTACCTCAGCAGCGTCGGTGGATACCGTCCTGTAACAACTAATAATACGTATACAGGAGCGACGACGGGTCGCAATGGCCAACTCACAATACGATTTAATAGATTGATCCAAAATGATGCCAAATTGGTGCTGCATACATGCTGACAGAATTAACAACATAAGCTAATAGTTTCCTCTGGGGTGGACGTGGGCCACCAATGTTAGGCATGAGCCGACACAAGGCAGCTGAAACTCGTTGCGCTTTTTCACCAGATATCTTTAGATGCTCTTTGAAGTTTAACCTGGCATCAAGCTGGAAACCCAAGTATCGTAAGGATGGCGCAGAACTAATGCGGCAGCTACCAACTTTAAGAGTAATACTATCTACCTTCTTACGATTGCTGACAAGAACTACTTCTGTCTTGTGCTCCGCTAATTGTAGACCAGCCGACTTAATCCATCTACTGATGTTGCTGATTGCCTCACTGTAATTTTCAGTGAGTTCATCAAGGGTCTTAGCCGTTACTACTAGAGCGATATCGTCGGCGTACCCTACTGTTATTGAACCAGGCGGTTGTGGAATCCTCGACACGCCATCATACATAATATTCCACAATATAGGTCCCATAACTGAGCCTTGAGGGACTCCCGCAGTAACCTTATGCGATACAATGCCTTCATCCGTTCGGTATAATATTATCCTATTGTCAAAGTAGCTGGCCACGACATTCTGTAAATATCCAGGTACTCCGAACTCTTTAAGAGAACTTATAATAGAAGACCAGCGCGCTGAATTAAAGGCATTCTTGACATCTAGAGCGACTATGGCACAATACTGTTTAGTGCCACCTTTCCATCTCTTACCACTGATTGCATTTCTTGCGGTACACACTACCAGTTTAATGGCATCGACTGCTGATTTTGATTTCCGAAATCCAAATTGACGTGAGGATAAGCCGTGCAATCCTTCAGTGAATGCTTCCAGTCGGCTACATATTATTTTTTCAAATATTTCACCTACCGTGTCGAGCATACACAATGGCCTGTATGATAAAGGATCATCAAGTGGCTTCTTGCCCTTAGGTAACAGGACTAACCTTTGAGTTTTCCAGCAATCAGGAAAAATACCCTCAAGTAGACAAGCATTATATACTTTTAGAAATATAGCTGGATTCTTCTGTATCGCCAACTTAACTGCCGCATTAGAGATACCATCAGGGCCAGCGGCAGCATTGTCTCTAGTCTTAGCGTAAGCATTATGTAGCTCCATTTCTGTTATAGGAGGTATATCGTCCGAGTGTTGCGTGCGCAGTAGAGTCCCATGGGTGTCATTGGGAAAGAGAGCGGAAATAATCTTATCAATCAATACCGTGCTAGTGGGTTGTATTGGTGCCCTACTCAATCGTGCCATGACTGTTTTTATGGTCGTCCCCATAAGTCATTGTTGGCCTCTGCACACAGTTCAAGCCAGCATCGACGCTTGCTTGCCTTAATGGCCCTGACAAGCGCTATTTGTGCTTCTTTAAATAAACTATTAAACGTATCACGATGGGTGCGGGCTCTTCGGGCAAGTCTACGTGCGCGATGACATTGTTTCCGCAATTCTGCAATTTCAGAGATATGCTTCATGAGTGCATTTGCCAGATGGCCTGGTGTACCATATTCTAAACGCTCTTCTGATATTATAGTGGTGAACACTTCACAGTCTAGCGATCTGATGTTACATTTCCGTGTGGGCATCCACTCATTGCACTTGTTCTTTACTTTCTTCTCTGCAATCTCATACAAGATCGCCCTGTGATCACTGTGAGTGTAAAGCTCGCTTACTCTCCAATTAGAGATCCGCTGAATCAAGTCATCACTGGCGAATGTTACATCAATGACTGATTGTTTATCACCCCTAATGAAAGTGGATTCAAATCCCTTATTAACCACGTGGAGTTGAAGAGAATTAAGACCATCAAGCAGCATACTACCTCTGTTATTTGTTGAAGCGCTTCCCCAGGCTGTGGACCACGCGTTAAAATCGCCAGCGATTAATAATGGTTTCTTGTCCATAGCTTCATCAACTAATTTAGCTACGAGGATTTCAAACTACTTGTCTGTCAAGCTTGGAGGAGCATATACACTAAAGACGTATATTTCTTGTATTTTAGCCCAGGGTATCAATTCGCTCCGATGACTCGACTGCTTTAGTACCTGCCTATTTTGACCAATCCAGAGGGCATCTCTATTGCTTGTGTCACTTATCCAGCGCTGTGGTCTGACCCTGTCACAATATGGTTCGGAGATTACAGCAATATCTATTCTTAGCTCCTTTATTGTCTGTTTCAGCAGGTCATGAGCTGCTACGCAATGGTTGGTATTCAGTTGGAGTATTCTGATGTTTTATGTCGGTTTAAAAACTCCACGGTAATCGGGCACTTATAGCTGTATGCTGGATGGTTAATCTCCTTTTTTCCTTCACATTTATGGAATAAACAACAGGGCTCGTTTACACACAGCTTGGATAGATGGTCTTTTCCCCCGCAGTGCCTGCAAAGTTTAGTTCTGTCAGGGCCCGAGCACACGGACGCTAAATGGCCAATCTGCCAACACCTGAAGCAGTGCTTTATTTCTGTTTTTTTCGAACTCTGCAGCTGATCCATCCGATTCGAACATGCCCTGCACGTAGTAACTCAGCTGCGTGGCTATATGGTACAGACACCACCGCCGTCTGAGTAGCCCCATAAGCCTGCCGCAAAGAACGAGTGATTAGTAGGTTAGTCTCCTTTAGCTCGAGGTATGTTCTCAGAGCCTCTAATACTTCATCCATTGAAGTGACCTCATCTATATCTTTAATCTCCAATGTAATAAGATTAGTCAGGACCGAAGTGGATGCGCTATGGCCAACCTTAGTTTCAACAATGCGTGCCAACTCATGTGCATCTTTGGCTGTCCGTTCCAACTGAAGTACAAGGGCACCGCTTGCATTTCTGCGTATCCTGTTAACCTCATTCTTCACATGAGATAACTCCGGGTTATTCTTTATTTGACGCAGTACCTCCGCGTATGTAACTCCTGCATTGGCCTTAATCAAAATGGAATTAGGCCTATTTCGTCCATTAAGCCTGCGTGTACTAGATAATTCTTTATCTTTACCTTTGGGCTTCTTACGCTTGATGGTCTGCCATTGATTTTCTTTGGCTTCAGACTTGCCTGTAGGTACTTCAACCGACTCTACTGGTCTCCTTAAGCCCAATGATGGTTCTTTCGTCCTTTTGCCACCTATGGTTTTAGGAGTGGAATCCATCGTTTCTGCTGCGCTTCGTTTGGTGTCAGAGCGTAGACTCGGCGTAGTCTGAGTCAACACATCATGTGTACCAGGACGTTGATACTGTAATAGATCATCCTCTGCCATACTGATGCATTTGTATGAGGCATTAATAGAACGAGCAAGATCCTTAATGGTCTTGTGCACGTTATGCCTATCTTTCACAAAGTCCAACAATTGGCTGATCTTGTCACCAAGTCGCTCCAGGTGATTGTTTCTGCGCGTGATAGAGATTTCTCTATCCCTCGTTTCTTGATCCATCATGACATCTCCTTTAGTACCCAGTGTACTATCTATGATTATGTTTGATTTGCCCTCCCCAGAATCCGAGGGGCTACCACCGACCATAGAGGCTTGCACTCTATCGGAATCGGTGAGGAGATTGACCGGTCTTGCCGGAGTTACTCCCTGGGGTATATTCTTTTTTATACCAAACATTAGTCATAATTGGCCTTAAGTTCGGGAGGCCCTCCCTATTAGCTTTTTCTGTCCGCCCTGAGTATTTTATTTCCTCAGTGCCCTCTACAAATTTTAGCGACCCATCCCCTATCCGCAACCTGGGGAGGCGCCAGATGGGAGAAAGCAACAAAACTCCACACTGGGTGTGTGTGTGTGTGTGTGTGTGTGTGTTTGTGTGTGTGTGTGTGTGGGTGTGTGTAATACATTCGGCTTCTACATGGACAATTCAGATGTTCGAGTGCGGCGAAAAATAGAAGTCGATGTTCACGTTCCGGAGTACTTCCATGGCGAATTTATTGATGATAGAATACGATGTCTAAGTGTCTCGGAAGAATTTCGATGGGTTGTGTTCACGCGGTAGAAATACATATGCAGGTGTTGTGGTAAGACTTCCACAGGAAGTTTAGTATTCAGATTGTAAAATACGATGTTCAGGTGTCTCTAGATAACTTCTACGAAGAGTTTTCTATTTAGTATAAAAAATTTCTATAAAATATTTTTCTACATTCAGAAACATATCAACAACGAAAACATTCTACACGGAATTAAAAATCAGATCATTAAAATAGTCAGTTATCTTCTTGTAATGAATGGAAACATAATAATGCATCTAACTATATTGTATCGTATTGCAGATTTTTTCATTGATTCAATAAATAATAATTTTTTTAAAAAGAAATTAACTATCAAAAAAAAGTTTTAACTAAAGTAAAATAGTTACGCGAAGTTTATATTTCTTTCATATCATATCATATAATAACATATCATATCATATCATATCATACTTCATATAATATAATATAATATCAGGTATGTGAATAAGTCTTTCCCGTTTTTTTTCAAATTTTAAGCCTTTATTGTGAAAAAATGGTTACAAATGAATTATTGAAAGTATTGGCCATCGCTAGCTACAACTTTTTCCCATCTTTCTGGCAACATACGAATCCCGTTGCGAAAAAATTCGACCGGTTTGGCCTCTATCCAGTCATCCACCCATTTTTTGGCTTCCTCGTAGGAATGGAAGTGCTGCTCAGCCAGGCCATGCGTCATCGATCTGAAGAGATGGTAATCAAACGGAGCAACGTCTGGACTATACGGCTGGTGGGGTAGGACTTCCCATTTGAGCTTTTCTAAGTATGTTTTCACCGGCGGTGCAACATGTGGGCGAGCATTGTCATGTTGCAAAATAACTTTGTCGTGCCTGTCGGAGTATTGTGGCCGTTTTTCTCGCAGTGCATGGCTCAAACGCATCAATTGTCGTCGATAGACCTCGCCTGTGATCCTTTCATTCGGTTTCAGAAGCTCATAGTAAACTACACCTAGCTGGTCCCACCATATACAGAGCATGAGCTTGGCGCCATGAATATCATGACGGCTTGGCCGTCGATGATGATGCATGGCCGGGTAGTCCCCATGATTTTCTTCGCTTCGGATTATCGTAACGTATCCACTTTTCATCGCCAGTCACGATACGATGCAGAAAACCCTTTCTTTTATGTCGCTGAAGCAGCTGTTCGCAAGTGACAAAACGCCGTTCGACGTCTCTCAGCTTCAGTTCGTACGGCACCCAATTTCCTTGCTTTTGGATCATTCCCATGGCTTTCAAACGCTTGGAAATGGTTGTTCGGTCAACTCCCAATGCTTCAGCAAGTTCTTCTTGCGTTTGACAAGAATCTTCATCAAGCAAAGTCGCCAATTCTCGATCCTCAAAGATTTGCGGCCGCCCGAAACGCTCCTTGTCTTCCACGTCGAAATCACCGCTTTTGAAGCGTCGAAACCATCCGCGAACACTTGAATCATCGACACAACCTTCTCCATAAGCCTCCTAAAGCAATCGATGCGTCTCGGCAGCACATTTCTTCAAATTGAACCAATAAAGTGAAACTTCCCGCAAATGACGTCGACTCGGCTCAAATTTCGACATTTTGACGATATCAAAAATTTATGATGCGAAAAAATTTTAACTAATGTGTTAGTATGGAATTGTTGACATATGAATAAGCTTTGATTATGACATATGTAACCATTGAATACTCGCACAGTATTGGTGGCGCCATCTCTTACAAAAAACGGGAAAGACTTATTCACACTCCTAATATAATATAATGTAATACTAATATATGAAGGCAAAGCGTGTTTTTGTTTGTACACGATAACCGAAAAACTACTGAATTGATTGTTCTGAAATTGGACATATAGATTCTATATTATCTTGGGAAGGACGTGGGCTATGTTTTTTATTGAAAATGATTTTACTTTCATCAATAAATTAAGTTAATGGGTTTAACAATCAGTTTCACCAGCAGCCACTAGGTGGCTTCTTGAATTTAATTTGTGACGATAAATCATATTTTTGTTTTTATACATTATATTAACTTCAGAATTGTGACAAGAGACTTTTTTTAGTTTGAACAAAAGAAATGATTGCAAAATAGGGCTCTATTACCAACAACTTCGTAACTATGTATATATCAATAAAATATACCGTCACTTCTGCATAAAAAGGCAATATCCATTATCTGCTTAAAAAATATGCTATGCGCATACCAATATTTTTGTTCAATTTCAGTTGTTATCACTTCGGAAATATTCACAGTTTTTAATTGAAAAAACGGAAATATACGATATATATATATATATATATATATATATATATATATATATTGTATGTATATTATATTGTACATATTATATATACACATTTTAAATACGGTTTATAACTGATAAATATTGTATTGGCGTGTACGGGCGACTGATTACGATATCCCGTTGCCTCAAGTCGATTTCTATAGTCAGTTGTGTGTTAGGATACAATGCAATGTCCAGGTGGCTCTGGGCAATTTCTACGGGGAATATTGTATTTAGTTAATAGAAATCGAGATCTAGGTATAAGGAAATCAGCTTCTATGGGAAGATTCGTGTTGGGAAGGTAAATCGTATCTAGGTCTTTCCAAACGACTTCTCCGGGGAGTATTATGTTTAATCATTAGGAAGCGATGCTAGCTTTCTCGGGTCGACTTCTACTGGAACTATCGTGTTTATTTGGTAGGAAACGATGTTTAGGTATGTTGGAGCAACTTCTGCGGGAAGTTTCATGTTCGGATCATAGAATGCAATTTCCAGGTGTTATGGAACGACTTCTACAGGGAGTTTCATATTCGGACGGTAAAGATGATATCCAGGTACGACGAGACAACTTCTACGGAGAGTATCGTGTTTAGTTAGTAGAAAACGATGTTCAGATATTTCGGGACAACTTCTACGGGGAATTTCATATTCGGATCATAGACTGCGATTTCCAGGTATTTTTGAACGACTTCTACGGGGAATTTCGTGTATAGTTGGTGGGAAACAAAATCCAGGTATGTTAATATGACTTCTATGAAGAGATTCGTATTCTATCATTCGGACACTCCAAGTAAGAGTCGTCCTGGGATACCTGAACATTGTATTCTACCTCCTCAAAACAAAACTCTCTATAGCAGTCGTTACCAGAAAATGAACTTAACCATTTATTTTAAAGATCCATTGTTTTAAGCTGTAATTGCGTTATATTATTTGTTAATTTACTTCGGAATAGTTTAGAAAAATATTTTGTATACATATGTTTCTGCTATATGAACGTATTTTTCTTTTGCTATAAAAAGATTTACAATATAATTACATATATTATTATATTTCCTTTCATCAGAGTCAGCTCATCTGGCTATTAAATTAATTTGATTTTTGATGTCGTTATATTATATTTGTTGTGGAATTATATTTCAGAATTTAGAAAAAATGACATAAATTATTTATAAGACACATGAGAAGATGTATAGGTTTTAAATTTCTTAATATGCTAAGAACACATTAAACTCACCTAATTATTTGACTTGTTAAAAGTATATTTTTTGGAATTACATATTGCTTATTATTCATGTATATATATATATATATATATGTATATATATACATATATGTTGTGATGGAGGTCACAAGGCGCTCACGTCGGCTCGTCCGATCTGTATCAAGACTCTTACCTCACCGCCCGCGTAGATTAACATTTAGAACATTTACTTTAACATTAGCTAGAAGAGATGTCAAAATGTAGTTACTATCATGCTGAATATTATTATTATAATTATTATTATTACTACTAAGTTACGAAAACCTCGTGGACCATCAGCGTTTATATATGCTAACAAGCTTAAATATTCTTTCGTTCAAAATAAACAAAGATTATATCTTCATACTTGAAAGCATCGAAAATTTGCAACACCGCCGTGCAATATAATAAGATAATAAGATATAATGGCTTATATATATAGATATATATATATATATATATATATATATATATATATATATATATATATATATATTAGATGTATAATCATACTAAAAATTCTGGCAGTGCGTTACATCAACTTCATATGTAGCTAACGTAAATGCAAATCGATTTTACGCATATAAGTAGCACGAAAATGTTCTGAATTTTAAAGATACGGAATTTGCAGTGAAGAAAAGATATATGAAAAATATGATCTTAATATTTCAATTAATTTATATCTATTTAAAAAGAAAAAAAAATATCTTTAGTGTATCTCAGCGCTACATAACAGCTATTAAAAAGGAAAAGCATGTGAATTTACTTATACAAGATAACTGCAATGATGAAGATGCAAGCGTAAATTATGACGATCTCCAACTTTATTGTTGCTATGTTTGGGTTAAAAATTTATTTTGCTTAATATGTTCGGAAGTGTCAATTCACAATTGAAAAATTTACCTTTGTGGTCGATATCTACATTATTTTCTGCCGGAAGAAAAATTAAAATTGTATAGCATCGAGTACCAAAAAAAAAATCATAATACTTCATAGTTTAAAAACTTTCATTTGAGGAGTGCGTACGATTTGTTACATGTATAGATGTCGAATGTGTATTATTATATTAGTGTACAACGTTGCTTCCGTCGTTTTACTATAGATGTCTGTATCGGGAAGTGATAGTCGAAATAAATAGATTGTAGGTAACATATAATAAGTTTAGGTATTTATAAACATAACGTGATCGAAATATTAATTTATTTGAGTCTACATCATAAAGTTATTATTCTCGTCATTTGCGGGAGGTTTTAATTTTCTGCTTTAATATGAAGAAATCTGCGGCTGAAGCTCATATAATGCTCTCAAATACCTATAGCGAGGCTGCTATTATTGAAAGAACGTGCGAGAGTAGTTTCAGCGCTTCAAGAACGGTGATTTTCACGTTGAAGACCAGTATGGCGGTGGAAGAGACGTTTTCGAAAATGCAGAATTAGAGACATTACTTGATCAAGACTCGTGCCAAACGCAACAACAACAGGCAACATTACTGGGAGTGACGCAAAAAGCCTTCAACAGATTCAAAAAATTTCATAATGCTTGAAAATCATGGGAACAATTCAGAAACAAGAAAATTGGGTGCCGTGCAAGTTGAAGCTGAGAGATGTTGTACGTCGTTTATTCGCTTGTGAACAGCTACTTGCAACGGAAAGACAGAAGGGATTTTTGCATCGCATTACGACTCGGAGCAAAAATGAGTATATTACAATAATCCTAAGCACAAAAATTATGAGGATATCCCGGTCATGCTTCGACGTCAACGGCCATAATCATGTTCAGTATTTGGTGGTATCAGCTGGGCGTAGTATTATAAGTTGTACTGAACCGATCACAGGCGATCGTTATCGAACGCTGTTAATGTGTTTGAGCCGAGCATGGAAAGACAAATGGCCGCAATACAACGATAGACATGAAAGTGATTTTGCGGCATGATAATGCTCGACTCCATGTTGCGAATGTGGTAAAGACTTACTTGGAATTGTTAAAATGGGGAGTTCTTTTCCACCCGCCGTATTCTTCAGACGTTGCTGCCTCAGATCATCACTTGTTTCATCAATGATACATGGCCTGACTGACCAGCATTTCCAATCTTATGAAGAAGTAAAAAATTGGATCGATTCGCAGATTGCTTCAAAAGATGACCGGTTTTTTCAATACGGGATTCGCATGCTGACCGAAGGATGGAAAAAAGCAGTGATCTGCGATGGACAAAACTTTAAATTAAATGTATAACCAATGAGACCTACGATGGCTCGTTCGCCAGAGCGAAGGACTAGTAACTTGGTGATCCCAGTTCGAATCCCGGTCTCGACCGATTGACAGAGGCACCGCTGTAATAATTTACATGTGCTTTGTTTACAAACACATCATATCACTGCGTGCCTGTGTGTTTATCTCTTCCCGTTCCCATCGTCCACGTGTGGGATGACGGTACGGAGATTAAGAACTGAGTAAATTGTGCGGTCGTCAGGCCTCGGATTAGTAAACTTCTCTATAATGTAAGTAGAGGCCTTTAGTTTTAAGTATAGCTGTAACCACGACTATTTCTATAATAATTGTGTTTTTGTTTATATAAGCGTGTACGTGGTTTTCTTATATAAAGTGTTCACCTTGTCTATAAATTAAAGTAAGATAGTAGAATTGAATAAACAGACTTTTGTTCCGGCTTTTCCCTCTGTCCCTCGAGCGTTTTTATGCCGAAACAAGAGATTTACTTTTCCGCGAAAGTACGAGTTTTATTTACTGGAAAACCCTTCCCTCACTTATTCCGAATACATATATATATGTGTGTGTGTGTGTGTGTGTGTGTGCGTGTGTGAGTGTTTTTATTAGGCGTAGGCAGAGCAAGGTCTGCACTAGTGGCCTTTCGAAACCAGCATCCCGCCGGAACTAGCCGGGAATATTATTTCGGCGGGGCTGTTAGTTAGCCTATACGACTCCTCTTCTTATGACACTATCCTACGTCCCCCATCCACACAGGTGATCAGGGGTTCGGTGTTCGTCCTTTGTATCTTAAAATAGAATCAGTTAGCCTGGTTCATCCTGAGCCATTCGCCTAATTCTATCGGCATATCTAAGTTTGGTCATCACCTCTTTTGCGAAACTGGCCACTGCCTTCCAGTTTTCAGAAGATTCCAGCATTATTGATAGGATGCTCTCTGGTCTTATTGGCTTATTGATGATGTTCATCAAGTGCTCACGTTGTGTTCTAAAACGAGGGCAGCTCACTAATACATGCTCGGCATCCTCGACCAAAGTCGGACAGATGGAGCAGAAATCATTATTATCCAGGTGAAAGCGATGGAAATAGGACCTAAAACAACCATGTCCAGTCAGCAACTGAGTTAGGTGGAAATCTAATTCCCCGTGTTTCCTGTTGATCCATCTGTATATGTCTGGAAGGATACGATAAGTCCATCGGCCTTTGCTAGAATCGGTCCATCGTTTTTGCCATATTTCTATAGAACGATGACGTTCCACGTTTTTAGCACCTTGTAGAGAATCAACTGCGGCCTTACATATGTTGTGCAGCCTAGCCAGTTCATCTGCAGCTAAATCGAAAGGAAGAATTCCGGCAAGTACCTCAGCAGCGTCGGTGGATAATGTCCTCTAACCACTAATAATACATATACAGGAGCGACGACGGGTCGCAATGGCCAGCTGACAATACGATTTAATTCCACATGCATGATGCCAGATTGGTGCTGCATACATGCTGACAGAATGGACAACATAAGTTAATAGCTTCCTCTGGGGTGGGCGTGGGCCACCAATGTTAGGCATTAGCCGACACAAGGCAGATATCTTTAGATGCTCTTTGAAGTTTAACCTGGCATCAAGCTATACACCCAAGTATCGTAAAGATGGCGCAGAACTAATGCGGCAGCTACCAACTTTAAGAGTAATACTATCTACCTTCTTACGACTGCTGACAAGAACTACTTCTGTCTTGTGCTCCGCTAATTGTAGACCAGCCGACTTAATCCATCAACTGATGTTGCTGAATGCCTCATTGGCCTTTTCACTAAGTTCATCAAGGGTCTTAGCCGTCACTACTAGAGCGATATCGTCGGCGTACCCTACTGTTATTGAACCAGGCGGTTGTGGAATCCTCAACACGCCATCATACATAATATTCCACAATATAGGTCCCATAACTGAGCCCTGGGGGACTCCCGCAGTAACCTTAAGCGATACAATGCCTTCATCCGTTCGCTATAATATTATCCTATTCTCAAAGTAGCTGGCCACGACATTCTGTAAATAACCAGGTACTCCGAACTCTTTAAGAGAACTCATAATAGAAGACCAACGCACTGAATTAAAGGCATTCTTGACATCTAGAGCGACAATGGCACAATACTGTTTAGTTCCACCTTTCCATCTCTTACCACTGATTGCATTTCTTGCGGTACACACTACCAGCTTAATGGCATAGACTGTTGATTTTGATTTCCGAAATTCCAATTGGCGTGAGGATAAGCCGTGCAATCCTTCAGTGAATGCTGCCAGTTGGCTAAATAGTATTTTTTCAAATATTTTACCTACCGTGTCGAGCATACACAATGGCCTGTATGATGAAGGAATATCAAGTGCCTTATTTCCCTTAGGTAACAGGACTAACCTTTGAGCTTTCCAGCAATCAGGAAAAATACCCTCAAGTAGACAAGCATTATATACTTTTAGAAATATAGCTGGATTCTTCTGTATCGCCAACTTCACTGCCGCATTAGGGATACCATCAGGGCCAGCGGCAGCATTGTCTCTAGTCTTAGCGTAAGCATTATGTAGCTCCATTTCTGTTATAGGAGGTATATCGTCCGAGTGTTGCGTGCGCAGTAGAGTTCCATGAGTGTCATGGGGAAAGAGGGCAGAAACAATCTCATCAATCAATACCGTGCTAGTGGGTTGTATTGGTGCCCTAGTCAATCGTGCCATGACTGTTTTGTATGGTCGTCCCCATAAGTCATTGTGGGCCTCTGCACACCGTTCAAGTCACCATCGACGCTGGCTTGCCTTAATGGCCTTGACAAGCGCTCTTTGTGCTTCTTTAAATAAACTATTTAACGTATCACGATGGGTGCGGGCTCTTTGGGCAAGTCTACGTGCGCGATGACATTGTTTGCGCAATTATGCAATTTCATTTGTCCACCAGTAGACAGATTGACGATGTTTAAATCCGCTCTTAGTCCTAGTCATCGATGCATCACATGCTTCAGAGATATGCTTCATGAGTGCATTTGCCAGATGGCCTGGTGCACCATATTCTAAACGCTCTTCTGATATTATAGTGGCGAACACTTCACAGTCTAGCGATCTGATGTTCCATTTCCGTGCGGGCATCCACTCATTGCACTTGTTCTTTACTTTCTTCTCTGCAATATCATACAATATCGCCCTGTGATCACTGTGGGTGTAAAGGTCGCTTACTCTCCAATTAAGGATCCGCTGAATCAAGTCATCACTGGCGAATGTTACATCAATGACTGATTGTTTATCACCCCTAATGAAAGTGGATTCAAATCCCTTATTAACCACGTGGAGTTGAAGAGAATTAATGCCATCAAGCAGCATACTACCTCTGTTATTTGTTGAAGCGCTTCCCCAGACTGTGGACCACGCGTTAAAATCGCCAGCGTTTAATAATGGTTTATTGTCCATGGCTTCATCAACTAATTTAGCTACGAGGATTTCAAACTGCTTGTCCGTCAAGCTTGAAGGAGCATATACACTAAAGACGTACATTTCTTGTATTTTAGCCCAGGATATCAATTCGCTCCGATGACTCGACTGCTTTAGTATCTGCCTATTTTGATCAATCCAGAGGGCATCTCTATTGCTTGTGTCACTTATCCAGCGCTGTGGTCTGACCCTGTCACAATATGATTCGGAGATTACAGCAATGTTTATTCTTAGCTCCTTTATTGTCTGTTTCAGCAGGTCATGATCTGCTACGCAATGGTTGGTATTCAGTTGGAGTATTCTCATGTTTTATGTCTGTTTAAAAACTCCACAGTAATCGGGCACTTATAGCTGTATGCTGGATGCTTAATCTCCTTTTTTCCTTCACATTTACAGAATAAACAGCAGGACTCGTTTAAACACAGCTTGGATAGATGGTCTTTTCCACCGCAGTGCCTGCAATGTTTAGTTCTGACAGGGCCCGAGCACACGGACGCTAAATGTCCAATCTGCCAACACCTGAAGCAGCGCTTTATTTCTGTTTTTTCGAACTCTGCAGCTGACCCATCCGATTCGAACATGCCCTGCTCGTAGTAACTCAGCTGCGTGGCTATATGGTACAGACACCACCGCCGTCTGAGTACCCTCATAAGCTTGCCGCAAGGAACGAGCGATTAGTAGGTTAGTCTCCTTTAGCTCGAGGTGTGTTCTCAGAGCCTCTAATACTTCATCCTTTGAAGTGACCTCATCTATATCTTTAATCTCCAATGTAATAAGATTAGTCAGGACCGAAGTGGATGCGCTATGGCCAACCATAGTTTCAACAATGCGTGCCAACACATGTGCATCTTTGGCTGTCCGTTCCAACTGAAGTACAAGGGCACCGCTTGCATTTCTGCGTACCTTGTTAACCTCATTCTTCACATGAGATAAATCCGGGTCATTCTTTATTTGACGTAGTACCTCCGCGTATGTAACTCCTTCATTGGCCTTAATCAAAATGGAATTAGGCCTATTTCGTCCATTAATCCTGCGTGTACTAGATAATTCTTTATCTTTGCCTATGGGCTTCTTACGCTTGATGGTCTGCCATTGATTTTCTTTGGCTTCAGACTTCCCTGTAGGTACTCGAACCGACTCTAGTGGTCTCCTTAAGCCCAATGATGGTTCTTTCGTCCTTTTGCCACCTATGGTTTTAGGAGTGGAATCCATCGTTTCTGCTGCGCTTCGTTTGGTGTCAGAGCGTAGTCTCGGCGTAGTCTGAGTCACCACTTCATGAATACCAGGACGTTGATACTGCAACAGATCATCCTCTGCCATACTGATGCATTTGTATGAGGCATTAATAGAACGAGCAAGATCCTTAATGGTCTTGTGCACGTTATGCCTATCTTTAACAAAATCCAAAAATTGGCTGATCTTCTCACCAAGTCGCTCCAGATGATAGTTTCTGCGCGTGATGGAGATTTCTCGATCCGTCGTTTCTTGATCCATCATGACATCTCCTTTAGTACCCAGTGTACTATCTATGATTATGTTTGATTTTCCCTCCCCAGAATCCGAGGGGCTACCATCGACCATAGAGGCTTGCACTCTATCGGAATCGGTGAGGAGATTGACCGGTCTTACCGGAGTTACTCCCTGGGGTATATCCTTGTTTATACCAAACATTAGTCATTATTCGGGAGGCCCTCCCTATTAGCTTTTTCTATCCGCTCTGAGCATTTTATATCCTCAGTGCCCTCTACAAATTGTAGCGAGCCATCCCCTATCCGCAACCTGGGGAGGCGCCAGATGGGAGAAAGCAACAAAACTCCACACTGGTCTGTGTCTGTGTGTGTGTGTGTGTGTGTGTGTGTGTGTGTGTGTGTGTGTGTGTGTGTGTGTGTGTATTTATCATTGCTATATTCTTTTTAAATATATATGTATAAATTATAGATCGTTCACAGTAAATATCAAAGAATTAGTATTAAATTTATTGACTTATTGCGCTTTATGCCTTGTTCTCTCGAAAAATTAGGCTCGTATTTAAAAAGCATTATAGTTTAGAAAATACTTTTGAGAATTTCGTAAAAACTAGCAAATTAAATTAGCTAACAGAAAAGGAATACTTTCACATGAATATATTTCATCATTTAATAGACTACGAGTAACACAACTATCAATAATAGATGCATTTTATTGTAATTTAAATAACTCAATCATTGCTGATTATAAGTATGCTCAACTAGTGTGGCAAAACTTTGATATTGAAAATCTTGGAGACTATTTAAATTAATTTTGGTAAACAAACATATTGCTCCTTGCTAATATATAAGAAAACTTTCAAAATAATTATCTCCAAGCTTATCATCTTGATCGAGTACACTATTATACCGCTCGGACTTTATCGTAGCTTGTCATGATAACATCTACAAAAATAAATTAGAATTGGTCATTGATATCGATATGCTTATGTTTATTGTGAGAGGTATTAGAATTGGTATTCTTCAATGTGCTAATTGATATGCAAAAGCAAATAATAAACAAATGGGTAACAAATTTGATGAGACTTTGAAAAAAAATATATATTTGTTGTATTCGAATGTAAATCATCATTACAGCTCGGTTATGGCACAATATTGTCGTTATTGAGGCTTGGAATGGGCTTCAAATTTAGTTGCTGAAGTGAAATTTCTTAATATAGTAAAAGACTCTTTTACAGGAGATATACTAGAAGTCAATTTAGACTATCCTGTAAATATCATAATTTACATAAATATCTGCTTCTGTTGTCCCAATATATTACGCCTATAGAAGTAAAGTGAAAAAATTATTAATGACATTATACGATCTTTCAAGACTTTCCCTTAACAATAGTAAAAATTTAAGTTGTTTAATAATTGCAAGGATAGGGATGATTTGTGTTTGAAATCAGGAGTTGTTTACAAAATGAATTGTATGGATTGTAATAAATACTATATTAGACAACCAGGTAGATATTTAAAAAAGAGAATTTATGAACATAAATATAGTTTACGTTGTCACATATTACTTCCGGTTTAAAAGAGCATTGTTTAAAGCTTTTACATTCTTTTGATTTTGTTAATGTGGATATTTTGGAACATGGTATTATTAATAAGTATAAAAGGGAGAGTCTTGAAAGTATTCACATTTCCAGGAATCTGAATATTGTGAATTTAATGTTGGAGTCTGGTAAATTAGACAATATTTATCATTCCTTATTAAATTGAATGGTTTTGAACAATTTGTGTAGAAAGAGAACTTAGATTTAATTTACTAAATTTGGTAGTGGGGATAAGATATATATAGATTAGAATATAAGGTTTAGTTTAGCCCATGATGAGGAGCCGTAACGAGCTCGAAACGTTGGACTGGATCTTCATTTAGGTAAGGGTGTTGGGGACAGTCAGATTGCACTTTACTAACAAAATTTTTTCAGCTAATATTTTATTTTCAGGTTATCTACGAGGGTGACTGTATAGAAGGACAGTCTGACTGTCATAATTTTTAATTTAATTTTTATTTTTATTTTTATTATTTTTGTGTATTGATGTATTAATGTTAATGAAGATATGTATTGATATCGTTACGTATTGTTTTCGATTGATTTGATTGGACTGTAAGACTGATAAAAAAATATTTATTAATTTGTATATAAGCAGTCGACAAAAGTACAATTAAAGTATTATACGATAAAAGCGCTGTATCATTTATTATTGAGTCTTGTAACAAAGACACAAATATGGTTTGCTCTTAAAAAATACAGATTATTAAAATTTAACTAGAACCCTTGATTGAAAGATTATACTGATTTAAATAGTGAAAGGAAAAGCATGCCAAAAACGAATTCGAGAAGTTACTTTTTAAATGTTTGAATAATGCTATTTATCGCATGGCAATCGAAGATGAAAGCATGAAAAAGAAAATTGTTGAGCTTATGCAGGATGTAATGAGTGCAATGATAGAATTTTTATGGACTTTACTGAATTGCGAAGTAAAATACGTAGTATAAAAGTTCAGCAAAGTCAAGGGTCCTTGTACAGTAGTGAAAAATACAAGAAGTTTTGAAGATTATGTGATCAAATTTTACCCGGACTGGTGCATTTAAACTCCGTGCATAAACTGAATCGGTAACATTTTTTTCCCCTATGTCCGTGTCAAATTTGAGCGCTATATCTCTATTAATGTGTGTTTGTCAGCTGTTTGTTTACAACGAAAAACGTTTGTCTGACGATATTGACTATGGACACATGGTACGTTCCCTGGATCGGATTTTTGAGTTTCAGAAAGAGGAAATAAGTCACAGGAAGCCAAATCTGGCAAATACGGTGGCTGAGCGATGATTTTAATTTCGTGTATGGCCAAATAATCAGATACAATCATGCCTGAATGTGACTGCACATTATCGTGGTGAAAAAACCATGAATTGTCCGCCCACAAATCCGGTCGTTTACGACGAATTGGTTCGTGTAGACGCCTCAAAACGACCAAGTAGTACTCCTTATTGGCCGTTTGCCCTCCTGGAACAAATCCATGGTGAACCACTCCATGATAATCGAAAAAAACGATGAACATTACTTTGATTTTCGGAGGATGCACGATTTGCATAAGACAAGTTTTCGACGATTTCACGACCTCTACTGAATATTTGGTGCCACTCAAATACTTGTGTTCGCTATAATGTAGACTCCCCAAGACACTTCTGCAACATTTTCAATGATTCCGTAGCCGTAATTCCATTGGAAGTTTCAAGCAAACTCGTTGATCAACTTTTTTTCCATAGTCAGTATCACCAGATGAACTTTTTGAGTCGTAAATGTATAGCTGACAAACACACACTAATGGAGATATGGTGCTCAAATTTCACACGGACATCAAGAAAGGTTCTACCAATATAGGAAAAAAATGTTACCGTTCAGTTCATGCGCAGAGTTTAAATGCACCAGGGTCATGCTTGATGGTTGATCATATGTTTAGAAGAAAACCATCATCCATAGTGATCAATATGATATTTGCTCGAGGCTTCATATTTTAGAAACGGGTAAACAAAATAAAATAATTTTAATCCTTCCCATGATAAGCGTATCAGCTGCTAGAGGGATTAAAGATGACACAATAAATGAACAAATACTATAACTATTTGGACAAGTTGCAACGGGAATAGAAGTAAGTCAAGGCAGTAGTCATCGCTTAGTAAAACGCTTAACTCAACAAGTTATAATCCGCATTTAATACAAGTCAAGCAACTCAACTTTACAAAGGTCATCTCAGTAAGTTGGAACAGGAATAGTAGGCGGAGATTGAGAAAGCTTGCGTTAATAACAGTAGAGTACATTCGACAAAATGAGAGCGTAGAGAGACTTCAGTCAGTCAGTGTCTGATACGTGATTGAAGTTCCACCAGCAGACTTTCGAAGCAATGGTTAAAAAAACACTAATTATTGCTAAAACAAACTGTTCCATGACAATCATCGACAATGGACCTTTGTCCCAAAATTTATATAGCACATTTAGCCGCTGCTGATTTCATATCAAATTCAAGGATAACATTCAACTGCAGAATTAATATCTTCAGGTGTGTTGTTTAAATTTTAATTGTAAATAACAGAAACTAATTATAAACATAGTTTTGAATAGTTTATAAATATATTTTTGAAGTTTCTAAACATATTTTTGACATTTTTCAAATGCATTTTAAAACATTGAACAATATCGCGAAAGGTGGCGTTATTCTATCAAAATCTTGCTCAATTAGAAATAATATGATTATAAAAATTATGAAAGTTAATACGAAATTCACTTTATAATTTCTTATTACTTAAGCCAGAAACTTTCTTTAGTAGTTCAAATATTCTGAGAACTATCAAATCTAAGTCACTTCATGAACATCTTATTTTCTCGGCATTTGAAAACTTTTTGATGCTTTTAAATTATTATATTGAGTAAAGATTAATTTTCTTTTTCTGTATTAGAAAATTATTTGCCCCAATCAGTATGTATTTCTTGATATACGTCCATGCTTAAGAATAGTATTCAAAGCTCGTATAACAGCTTTATCAATTTTTCGCTTTATAAGTACAGTCTATGACAAGTTAAACAATGTATCTATGACAGTGATCATATATCGTTCTCTTTTATTTTCTCTAGCATATAGTCGCCTTTCAAAGAGACATGCTTGCCATGTATAATCAATATTACGTAGTGAAATATATCTAAAATATATTGTACCTTCTTCGCAATAATATTTAATTCACTTCAAATTATTGATTTATACTCATTTAATGAAGTTTTTGAATAGGCAATTTTTTGAACATGCTACTATAGATGAAGGTAAAAAATCGATTTTTTTCATTTATCTCATTCAAAAGTTGTAAAAAATTAGAAGCTTCTTCTTGCAAATAAATTCTCAATGTATCCAAATCAACGGCATCATTTAATTTAACTGGTGTCGCAAGATTGAACAGTCGTATATTTTCCATGTATCATATGTAAAATCAATATCAGATTGGTCTTTAATGCCTGTGTATTGTGGATTGTGGATTAATATATAATATAATACCAGCCTCATTCAGCTCCTTGATGTTAGATTATATTTTATGTAACTCTGATTTCCCACGAATATTTCAGCTGGCAACACTCTTAGTCAATATACTAACTCATTCGGATTATTCAAGTTTACGAGGTGTGCTAAAAAATTAAGGTATCATTCTGGGAATTCAATTAAATAGACAAGGACAAAAAGATACAAATTACAGTCACTTTGACTCTTGCGACTAGTACGACAAGGAGTCTCAGCCTATTTTAAAGAGAACAGATTTTCGGGAACATATGTCATTTATAGTTATTGATTATTCAAAGCAAAACATATTTGAATCCAAAATTCATTTTGCAGCAAACACGTTCGCTTACTTATTAATTTTACATGATCGTGCAATATAATCCTATGAGTGGTGACATTAATATGTTGTCAAGTGGTGAGAAGATGATAATATATCTATAAAAATTTTTGTGACAAAATACCAGTCAAGCTGGTTTATCTTGTTGATATAAAACACTTCAAGCAGGGTGACAATAAATATCTGTTTAACTTGCCATTTTACCTCTCGAAGGCGACTATGAACCTTTGGCGTTGTTATTTAAAAGCAATTCAGAGCTCAAAATAAATGGATAAATGTCTTGAAATGAACTATCATGGTATTCCATGGAATAAACTAGTTTTTCTATAATCAAATTATCAATATACTTCATGAAAATGTACTGAATGCAGATAAAATTCATTCCGATAAATTAATAAATAGAGAATGGCTTGATAGATTTAAAAAATGCAATTTTATCGTTTACAATAATATCGCTGTGAATTTACTATTCTGTGAATGAAAAAACAATAGCAAAAGAATTCGCTAACAGTATGCATCTAGCAGAATGCGGCATAAAAGTTACGTCTCCTCTGTACAATGTATAACTTCAAAAAATACTCTCTTGAAACATTAATAAAGTAAAGCTCCTTCCTGGATGAAAAAAATTATTGTGAAACGCGTGCGCGAGTGTGTGTGTGTGTGTGTGTGTGTGTGTGTGTGTGTGTGTGTGTGTGTGTTTGTGTTTGTGAGAGAGAGAGAGAGAGAGAGAGAGAGAGAGAGAGAGAGAGATAAGAAATGATAGAGAAGCATAGTAACAGACATGATATATATGTTCGAAAATAAAATTATAGTGTTCTACAAGAGAAGTGATTTAATAGCAACGGATTCGATTGTTCGTAGTGATTTCAAAATGCAATGTTATTCAGATATATATATATATATATATATATATATATATATATATATATATATATATCTATATATATACTAAGCTATACTATATATTAGGTTGTCAAATATCTCCCTTCCGCTTTTTCGCTCTTCATTCAATGCTTTGTAAGAATATATAAATGGTTCTGAATGTATAAATGGTTTTAAAAAACTATCGATCGTTCAATAATAAGAATATTTTGTTGTCCTACGTCTTCGTGAGAAATGGTAAATGTTGCGAGCTCGAGCTCTTCTATACTGTCTTTCTGTTGTGAGGAATCTTTTTCTATAAAAGCCGGATTCCGTTAATAAATACAGCGTGTAATGGATGAGAACAAAAAATTACTTGCTTCACTCGCTTATAAAAGTCACAAAAAAACAAGGTTGACAAAATCTTCTTAGGTATAAATCTTAGCGTAATTGTCAGCTACACGTATGTTGTACGAAACAGTAAAGAAAGATATGGGGCTAAAATAAATAAATGGCAATCATCTCAGTCTCTTCTCCGTCTCATTCAGCCGGTATGTGCGAAATACTATAGCCAGCTGGTCAGCCTATTCCTTTCGCTTTTTTATTTGCTTGGCCTCTTCTTTTCGCTCCCTGTCATGCCGCTCGAGGCGATAAATTTTGTACGTTTTTAGCTCCTCCTTCTTAAAAATCCTCCGCTTGCGTCTAGCGGTAATTTTCGGGCAACCTGAGATAGTTTGAATTTCATATTATATCTGGGTGATACCATTTTCCAAGGCCCGTGCTTTGGCGAAAGCTTCCATGTCTTCTCTTGAAACAGTTCTATCTACTGAGGTAGCTGTGCTCTAAGTTCACCCCCGGGAAGAGTACCTGCGGTCTCTTCTACTTCTTCTGGATAACGAATGTCTCCCACCGGTAAAACAGCCGATGAAAATTCCACCGCAGTCGATAAGGATATGCTGGACGAAGCCTTCGTAGGGGACAGGGAGTAGTCCACCCCTGGTTGACGCAGTTTGCGGACAATTGCGTGCTTCTCTGTCGGGTCCTTGGCTTAATTACTAGATAGACCTGGCTGCCAGTAGTTCTCCGACAAGTTTTTGACATAAAGTCTATGACCAGCCAGTCTACGTAGATACCAACTCTGGCCAACTCTTCTATTAGGTGTAGTAACCCTTCAGTAGTGTCGTCCACCTTGCAACAAAAGAAAAACATTTTTATAAATATAAGGTAAATTATAAATGAAAACATATGAAAATATAATTTTTGCGATATACTCAGGGCTAATAAATGCTCATTTTTTTTTATTTTACGATGTTTCGTCGACAAGTATCGTCGACCTCTTCAGGTGAATTAAATTTAATAAGCAAACGCTGACACGTTCAAAGTCGAGAAGTTTCTGCTCGCTATTTAATCAAATTGAAAAATATTTTATAATTTATATGAATCCACAGCCACTTTATTCACTCTATTTTATTCACTCCCAACAATCAGCAAAGATAACGTATTAATGCGCCCAATAGTTTCTTACATAAATTTCATTCAAGATTCGCCATGAAAAATTCTTTAAATTTAATAGAAAAAATTACCCTCAAAGACTAAATTAATTTCTTTCTTCTTAAATCTCAAATCTTTTTCCTTCAGTGCCAACCGATTACTTATTTAATATAATATCTAAGATGTTATATAATAATATTACTTTATTAAATCAAACAAAAGAAGAAGTTTTGCTTTCAGTGTCTATTTGTTTAAAACGAAGTTATTTTCTTTTTAATAATAGTCACTATTTACAACATTATGGTTTACGAAACGGTTTACCTCTGCCGCCGTTATGAAATTTTTATGTCGGATCTTGAAACGAATTTATTTCGTTTAAACTCCCCTCTAATATTTGTCTGGTGAAGATACATGACATTTCTTGCGGACAGGGTCAGATCATCAATTAAATTCATTTTTAAACTTTATTAATTCCTTACATACAAGCATTAAATTTACTACTGAAGTGAAAAAAGAAAATTGCTTAAATTTTCTAGACTTAACAATAACAAAAGAATACAAGAAACTGTTTTTTATATATGCAGAAAATCCATGTTTACAGACACTTTATTTCCATTTGATTCAAATCAGTCTAATCACATATAACTTAGTGCTTTTCAATCATGTATACATAGATTAACCTTCCCTTTAAGCAATACCTCTTATAACAATGAAGTAAATTTATTCAAAACTTTAGCTTTAAATAACGGCTACGATAGCTCTATTATTAATAAATTTATTTATAAAAAATGTTTCAAAATATTACAAAAGCAAATTTATACAGTTATACAAATAAAAGATGTTGTCTACTATCTTATTAATTGTGTACCTACATTAAGCGATAAAATTTGTTATTACTTAAAAGATCTAAATATTAATGCAATAAATGTTAATAAATCAAATTTAAAATCATTATTAGTAAATAATAAAGAAAAGAAAGATTTTAAATATAATAGTGGCGTTTATCAAATTAATTACGCAGATTGTAATACAATGTATATAGGACAAAATGTACGTCTTAATGAACATAAAAATTTATAACAAATAATAACAAAACGAGAGGTCTAGCAGGACATTCTTTAAATAATCTACATAATATTGACAAAAATAATTATAAATTAATACATAACATGCATAATAGCAAAATGTTAAATAGTTTAGAAATAATTGAAATCTTAAAAGCTGTAAATATTAATAAAAATGTAACTAATGACATGATTAAGTTTGATGTATCTGATCTTTTACAATGAGTCTGCAAAATCTAATTTAAACTTTCCTGTATTAAATATGTTTAATATATCAATTATACATAGATTATATTGTAATTGCATAAATTATATTGTAACTATATATTATAATATTCGTTGGTACAAATACCGTTATATTATACCGTTAGATAAAGTATCCTATATAAACCATTAATAAATATGTCTATTGGTCTTACAGTCCAATTAAATACACGAAAACTTATACATAATAAAATTAATATATGTTTATATGAATATTAATACATATCAACATATAATTAATTGAAAATTATAAAAACAGTCAGACTGTCCTTGTTTAAAATCACCCCTGTAAGGATGATGGGGACAGTCAGATTGCACTTAACTAATAAAGAATTTTTTCAGCTAATATTTTTTTATTTTAGATTAGTCTAGGGGGACGATTTTAAACAAGGACAGTCTGACTGTCTTTATAATTTTCAATTAAAATTATATTGATATGTATTAATATTCATATAAACATATATTGATTTTATTATGTATTGGACTGTATGTAATAATATTTATAATCTATAATTTTTACATATACAGATCTTTTTATTATATATATATATATATATATATATATATATATATATATATATATATATATATATATATATATATATATGTATATAGAAATATTTATTATTTTCTCTAAAAACGATCGACGTATGTACAATTAAAGTATTGAACCCATTGTTTCAAATTTGAAGCTGTTAAATGTACCATTGCAACAATTACATCTAAGTTATCGTTAGGTACATTTATATATTCTTGAATTTGCATCAAATCCTCACACTTCGTATCCATCTTTGATAATGGCATCATAGCCGAAACAACATTATCAGTATAAATATTCTTAAAATTGTGAAATTATCCAAGTGTTTTCGTTTATAATCTACCTTATATTATGAAAACATGTTTCACCAAAAAATATAGCGAGTCTTCAGTTAATTATATACTTAGAAACTACGCCTTCCGTGGTCTTCCGCGCCGCTGTTTGGTTCCTGCCACTCCTCGATGGTTCGGTTCTTCGATAAAAGTCTTGCGGATGACTCTGAGCTACTTCCGGAAGGCTTGAGATACATCTCGCAGTTTACAGTTCCCAAAACTTACCGGTTTTGTAAAAACATCAATTTTCGACATTCTCGTCGTTGTTGTTTGGCACTGGAACTTTTGAGACCGCTATGGCTTCCGCTGTGGTATTTAGTTTTTTCCTTTGTCTTACTTGCATTCGCAATCACAGTGTTCTGTGCCCTAGAGAAACTTTGATATGCCGACGTTCGGTGTTTATTCCATTTGCACAAAACTTTTCTACGAGTACGCCAGAGGATTAATAATAATCGCAAGAGAAAGGAAAGAATATATTAGGTTGTTAAATATCTCCCGTCCCCCTTTTGGTCTTATGAATTTCGCGGCTATGTACAAAGCGCTACAGAGCTCGTATCTGGCAATACTATACATCATTTAAAAGGTCTTTAAATAACGTATAAAACAACGCTATCTATTATTAGTTTGGATATTGCGTTCACAATTTATAGACGTTTAAACATGGAGTTCACTAAAGCCGAAATTCGCGGTATTTTAAAGTTTTTCTTCGTCAAAGGCAAATCCGCTAGAGAAACGTTCCATGAGCTTAATGGTGTTTTGGGGGATGGCACGCTATCACTTTGAACCGCAGAGGAATGGATTCGACGATTCAGAGCCGGTGAAAACGACACCATGGATAAGCCAGCCGTCGGAAGACCTGTGACGACGAAAACCGATCAAATAATGGAATTTATCGAGTTAGACCGGCATGTGATGTCAGACCACCAAACTATTTTAAACGATCTGCAGAAGGCTGGATACAAAAATAAGCTTGATGTTTGGGTGCCGTATGATTTGACGTAAAAAAACCTTATGAACCGAATCAACGCCTGCGATGTGCTGCTGAAACGGAACGAACTCGACCCATTTTTGAAGCGGATGGTGACTGGCGATGACAAATGAATCACATATGACAATATCAAGTGAAAACGGTCGTGGTCCTAGGCCGGTGGACCGTCCAAAACAGTGGCCAAGCTGCGATTGACGGCCTGGAAGGTTTTGCTGTGTGTTTGGTGGGATTGTAAGGGCATCATCCACTATGAGCTGTTCCTATATGGCTAGACGCTTAATACTACTATCTACTGTGAACAGCTGGTCCGCTTGAAGCAGGTGCTATCGACCAGAAACGTCCACAATTGGCCAACAGGAAGGATGTTGCGTTCCACCAGGACAACGCCAGACCACAGACTTCGTTGATGACTCGCCAGAAGCTACGGGAATTTGGATGGGAGGTCTTATCACATCCACTATATAGCCCGGTCATAGCGCCAAGTGATTACCACCTGTTCCTGTCCATGTCGAACGCCCTTGGTGGTGTAAAGTTGGACTCAAAAGAGGCATGTGAAAAGTGGCTGTACAAGTTCTTCGCAAAGAAGAAGAGGGGTTTCGATGAGAGGAATATTATGAAGTTGCCGTCTAGATGGAAACATATTATTGATTAAAACGGCGCATATTTGAAGTAAATCCGACCACCAATTACGATACCAGTAACAAGCTACGGTATATTACTATATACAAATATGAATAAGACTTTATTTAAATCTTTTGAAATCTTTATTTATTCTTCTAAATCTAATTCATCACCCTCAAAATAATCCTGCCCGAATGTCATGCAACTATGGCAATGCTTTTTCGAATTTTCAAAACAATTTTTATACTCGTATTCTGAAATGACCATCAGTCCCTTCGCCGACTCGGCTTTTATTTCCTTAATTAAATCAAAACCGTATCTCTGAAATAATCTTTTGAGTTTACTGAATAGCCAGAAGTCACACGGCGCTAAATCAGGCGATTACGGTGCTTGCGGAAGAATATTGGTTGAATTTTTGGCGAAATATTTATGGAAAATCAATACAGTTTGAGATGGTGCATTATCGTGATGCAAAAACCAAGACTTGTGTTTCTATGAAGCTCGCCTTTTGAGACTAATAGCTTCACGCAAACGACGCATAACACACAAATAATATTGTTTATTGACCGTTTGGCCGGTTAGAAGGAATTTATAATATACAACACCACCATAATAGAAGGAAATAGTGAGCATAACCTTGATGTTTAAGCGACTGCGGCGTGATTTTTTCGGTCTCCGCTCTCTGTTGGCACGAAATTCGCTCAATTGATCGGTTGCTTCTAGAATAGATGTGTAGACACAAGTTGTATCTCCAGTTATTATGCACTCCATCTTGTCCTGATAGTCCGATGTTACGTCCGAGCAGAATTTTCATTAATTTCCGGGAGAGAAAAATATTAGATAGAAAGATGGACGACATGTCGGAAACACGACCGCAACGTCTGGCAAAGAATCGTTACGAGTTACTCAAAGTATAAGAAATAGGCCTCGCGCGTTATTGCGAAAATACAAACGTATTGCCAAGGATGTGACGTGGGAAAAATCGAAATGAATAAATAAACAACTTAGCTTTTGGTTTGCAACGTTGCTCAACGTCGCTATTGGCGGCGGGCGGCACTGGAAAATGCAGTCCAGGAGAGAGCGTTCGGACTAAGGTAGATCTTAAAGCAGCAGCTGTCACCACCTTCCTGCTTAGCGGTAGGAAGGAACCATAGAGATAACTTGGAGCCGCTGGCGTTGTTAGATAACGTCGCTTAGACGTTGATGATGGTCTGTGATCGCGATGATGACGGCCGAGCACAACACGAGCAATTTATTACACGAATATGAAAGTCTATTGAAGGTCTATTTGAAGACTGTAGGTTTAAAATTTGTTAGAAAACGAAAACCAAAATTAACGGAATACGGAACTGAATCGACTCGGTCTCTGAAAATTGTGGCGAGAAACAGCGACAAAGGGGAAATAATACACTGACACCATGAATTAATATTTGAACAAATTGCGTTTATTAAATGACTTCTACTATAAAATTTGCAGAACCGTGGCGCAAAATATATGGTGTGAAATATAACAGAGAGTTACGACACAATCGCGCGTCTGCTCTTGACGGTTGGTCAGAGAGAAGTGGAGTTCGTGTGTTTCTTCCTCAGCACGGTGACTTGATAATTCTTGGGGGCGCTGCGTTGCCCCCTTCCATCGGTTCCCGCGCTTTCTCCTGTCCGTTTTCTATTGGCCTACTCGGTTATAGGTGGCGCCAGGGGCGACGTAGGCGGCGGCGTCTTCCAGTCTAGGCAGTTTAGTAAGTGGTTCCTGCAATATAGGTGGCGTTCCTTGCACGAGTGAATGATCGACTTTTGCTAAAGCATTCGTGTGCACCCAAGCGCGTGTAAACATATAATGCTTGTTTGAAAGAACTGGATGATGGTTTGGATGCTTTTTATTTCTCGGTCGCAGTGAGAATGAACAAAACCAGGCGCTTCAGATCATAAGAATATGGACGGGCAGCTTCGCGTACAATATGATAATAGTGCAACAATACTGTGATGTTATGATAGTAATGGTAAACGCAATATGTTTCGTATAGATATATAATAGTCATGCTATATACGGTAAATACAATATGTTCGTATAGATATACAATAGTCATGCTAAATACGATAAATACAATATGTTCGTATAGATATATAATAGTAATGCTAAATACGATAAATACGGTATGTTTCGTATAGATATATAATAATAGTAATGCTAAATACGATAAATACGGTATGTTTCGTATAGATATATAATAATAGTAACGCTAAATACGGTAAATACAACATGTTCGTATAGCAACAATAAATGTCTATAGTTATATTAGATATTATGGATATATTATTTGCCGATGGTACAATTTTGATGTTTGGTAAAGCATGGTAGTAGAACTCGCCTGTGGGTGGAAGCTTAGTGGAAAGTTAGTAATATAGATAATATAGATAATATAGATAATCAGCGTGGAGACGCAACATCCCCCCCCCTTCAGATCGAAGCAAGAATTCGACGAATGTTTCAGTTGATTTATGGTCGGCCGAATCAGAGGCGAATGAATGATTCGATCTTCGTTTAATGGAGTCGATAATGGTGGGTAGCATACCGGTAATCTATCTAGATGTCTTTGCGAAATTCCCTAAGTTATATGATTTGGCTGGGTTTTAGTTATGGTTAGTTCTGTTTGGTCCTTTTGTTTGCTTGGTGTTCATGATATTAATGTCAGTTTTCTTATTTGGTAGAGTCCCTGTTCCTAAATGAATAAGTAAGTTTGCTATAACGCTCTTAAAGGCTCCTAGGAGTCTTATACTGTTACCGTAGATTCGGTATAATGTGTAACCAGGTACTAGTGTGTTCATTCCGTATTTTATCATTCCGATGATAAGTCCTATTGTGAGTAGTCCTGCACTAAAGGAGCCAAAAGCCATAAAGTATTTCCACATCTTTTTGGCAGTCCTCTCCGAGAACCTTTCTAGAGTTTTTTCGTCGAATATCTTGAACATGTCGACATTTTCGTCGTTGTTATACTGGCCAGTTGCACTTCTTGCTAGTTGATTCAACACGGCTACCTTGTCCACCGGGAAGAGTATTGCCCTTTGTAAAGATTTTAGGTTTTCCTCCGTATATATACCGCTTCGAGCGAGATTGCCGGGTTCAGTATATTTCCATGTAGGTTTCGATAATGATTGTAATATTTGGGGGGCTCTGAAAGGTGTGTTCGATGATGCCAGTTGGATCCAATTTCCGTCGTTGAGTTGGTACATGGTTGGTAAAATTTTATTGCACTCGCGTTGCGTTCCCTGTGCTGTTATTATTCTGAATTTTGGTTTCATGAAGTAGCTGGCGTTATTGTAAATTATAGGTAGTTCAAGTTCACATGTTCCCTGCGTTTCTCGTAGTTTTAAATCGACTGACTTGCACTGTACTAGGTGGGCTACTTCTCCGGCTATGATGGCCATGTAACCCGGAATTTTCATGATTGTATATGCGAATTCGTCGGGACTCGTCGTGGCTTGTGCCAGGGTATTCTTTAAGACTGATTGTTCCAGACTGCAACAATGCGTGATTACATCTCGATACAAATTATTTATTTCTTTGGTCAGGTGCGTGGATAAGTACATTAGTTTAGTGTTGAAGTATGCGGTCATTAAAATGTTCTGTGATCCTGCTTTCTGTATTTGTGTGAGAAATGAGTTACATTGAGTGGTTTCGAATATAAATATCGCGTCTTGCTCGGTGGAGATAAGTTTAATACCGTAGAATCCGGAAGATAGGAGAGGGATACATGCGAGTTCATTCCACAATAGCGGATTTGCTTATTTATTTTTATTTGGCACTCGTTTACCATAAGGGTTTCATATTCGAGTTTTTGCAAAAGTTGTATAAATGTTGATTTGGTGATGGAATTTATATCATCAAAACTGCACTCACCTACGTTTCTTAATGATATAGTTGTGATGTTCGGTTTTTGGTTACTACTGCAGTCGTAACCTATCATGTTACGTTAGGTTCTGAGACTGCACTATTAGAAGACATATCGTCATCAGACGTACTGCTGTTTTGCGTCGGTACATTTAAGATGTCCTCGTGGTCGATATCTGAAACGGTTGATGTGTTGCTAGTGACATCGCTAGGATCACGCAATTATGTAAGGCGAAGCTGATTAGCATGAACGAGTTTCGTCTTGTTATTGCCTATATCTAATGTTACATTTACTCCCTTAACTTCTCTTACTCTATACGACCCAGTGTAATTACTGTCGAAAGTGTTTCTTTTAATGTTTCTTAAAAGAAGCACTTTGTCGCCTAGTTTGAATTTACACGGATTATTCTTTTTATCGTTATAGGCTTTGGATATTAATTTAGCCTGTTTCAAATTTTTATGGGCAAGCTTTTGTATTTTGTTCAGCCGTGTCTTTAAGTCTAACAAATATTCAAAATATGTCTCATTCCGTTCCGCGAGATTCTAATCTACCTTTAAGTTCCGGGACACTTCCTCGAATACGAGCTCATGCGAGGTCAGGCGAGTGCCTTCATGTACGCTAGTATTGTATGCATAAGCGCCGCACGTAAGCCAGTTGTCCCAGGTTTTTTCGATTTGTACTATAACCCCTAAATCGGGTTATTACTTACTGTTCACTTGCGTGTGTGTGTGGGCTCTTCCACGCTGCTGGTCGTGCACTCCGCTGAAAGGGGACGTGGAACGAAAAATGAATCACGCGGGTGATTTTAGCAGATTATTACAATAGTAACATTTATTATCATTTGCGATCTATTTACAATAACAGTCCGGTACGTACATACGCTACTGGTTGCGGGTTACCCGACGCTACATCAATTATTTATATAATTATGCACTCATTCAACATACTCGGGGACGGGGGAAACGGAACGGGACGCTCGCGATACGAAACACGTGGGAACGACGGTATAACATTACATACTATATGCTAACAAACTACTTATACGCAAACGCATTTACGACAGTACAATATTATATTATTACGATACTTATCACTTGGCTACGCGCGATATATACATGTTATTACGGATAAACCGCGAAGCTATATATTCGGTAGATCGCGGCGCGCGGGTGCGACGGCGGGTCAGGACCTAGCTATACGCACACGTGAATATAATAACAAAAGCAAAAGGCTACTTGCCGCCGACGACGATGATGCTGTCGCTGGCGCTCACTGATGTTCGCCGGTGTCAGGGCGACCGGGCGCGCGCTCTCTCTCTTGCTCCTGGCTGCTAACTTGCGCGGTTCCGCGTGGCTGCGGCTCGTAGCCGCTGATGACGCTCACGACGGCACACGTATGATAACGCGTACACACTTCCTCGGAGCTTTGGCTCACGGTCCGGGGCTAATGCGAGGATGTCGCCGCGTGTCCTCTCCTCATCGACACCGGTGCGCTCGCACGGAGTTTGCACGAGGGCAAACTTGTAACACGTTACCGCGAAAGGCGCAAAAACTGCGGCCTTAACTCTACGATTCGCAATACGATCGAGAACGGAAAATACCACGGTATTTTAAAGCGAAACGAAATAAAGGTGCGTCGGGGACGAAAAGAAAAATGTGTAAGTGTAGAACTACGAACGACGAAAGCCAACTCAAGAACGCGAATTGACGAAGGTCAAATCAAGAATGCGACGTTCGTTCCGAACTTCTTACTTCCTATAGCGCTTCTAGCGCCCTCGCGGCTCGCGCGTATCGTTTCGCGGATACGCCCGAACACTCGCGGTTTCACACAAGCGCTCTCACCTACAGCCGCCGTTCGGGCGGTTACAAGCTCCCCCTCCCAAACCGCAGGGGGGGCGCGTGATCGCGAAAGGTTGTCAAGGGTGTCGGTACGCGAGACGCGAACGTCGTATATGTACTTCGGGGAACATGGTGGGGACTAACACCTAGGTTGACTACATACGGTGAGGGATTATACATTCGACATTATATCGACACGATTATACATTTGACAAAAACACGGTAGGGGGACAATACATGATTTGGGCAAAAAGAAAAAAAAACGACGACCATTGGTTTACCCTTTGCATGGGTATAAACGAGAAACAAAAAAAAGTAATTTAGGATAACGAAAACGAAAAATGTGATTGCACCCGCTGGTGCGGCGCTTGGTCGTCGGTTGCTCGCTGTGACTCGATATAATTCTATTTATTTTTCCTATCACTACTTCCCTACGTCTAATTATAAATTAAGCCCTATTCTAACCTATTGCTAACGGGACTTATCCTAGTAAAATGTAGATTAATATTAGATGACGAAAAAAAAACTATAACTAATATTAATATCAATCCTGTCCTAGCTACGTAATCACGGTTCTAACGCTGGCTTCTGTGTTTGTCTTGCAATCATTTCGCGTTCTTTCCTGTGATTCTCTTCTTCTTCTGCTTATCGCATGTTCGCTGAAAAAATTGTCGTCGTTAGTGACATTCCTATTATCGGGGTTGGTACGGCGTTGGTGGGGCGAGCAAGTAGCCTAGTTACTATGGAAGCCATTGTGCGCTCTTCTAACTGGTGCTATTGCTGTTGTCCTCACCCACCGACGCTGTGCCATCAGTGTATCTCGGCTGAGGGGTTGGCTCTAATATCCCTTTCTCTTTCAATTTTCCAGGTCATCCCTTAACACGATCGCGCTCACTCCATATATATTTTCTATGGGGATATATGGGTACCGTTTTCTCTCTTGGGACGTGGTGGGGGAACCATGGGGATGGCCGTAGGGGGAAAAAACGATAGGGGTGCTGCTTCTTCCATTTCTGTGTTGGGCGTTATTTTAAATATCAACGTTTTTATGCCTGCGCCTTTTTATATACTATCGTAATACATAATGTATCGTTGCTCTGCCAAAGTTCACGGGGCGTCACTTTATGGATTTGCTCTTGTTTGCGCTATATTATATGGGTTTGCTCCTGTCTACGCCCTCTATATATATTTGCTCCTGTTTGCGCCATTTATATCTGAACTTACTCCTGTTGGTGCCCTTTTATACGCATGAACTCCTGCTTGCGCCATTTTATGCGCACATGCTCCTGTTTGCGCCATTTTGTGAATCGTTTATACATATGTACTTCTCTTTGCGCCATTTATACGTCATTTATACATATGTGCTCCTATTTGCGCCATTTGTATATGAACTCACTCCTGTTTGCGCCCTTTTATATGCATGTACTCCTGTTTGCGCTATTTTATGTATACGCGCCATTCATACTTTAGTGCTTCTGTTCGCGCGCTATTTTATCCGCCATTTTATAATCGCTACATTTTGTACTTTTACGCCTCTGGACTGGGCATCATTTATGTCGGTGCCCCTCTATCATCTCCAGCCCTGTATCATGTCCTTCTGCGGCAGCGTGGGCACTAAGCAACCGGCGATCTATTTCTTTTAGTAAACAGTCGCTCCCGGCATTATAATGAGCAGTGGTTGCTGAGCTTCCGACAAAATCTCTTTGATCTGAGGTGTGGGCAGGCTTTGTAGCGGTGACCTACCTCGCTACAATTCCAGCAGTTTGTTACTGCTGCCTCGCCATGGTCCGAACCTTCAGCGCAAGCTGGGCCCGTGAAGGACCTATTGCGCATGCTTCCGAGACCTGGAAGTGGCGTTGTGGGGAGTTAAGGGTGGGGCCGTATGGGCGGGATAAAATTGGGGGGTGGTGCGATAAGGGTGTCCATCAAGCCTGGGAGTTTCTTTCTGCTTTCGGTGACAATTGCCTCTATGATTTCCTCTTCTTCTGAGTTGTTCAGGCTCGCCACTGGGTTTGTTTCTATTTCTTTACTCTCCGGTGGTGGTATCGTGAATGGGTTAACCCTTTTCTTGCCTTCGTTGTTTTGTTTGGGGTTATGGGGTGGGGCGACGGTATGTGGGTGCGATATGGGGGTATTTCCTTGTTGTGGGGCAATTTGGGGGGGATTCTGCGACATCATCATTTGCTGTCTTCCTGTATTTGGACGGAATAATGTATTTCTCCTTAGTAGTGGTGTGAGCATCATGTGCGGTTAGGTGGGGTTGCATTTCCGACTGTTGTGTCGCGATAGACCGCATGAACGCGCATCTGTCTCCACGATATAGTCGAACGTCTCCATGTTCCGGGGTGCTCACATATATTACTTTCTCTACACTTTTAGGTGTGTATGGCATTTTGGGAGGTGGTCGCTTAAAAATCCTTGGCCCTGGCCGATATGTTAACGGACTGACCGATCGTATCTGGTCGTGTGAGGTAAAATCTTTTTGTACACGGACTTTCATACGAGACGGTTCTAGTGGTCCTGTTTTATATGAGGCCGCTTCTGACACGTAGCCATCTTCCTCCTCACTGGCCGGTTTTGTGTTTTCTACTCCTTGTTGGTTTTCTTCTATGTCATCTTCCTTTCCTTCGCTCTCTACTTTCTCTCTGTGTTCTTCAGATGTTGTTGTGGTAAATTTACGTCGTTCCGGACGGTCGCACTGTTGTGGTTGTGCAATTTCCGTAGTTTTACGTCTTTGCGGACGGTCGCCATCGATGTTGTCGATGGTGTTGGTAGTTTTATGTCATTCCGGACGCTCGCAGATGATGTTATTCTCTGCGTTTATCGTAGTTTTACGTCTTTGCGGACGCACGCAGAATGTGTTACCTTCTGCGTTGGCATTTTTAACATTAATCACCTCCTCTCTCTCTTCTTGATGGTCGTGCTCCTATTGAGCTATCGTAGTTTTACGTCGTTGCGGACGCTCGCAGAAGGTGTTGTCATTTTCTGCGTTTGCCGTAGTTTTACGTCTTTGCGGACGGTCGCAGAAGATGTTGCTTTCTTCTTCTGCTCCTTCCGTAGTTTTACGTCGTTGCGGACACACGCAGAAGGTGTTGGTTTCTGCGTTATTGGTAGTTTTACGTCGTTCCGGACGGTCGCAGAAGGTGTTATTTTCTGCGTTTGCCGTAGTTTTACGTCTTTGCGACGGTCGCAGAAGATGTTACTTTCTTCTTCTGCTCCTTCCGTAGTTTTATATCGTTGCGGACACACGCAGAAGGTGTTGGTTTCTGCGTTATTGGTAGTTTTACGTCTTTGCGGACGGTCGCAGAAGATGTTACTTTCTTCTTCTGCTCCTTCCGTAGTTTTACGTCGTTGCGGACACACGCAGAAGGTGTTGGTTTCTGCGTTATTGGTAGTCTTACATCGTTCCGGACGGTCGCACTCATCTTGAGCTAACTCCTCTAAGTACTCTGCATTGGGGTGTGGGACGTTGTCGGTAGCGGTATGGGGTTGGGTTTGGGTGGGGTTTTCGGGGTTGGCATACTCGTATCCAATAGCGAGGGGGTGAATGACGCGTCGGCTATCGGTATATTTTCCCTCGCCGCTTCCTCTTCGGCGAACTCCTGCGTTGTATCGGGACTGAACTGGATTAAATTCTGCATCTCTTCGAGGGCCTCGCTTACTCTCCCCATATTGACAGTAGTGTCGAGTCCGCGGGGGGAAACGCTGCGTACATGCACCATCGGTGCGGTTACGCCTTTAGGCGTTGGCCCCCACATTTCTTTTGGGTCGTACGCGAGGGATGTGGGGATTTGTGGATCCCCAGGTCTCTTGGCTTGATCGGACATGACCGATCGACGCAGTCCTCTGCCTCGTCCGTTGACTCGGTACTTGCTGCTGCTCGTTGTTGGTACCTGTGGATGAATTACTGTTGTTAGGTTGATGATATCTTTTAAGGTCTGATATATGTGCCTTTGTCGTTTTCCCGTCACTCATATCTTTGATCTCGAATACGACGGGGGATATCTTTTTCGTAATTTTACAGGGAGCTAAGAATTTTGGAGCCAATTTCGCTGAGAATTGAACTGGGCCTGACGACAGGACACGGTTGCGTCGACATACCATGTCGTCTACTTCAAATGTTTCCGCTCAGCGACCCTTGTTGTAGTATTTTGCCTGTTTTTGACTTGCGGTGCTCAAATGTTTTCTTACCAGATTGTGAATGGCGGGCAATCTTTTCATGCGATTTTGCCATTCCAGTGATATTAATGTTTGCACCTGCAGTATTGAACCTTGAGATTGACGATACGTCGGCATTTCTTGCGGATTCCGGCCAAAATTTAAAAATGCCGGCGACGTCTGGGTGCTAGCGTGCGCTGCTGTGTTTACTGCAAACGCAAACTCTGGGAGGTGGGTGTTCCAGTTTTTATGGTCGTTTTGGACATAAATCGCGATCATGGTTTTGATGACCCTGTTTACTCTTTCTACAGGGTTGGCCTGTGCGTGGTACGGCGCAATAAATTGGTGTACTATACCTAATTCCGCGAGTTTGGTCTTTAGCCAGTTGTTGGCAAACTCAGTACCATAATCCGAAATTAGGTATTTCGGGCAACCTCACTTGAAGATGATCTGCTCTTCTAGTGCCCGTGTGATCTATTGGCCATTTGCTTTCCATAATGGGCGTATCTCGATGTATTTGGTGAAAAGATCTTGGAACACCAAGAGATACTTATGTTGTCCCTTGCTGGTCGGGACCGGGCCCATGATATCTGCGGCTACACTGCTCCAGGGACCTTCGATGTTTCGTTGCGACATCAAGCCCGTGGGTCCTCTCTGCGACACTTTGTGTATTTGACACTCAGGGCAGTGTTTCACATGTTTGTGTATGTCTCTTTTCATACCTGGCCAGTAGTACTGCTGGCCGACTTTGTGAGTGGTTTTATCCACTCCAAAGTGCCCTGAGGTCAGAGTGTTATGACACTCATGGAGGACGCGCTCTCTGTCGTTAGAGAGTACCACGAGCTTCCAGTCATCCTGGTCGAGGCCTAGCGCTTTCGCAATGTCATTTGGCCGATGTTTATACAAACGTCCATCTTTGATCGACCAATCGGGATATAACTCCGGATGTTTTTGGATCTCGGCGCTTTTCTGCCGGTACCAGTCGTCCATTTCAAGGGTGGTGAGGGTTGCGGTAGAGGACTCTGGGTGTTGAGGGGGCTTTGATAGGGCGTCTTGCACATGATGTAGTGCTCCCTTTCTGTGGACGATTTCCATGTTGTACGCTTGGAGTGCTGTTGCCCATCTGGCTAAACGTCCTGTTGGGTCTTTCAATGTGTGTAACCACTTAAAGCTACTGTGGTCAGTTATCACCGTAAACTTCTCGGCGAGTAAATACCCGCGGAATTTTTCTACTGCCCATAGGACGGCTAGGCACTCCTTCTCGGTGACGGTATAGTTTGCCTGAGCTGGTGTCAATGTCCTACTTGCGTAAGCAATCGGGTGCTCTTCGCCGTGGTGGTCTGGGCTTAGCACTGCGCCTAGAGCGTAATTTCTAACATCGGTTTGCAAGACATACGGTTGATTCTGCACGGGGCGCGCTAGCACAGGCGCTTGCGTCAACAGGATTCTGAGCATGTCGAAACCTTCCTGTTGCGCTGCTCCTCAGTGCCACTGGATGTTTTTCTTCAATAATTTGGTGAGGGGCAGCTTGATTTCCGCTAAGTCCTTTATGAACCTAGCGTACCACCCGACCATGCCTAGAAAGGCCCTCAATTGTCGCAGGTTGGTAGGCCTTGGGTATTCGCTCACTGGGCGAATTTTGTCGGGGTCAGTTTGCAGACCGTCCGCGTCTACGATGTACCCTAGGTAATTGACCTCCGGGCGGTAAAACTCGGATTTCTCCTTGTTTATTTGTAGGCCTATCTCGTTCAAGCGGGTGAGTACCGCTTTCACCTCGCAAAGGTGCTGCTCGAAGGTCCTCGTAGCGACGATAATATCGTCCATATAAACGAAGACGTTCGGTTGCCACGCTGGCCCGAAAACAAGGTCTATACCTCGCTGGAAGTTGGCCGGGGCGTTCGTTAGCCCATAAGGTAGTCTCGTATATTGGAAGAGGCCTTTCTGCGGGACCACAAAGGCGGTGACCTCTTTACTGCTCTCCTCAAGCGGTATCTGGTGGTAGGCCTGACTAAGATCTATTTTAGTCAGGTACCGCGCGTCACGTAAATTGTCCAGCAGGACATCCATATGCGGAAGAGGGTATGCGTCCTTCTTACTGATGGCGTTGACTGCCCCGTAGTCAATGCAGAACCTTATTTTTCCGTCCTTTTTAGGGACGATTACCGGGCAGCTGCTCCACGAGCTGTCTGACGGTTCTATGATACCCTCCTCGAGCAATCGGTCAATTTCCGCATGAGCATGCTGGAGGAGTTTGTCCGGTATTCGTCGGAGACGTTGTTTTATGGGACGGTGTCCCTGGGTGTCAATGTAATGTGGCTGCATGCGTGCCAATTTCAGCGTTCCGGTATTTTCCGGTATAAGGTGCCGTAGCACCCGGTCCTTTTCTTTTTTCTCTGCGTCTTTTAATTGGGCTACCTCGTTGACGGCTGCGATAGCCGTGATAGCTTCAGGTGAGTCACGGTGTTGGGTGACGAAACGCCTGATGATTTTCCTAGGCGTGTGCCACATAGCGTCTGTAAAGTTTATGGTCATCTTTAGCGACGAAAGTATGTCCATGCCAAGTATCATGGCGTATTTCAAGGAGGCTATTGATACCTTGAAGCGGGCTTTAAGCCGTTGGTTGTCGATCGTTAGTAACAGATCGACGTCGCCTTCGTCAGGACATACCTTGCCGCCCGGCATCTGCATATAGGAGCGCACCGGTATAATAGTTGATTTTACCAGCTTGCCGGGACCAGGGCCTACGTAGGATTTCCGAGCGCCAGGATCGATCAGCGCTGGGAATATTTTCCGCATCAGCTCAATATTGAGGAAGAATCTATTTTCTTCCTCGGGTGCCTTGATGTTGGGATGTATGTGAGTTACGTCCCTGGCTTTGGGGCAGTCGTATTCGTCGTCTATGATATTTGGAGTCGTGTTGTAGGGATTCTCGAGTTCGACTCCAGCATCATCGTCCCTTACTCGTTTCCCGAGCTATTCCGTGGGCTGCAGCGGGGACAATTCAATGTCGTGACATTGTTCTCACCACAATTATAACAATAGACTTTCCGTCTATCCTGGCATCTGTCTGCCCAGTGCCCTGGTTTCTTACAAATCCAACAGGGCCTGTCGTCCTCCCGCTGCGGTTCATCTCTAGAACGTCGTCCGTTCTCTCGTGTCGGGGAACGATATTATGATTATCTCTGTTAGGCGATCGGTACTGTCGGTCAGGTGTTCTCCTTCTCGGTGATTCTTTGTCTCGGTGACATGGGGGACTTCGAGAGGGGTATCTGTGTCGGTATGGTGGGGATGGAGAGGGGTTGCTTGGACGTGATGCCGATACAGGTGAGGGGTATCTGGGTGAGGGGGGTGGTCTTCTATGGTAGGGGGATGGTGACCGATACCGTGGCGATGGACTTCTTTGTCGCCTGCTCTCTTCTGTTCGTTTTGCCGTTGTTTCCCTGTTGACTATGGGGGACGGACTGTCTCTTCGGGTGTCTCTCAGGTGAGTTGTGGGAATGCGATCGTACACTGTCGCCCCTAGTGTCTGTTGACGCGGATGGTTCACTTATCGTAACCGTTTTCTTCGGGGCCGCGTTTTTATCGTTATCGATTGCCGCCAGTCTCGATCGTCTATTCGCCGATTCCGACGGAGAGCAAGCCGCGGTACTCACCATGCATTCGTCTTGTGCCGGTGGCTCTTTATATCGCTTTATGAGCTCGCTCTTCAGCTCAATTTGCTGGCCCAGCAATTGCAGCTTGTCGAAGGACTGGAACTCGTTTCTATTGATCTTTTCCATGTACGATGGATGCAGGTTTCTATATATCCTGTCGTGCTGTGCTTCCAGTGTCAGTGCAGGTGCCATTTTATCTAGTAGGACACGTATGCCTCTGAGGTAAGAGCCAATGGGCTCTTTTGAGCCTTGCTTTCTGTCACGCAATTCCTCTTCGAGGCGTAGAGTGTAGTCGATAGCTCTCAATTGACGGCGCAGCGCTGCCTTGAACTCTTCCAGTGTACGCCATTGCTTATATAAGGGTCTGGCCCAGATTCGGGCTGAGCCGCCCAGTATCCCTGGAATTAGTTTCAAAATGACAGCCGCTGGGATGTCGAGACTGTTTATCGTCTCCTCCATCCTATCAATAAATTCCTCTACGTCTTCGCGAGGGGCTCCCATGAACTGCACCTTCCACTGGCGCAGCAATTGTCCAGTCCGTGTCTCCTTCAGATAGGTGTTCTCGAAGGGTCGATTGGTGTTCATGTGACTAAAGGTGGTTGGTGCCGCATTAGGCGTCGACTGCGCTCCAGCTGTTGTGCAGGGCGTACCCGGGTGTGGCATCGCGGCGTACTGCTGGGACAGTGCTGGATGGGCGAATGGCCATCCTCCGGGCAGAGGTTGCCAGCTGTTGGCGGCAGCGGGGAGATGATTATCTCCAGTGGTGTTCATGCTGTGCGCTGGTGATGACTGCCATGGCCCGTCCGGGTATCCCATATATGGAGCGGTATACGACCAGATCGGTGCTATAGTGGCAACATGGGGTTCGATGGAGCTTTTGTTTTCCGCATTATTGATATTAACTGCGTCATGATCTATATGATCGAATGCCGTGGAACTCAAAACTATTGATAGTTCCGTCATATCTCGGTCTGTCTGTTTTGCTTCATCCTTTGCGGCGTGCCATTCCGCTGCTGTTGGTCCGAACAGCCGCCGCAATTCGTAGCGCAGTAATCTGTCTCTTACTGTAGTTATATTCTCGTCTATTTGTATATGTTTCTGTTCGGCTTCTGTGAGTAGCGCATCCTTTTGCAATTGTTCGTAAACGCTGCTAAGTCTTGTTCTTTCCTCATCTATCTCACTCCCGGTTTCTTGAGGGAGCTCCATTATTCCTAGGTGGGATTCTAAAAGGGGGACGACGCACGATATGTATGTAAAATAATAAAAACGACACGGTATATGTATAATAAAAATTTAAGAACAGCTATTCGATGTGTTCTTGTTTATATGTGCTTGAAGTAAAACCTAAAAGCGTATTTTTCTTAGCCGGAGATAAAATAGTATACTCTTCTCTTTCTGGACATTACTATTTCCAACCAAATCGTAGCAAATTTTGCTTCTTCGAGTATATTTTGTACTCGTCTATACGCGTAGAATAATTAGTTGTTATGCGTTATAGTGGACTAAGTAATTATCCTAGTAAAGTTTTCTTGATTATAAAGAGAATGCTAAATGCACGAACTGGACTTAATTTTTAACGTAAGTAGATAATAATAAAAAAAAAGAATGTTATTATGTTGTAATTCTTTTTTTTTCAGGTGTGATTATTTATGTGATTGATTATGATCTTTTTTTTCCAAAGAAAATAATTATTATACTGTGTGCTGATTTATATATACTAATGAATTTTTTTTCTAAAAGTGAAGTATAAAAATTTTTAAATAATAAAAAAAAATTTTTAAGACTGATTTATATTAGCAGTGAAACAGTAGTTCCAAATTTGTTGATAGAAAAAAAAAATGTTTATCAAAATTTATTTATTGTTGGTTGTTATTATCATTATTATTATTATTATTATTGTTATTAATGTTATTATTATTATTGTTATTATGTTACTACTTTATTTTGAGTTGAATTGTTGTTATCCCAGTTATCTTGACTAAGGTTGTTATTTATCCGGTACTGCAGTTATTCTTAGCTACACCTATTTTAGAGTGCAGTATTCCTGGCTGACAGTAGTTAATTCAAATAAGACTTATTGAAATGGAAGAGAAAAGATAAAATCCTCTACGTCTTTTTTTTGTAACCCTGAGTTAAATAATAAAAGAAAACTCTTCTATAATTTCTTGATGTAGGTCTTCCTTTTTCTATAATTTCCTACTGATAATTTATTTTTTTATAATTAAAAAGTAATATCACACTAAAAATACATATATAAAAAAAAATGTATAATGATAGTATATTTTCTCCCCCCTTGTTTTTTTCACAGAAAATAATTATTTAAATTTATTTAGTTATAATTATTATATTATTTGTCAGTGCTAAGAAGTTTACTTGGTTTTATTTACACGTCTAGTTTATGTTTACTATTGTTTTTACTTATATACACTCATTTGTCCTTAAAAGAAAAGATGATCAATTGTTCGTTGATGTTTCCTTTGGTTTTTGGTTACTTTATCTATATTGGTCCTCTCGTTATGTGGTTTCCTGTCTTATTATTACTACTTTCAGCTACCATACTTACTTGGTTATTGTATCTTTAGGTGGTTTATTGTTAAATTGTTATTTATGATAAATGGTGGTAATAATCTTCAATTGGATTAATATATATTTATTGCATTACCTTGTATTCCATTATAAAATTATTTTAATGTAGTGGTGTCGATATCACTTCTATACTAGTCATTCTGCTTACTATTATTTACTGTTATTTGAGGTTATTTATTATTAGTTAGTATTTAGCAGTTTAGGATCTAGCAGCTGAGAATAAAAGAATACTCACAATATTAAGAGGTTATTGTGATTAAGCGTGTGATTTCCTCCTTGTGTTTTCAATTATGTTTGATTATATACTCCCAGCACTATTTGTCAACATGACCAGCTTAAATATATATATATTCATCAATATGTCAGTTAAATAATTAAATGGAGCCAGTTGTTTTCAGAAATGAAAAGAAATTAGCGGCATTGGCTTTTCTCTTTCAATTTACCAAGTTTTCTGCCATACTTGGATACAGTCAAACTACCATCAGTTTTTATTACTAAAAGTCCTTAATTTTCTTGAAAATTATTTGAAATTAATTTCTACTATTGTGGTGGATATTCGCATCTACCTCCACTTTATTAAGTTGAGAAAATTCAATTCCTTCCTGGAGATTGTTCTCTTTCAAAATTCTTCCTGTGCATCTATATGTCAAACATATAGGTTATACCTGTCAAAAGAAAGAGAGAGAGAGCGAGAGAAGATCTTCTGCTACTTGAGCCCCTTTCTTTATGAATTGTTTGTATTTAATACAAACACTTTAAACAAAGTATTTTATGCTATATTTGTAGTAATGGTTAGGGAAAAAGGGAAGCGATATCGATAGCAAAGGGGGAAGATGTCCTGTATACACTGAGTGTGGTATCCTTATTATTGCATACGGTTTTTTGTTATAAAGTTTTACAATGCTGATGATTTCCTTGATCTCTTCTAGTCTCCAAATTGATATATATATATATATATATATATATATGTTATTTCTTCTGAGTATGTCGATGAAGTATATATTTAAGATAAAACTATCTTCTATGTGCAGCGAGGGTCATATGTGGTATTGTAAAATGATATAAAAGGTGCAGGGACGATACGATATTCATGTGCTCTTACAAATAATAAGAGAGGAAACGATATATATATATGGTATATTATATAGCAAGTTAATAAAAATTTAGGGACATGAGTGGCGAGAAAGGACTAACGAAGTACACAAAAGAATATATATATGGAGCATAAGTCACATAAATAATATGTGAATGATTTATATTTAAATACAGTTTAAAGAAATTTTTAGAAAAGGCTATTTGTCTTATATGCAAACACACCAAGTTTAAGAGGTATTTGTCCTCGACCTTCTACCTTTATTTACGTAATTACTGAATCTATCGTTTACTGTGCTGTTATTTCAATTTTGAAATACCAGCTTATCTCCCAGAAGAAGGAGAAAGTTGTTTTCTTGTGAGTGTTTACACTTTATGTAATGAATAGCGCCTATTATGAATATATGAAATTATAAGTAAAATGATAATTATACTCTTACTTATAATTTCATTATTGTATGTACGTATATATATTCATGCAACATATGATGTAAATACATGCGAGCAAAATTTATATGAGTGTAAAATTAAAGGAAACTATTTTCAATATATCACCTTGCTTGGCTTTACACAATATATATAGGAGGGGTAACGAGAAGGGATTTATGTACATTAGCTTTAGCCCGATAATTTAATTAATTAATTATAAATTGCTAATTAATGCATTAGCACCTAGACGTGATGAAAAGGGAGAAAGGGGAGAAGCATTTAATCATAAAAACTTGTCAGTAAAAATTTCTGACACGTTTATGCCATTGCCCATTCTTCTGCGCACACTTGTGGCTGCAGTCATCGCCTGTCCGTATGTGCACGTGTATGTGTGTTGCGTACTTTTACTTCGTGCAGCTAGGCTAAAGGGGATCGGGAAAAAGAGTGAGTGCACGATGTGGCTCTTCTACGAGGCTTCAAGATCACTTTTGTCGCGGGCCCCACGTTGGGCGCCATTTTATAACCCCTAAATCGGATTATTACTTTCGGTTCACTTGCGTGTGTGTGTGGGCTTTTCCACGCTGCTGGTCGTGCACTCCGCTGAAAGGGGATGGGGAACGAAAAATGAACCACGCGGGTGATTTTAGCAGATTATTACGATAGTAACATTTATTATCATTGGCGATCTATTTACCATAACAGTCCGGTACGTACATACGAAACTGGTTGCGGGTTCCGCGACGCTACAATCAATTATTTATATAATTATGCACTCATTCAACATACTCGGGGACGGGGGAAACGTAACGGGATGCTCTCGATACGAAACACGTGGGAACGACGGTATAACATTACATACTATATGCTAACAAACTACTTATACGCAAACGCATTTACGACAGTACAATATTATAAGAAGGTATTACGATACTTATCACTTGGCTACGCGCGATATATACATGTTATTACGGATGAACCGCGAAGCTATATATTCGGTAGATCGCGGCGCGCGGGTGCGGCGGCGGGCCAGGGCCTAGCTATACGCACACGTGAATATAACAACAAAAGCAAAAGGCTACTTGCCGCCGACGATGATGATGCTGTCGCTGGCGCTCGCTGGTGCTGTCGCTGGCGCTCGCTAGTGCTGTCGCTGGCGCTCGCTGATGCTCGCCGTGTCAGGGCGACCGGGCGCGCGCTCTCTCTCTTGCTCCTGGCTGCTAACTTGCGCGGTTCCGCGTGGCGGCGGCTCGTAGCCGCTGATGGCGTCGCTGGCTCACGACGGCACACGTATGATAACGCGTATACGCTTCCTCGGAGCTTTGGCTCACGGTCCGGGGCTGATGCGAGGATGTCGCCGCGTGTCCTCTCCTCGTCGACACCGGTGCGCGCGCACGGAGTTTGCCAAGGGCAAACTTGTAACACGTTACCGCGAAAGGCGCAAAAACTGCGGCCTTAACTCTACGATTCGCAATACGATCGACGGAA